>VYZT01023424.1:1497-17674 GCA_013400735.1 Pomatostomus ruficeps | reverse complement strand
GTCTTCTCTGCCCACTGCCTGTCACACAATATTGCCAAAAGGATGGATGAATAAACACAGACTGCCAGATCAGTAATAGAGGGCTAGGCCCCAAGAACACAGCAGATGCCCACGTCCTTTACTCTGACCTTTACATTGAGGCTTGGACAATGTTTTCTGCTTGGAAATACCAAACTGGTATTTCCAAAGACTGTCCTGGTATAACCTCAGAGACTGTCCTGGTATCACCCTAAAGACTGTCCTGGTATCACCCCAAAGACTGCCTGAATGCTCTACAGCACTTGCACAGAGAGATGGGGAAACTCGAGGTTCTCCCTAATCAAACAAAGCCAAATACTGCCAGCAATTCTTACCTTCTGGTCTTGGCTGTAGGCTAAGATCCAATCTTCCTGTTTGGGGTGGAAGAGCAGACTGTGGATGTAGAAGTTCAGACGGTATTTTTGATAGGTGGCTCCTTCATCAGAACTGATTAATAAGCTACTTTCAACTTCTGGATCAGTCAGCAGCATAATCTGTATGGAAGGGAGAGATGAAAACACAGTGGTTAAGAGGAGTCAGATGGAAAACTAAACAAGCAGCTAGGAACTTCAGAGAAGCTTATTACATATGACTGTTACAAAATGCTTCAACGTAATGTCCAAACTACCACAGCCAATATTTCAGTAATGAAAACAGTATGTCTCAGCTATGTATATGAACATATAACATATGATCAAAAAGGCAGGATGACTTTACCACTAGTTAAACCAGACCTAAACGAAGCTGTGCTTAGCTTATTTGAAAAATTAAACCTGAAATTTTTAACATTAGAGCACAGAAGTTACCTGTCAGGCACAGTGGGCTGCTAAGGTTTTCAAGAATTATCTGTTGGAGTGGCAGACAAAAAGTTAGGTGTTAAGAAAAAAAAAAACAAAAAACACAGAGAGAAGAGAGAGACTGATCTCTAATGGTGGGTTTTGTCAGAGTCCAGCAGAAATTTGAGAGAAGGCAGTTTCATTGTCTGAAATGTTGTAACCTGGCTGTCTGCAATAAGCAGTCTCGCTTTGGCATGAGAACACATTTGATCATGTGCTGGGTTCTTTCCACCTCCAGTTTCTAGAGTGCTGTGAATTATAGATTCGGTAGTGTATCAAAAATAATCTCCGCACAGTAAATTTGATCTCTAGCTTTGTCCAGGAGTGTTAGTTTAGGAGTGACAAAGATATACAGCATACAGTTTTAGCTACTTCACCCCATTACCTGTGGTATTAATTGGGCTGCATTGCTGATTAATCAGTGACAATTATGAGTTACTCCTCTCATGTGTCTCTGAACAAGAGAATATATAGGTTTGAGTAGTAAAAAGATATTGTTCTAGTATTTCAGCAAGCAACAGAGTAATACCCTTAAGGAATGGGAATGAGGCATCATGACTGAAAAATATGAAAAGTTTTAAAGAATATTTGCCTTGGAAAGGTATTAAAGGCTCGGATCATTAGCATTTTTATTTTATTTCTTCTAAGTTTCTTTGCAAATGGCAAATACTGATCTGTTTTTAGACAAGCCTGAAATGAACGATCCACACCTGGCATTTCTCAGAGCAAATTCCTATCTGGGTTTGAGCACTGCAAAAATCACACACTTCATTTCCTTCTCTTCTTTCATTTAGGTGGGCAGAGTCAGATAGAACTTAACTCTCTACCTATGAATTGTAAGGAAACACAGCATCTGCTGTCTGTGAGCCACCAGATGCTAAAGAACTATTTGTATGTGAAGGTGTAAATACACATACAATCTACACAGAGTATGTCCTTCATTATTGTGCAGCTGCCAAATCTCTTTTTCTATCTCTAGAAACCCCTTTGACAGCATAACAATTTGGCCTGTGACTTAGAAGTTTGGGGTTCTGAAAAATCCCTGAACTTTCAGATCCTGAATAATCACAGACCAGTTACATAACCCCGCTATAACATAAAATCGGGTAATGTTTCCATTGTAGCATAAAGGTAGAATCTGCTATTATATCTGATTTACTTTAGAAATTTGTAATGAAAATGTGGGTTTTTTTAAACATTGTTATTTTCACGTAACACTTCCAAATACACCAAGCATATAATTCATGTGATTTCTAATCTGAAGATTGATAGATTATAGAAGCTACACAGAAAGGATTTATAATCAAACCATCAATATATAAAAATATAATATACTGTCACTAAGTAGCTTATCCAGCTTCTAAAGCAAAAAATTGTGATGCTTATCAGTTGATTCCTTTTTCTTATCACACTAATTTCTGGGACAACGTTACTATGTTTAACATTTATTGATTCAGTACTGTGATTCAAGCATTATGATTTTCCTATTTTTATGACTTCCTTCTTGAGTGGATTTTGTTTATGTTGGTATTTGGAAATATCACAGCACAGCATTAATTTGGACTAGAGCAACTAGAGCAGAAATAAGCACAAATCAATGGGCTTGATCCGAGCTCCCTGAAGTTAATAAGAGTCTTGTCATTGACTTTGGATTGTGCCTCCAAGGCAAGTTGTTAATCAAGATCCACTCTAGTCTCGCGTATTTCCTTCTACCTGTGCAAGGAACTCATCTGACCTCATCACTGTCACATCCAAGCACATCACTGCCTTAACACATTTTCTGTCAAGCCACTCCTCTGAAGTGTGAAAGTCCTCTTATCTGCATTTCTTAGAAAGGGATTGGAGGGAGAAGCTGTTCAGGCAGTGAAGCACCTAATTCCTCACCCGATCAATAAAAGTTAAGTGCCTAAACAGACTTTCAAACACTGCTGACTTTGGCTTTAATCTGCTAACTATCACCCTGGGCTATTAGCACTTTGTTTTCAGGTGTCTCTGGCCGCCAAAAGCCTTGGCTTTGCACTGTGATAAGCAGTTCTGTAGGTGAAAGTGCTTCAGGACACACCAGTTCTGTTTCACACGCCAGGAGCACCTCAGACGTGGCAGGGCTGTGCCGAACTGCCGGGAATTCATGCGAGGGCGCACAGAGAGTGGGAGACAGGGCAGGGAGCTGATGGATCACTCTATCCACCAGTCCGATTGCTAACTGAGACCAGCTCTCACATTATCTGCTATGCTGTTGTACCTTGCAGTGCTAATCACTCTGCACACGTCTCATAAAGCAAAACAAGCTGGAGCTATCAGTCACTACTCGCAGCACCGTGTTTCTTACACGATAAGAAAAGCAAATTTCATTACAACATATCTGTGTGTAAATAATCAGAGTTACAAGCCCAAAAGATAGCATTTACTGGATAAGTAGCATAAATTGATACCTGTATGAAAAATACATCAAAGCAAAAGGAAAATGCTGTGTGTATCTATATAAAACTTTCAGAGCAGACCAGGAGTGTGCTTCTGAAATTAACCCTCAAAAATTTTGGAGGAAACCTCTGCAGCAAGTCCTTGTATTTTGACTCAGGCCACAGCGATCACAGAGCACAGGAAATGCATTCCTTTTCAAGGACACTAAACCAGAACATCTCCTACCCATGGCAGGGGGTTGGAACTGGATGATCTTTAAGGTCCCTTCCAACCCAAACCATTCTGTGATTCTGTGATACACCTCGGGAGCGCACCTAATACTCTCCAACCACTTCTGGGCATTCAGATCACAGACTCAGGGTAGTCCTGCTCTGGAGTCAGACCCTCTGCCTCCAAAATGCTCATAGTGCAGATGGCATCTCAACATCAACCTTTTCATTCTACAAACAAAACACACTTCCACTGAGCTGCACGACATGCTAATGTGGTTGCAGTCACGTTAGTTTAGTTTTATTGCCTAAGTTGCCTGGAATACAAATGAGAAAGGAGGGAAAGTACAATTAATTTTAATGCTTTTGTTGTTGCAGCATATGAAATACAGAGTAAGTACACTTTAAAATTTCCTTTTAAATAAATTAAGCCAATTTCTGCTTTGAAGTAGTCTATTATCCATTGACTTTATGCAGCTCCTTATACAGAAAATACAACCAGACACAAATGTGTTGAACAAGAAAAGCACGAAAACCAAAACCGGCAACAATAACAAAAATTAATCTAAGTTTAGATGCCATAAACTTTAATAGCTAATAATATCTAAGAAAAAGAGATTAGAAAGAAACTATTTTTATAATTTTGGGCTTCACTGCAGAAAGCAAGCTGGATTTCCTGAAATGAGCTGCTCATGGAAGCATCAAACACCTTGCTCTGCTTCTACAGTGCCTAATACAGCATATTACTGCTTTCCCAGCTAACACTGGGTTTTGGATGAGTTTATTCCAAACATCACCAAGAAATTCACATGACTTTTGCACATGAAAATCACACCTTAAATTTATCCAGATCCCTAGTGCCTGTAGGGAAAGGCAACCTAGCTCATGAAGTCAAATATAATTTTTGAGCTGTTCCCTTGCCAAAGCATGTGAAATTGCCACGGGTTAAAAGGCTGGAAAATACTTCTAAGATCATCAAGTCCGACCATTAGTCTAACACTAGCAGGCCCACCCCTAAACCATGTCCCTAAGCACCACATCTACATTTTCCGAACTCTTCCAGGGATGGTGACTCCACCACTTCCCTGGGCAGCTGTTCCAATGCTTGACCACCCTTTCAGTGAAAAATGTAGCATATCATCTAAACCTCCTCTGATACAACTTGAGGCCACTTCCCCTTGCCCTATTGCTTGTTACCTGAGAGAAATGACCAACCCCCCACCTATGTACACAAGAGTAACATTATCAGCTTGGTGGGGCTGTATGTGAAGACTTGGGCCCATGATTTTCATGATGACAGTTTTAAAACTACCTCTGATTCCACCATTACAAAAATCAGTTATTAATGCAGGAGTAAGAAAAGCCATATTCATCTGCCTCTCACTTCCAGCAAAAGCCCTTTGTAGTGGGAGATCAAGCTTAGAGTGCCTCTGGTCTGGTTTATTGTTGTCTTGTGTTAAACAAAAGTGAACAGTGTGTATGGGAGAAGACTCGACTTCTCCCCAGCAAGAGTAATTACTCTGTTCAGATCAGTGTTCAGCAATGATCAGAATCTGCTTATTCACACCAGGCAGAGCAAGCACACACTGCACTTCCTGATGCTCCAGATGGATGGGGTTCTTTCCTCTGCAAAAAAAAGCCATTATAGTTGACACAGGCTTTTGCAACCAAATGCAAGGCACCCATTAATCATCCCCCCTCTAAAAAGGGAGAAACATGATTTGCTTTTCCTAGAAATGACAAATGAAAACCAAACATAATTTATAGACCTTAAAAGAATCCACACTTTTTTTACCCCTTTTCCAGTGTTAACTCCACTGATGACATTGCCATTGACAATTACACGTATTTTTGCTGTCATCACAAAGAAACACAGGAATTCTCACCAAGAAGACTCTGATTTTGCTTCTAGAGATGGAATTGTGATCCTTATACATCTGCTGTGAATGCTATATTAAGTGGCTTAGTAAAAGAAGTCCAGAATTGCTCTCCATTTTTTATTTTGGCCACTCATATCTCTACTTGGACCAGCTTTTTGCTAACACTTTGTAGGAAAGAGCACAGTGCAAGTGCAATAGAACAGCATGAAAAAAAAATACAAATGTATTTCACAGAGTCACCTTTAATTCACTTCTGATGTATCAACAGATATCATTTGACCAGAAATGGGGATAAAATGCAAATCAGGTCAAATTCACTGAAAGAACCTTCACCTTCCTTACCTATCACAGGCTTCATGCACAGACCCACCCCAGGTGACCCACACGAAACAAGTGATATTTCTCACAAGACACAACAAAAGGGGAATTCAGCAACAGAAACCAGAAATGTCCCACTCCTAACAAAAGCAGAGCATTCCCTACTTAAATTCTCTAAAGAGCTGCATTTTTCCCCAGCTTCTCTGCATGTCAGTTACATCATTTTAGAGTGTTGTGGGGTTTGTTTTTTTCACATGGTGACTGATAACAAGAGGATCAGTGCTGTGGAGTCCCAACATAATGAAATGTCATCTCTGCCACATTACATATCACTTCTGAATTTGGATTGCCTTTTACAAGTGAGTGTGAGCACGTGTGAGTGTGTAAGAGTGTGCATGAGTGTGTAAGAGTGTACAAGGGTGTGTGAGTGTGAAAGTTTGTGTGTGAGTGAGTAAAGAGAGAATCTGATCCTCCAAATCCAGCACTTCACATATGCATTTCAAAGAAATGTGCTCTGCTTTTAATTAATCGAACTTGTTCACTGCTTAAGCTTTCTCAAGACCTAGAATAAGATAGAAAGCGAAACAATCCAGAGAAAGGATCTGCTTTGGTCATGAAATTCTGAAATAAATGCAACACTACTGTAAAGCAAATTAGACCTATTCCATTTACAGGACAGGGTTGCTGGAAGCAGTACATGTTTGCAGGAGCAAACAAATTAGAGACAAAATTACAAAAGAAATAACACAAGCATTTAGTTGGATATTAATAGGGAAAGGGGAAACTGAAGCCTTTGTGAAGTTTTAACAATCTTTCCTCATGGGCTAACAGCAGCTGCTGTAGAACCGTGCACATGAGTAATGCCACTAAAATTTGGCCCAAGTTTCTGCTGCAAATAAATTGGGTAACAGTACGAGCACCTAAATGAAAACATGAAATGAGCTGGAGCTGACAGTTTTGAAGCTGTGTCTAATGCCAGCTAAAAGACAAGGTTAGTTGCTGAGCACTTTCATTAAGACATCATTAAAATAATACACCAATAATTCAATTGAGGAATTGCAGAGTATTTCATTGTCAGAAGTTCTTGTTAACTCAGAAAGTGCAGCAATTTTGTAAGGAATGAAAAGACTACAGTGACAGAACTACACTTTTAACACTGAGGGGAAAAAAGATGACTATTGCCTTTGAATGATGACCTGGTTTGGAATGGTCTCAGAAGTGAGTAGAAATGACCTCTTTAATACCAGGAAAAGGTCTCTGAACAAGTTATTTTGCAACTATTACTCAGTGACTTAAGAAGAAAGAAGTTCTTATTCATACAAAAACGCATAACCCAAACTCATTAAATCAGCTTGCACTTTGCTGATATGGAGGGCAACATACTTCAAGTCACTGTCAAAAAAAACCATAGTCATGATGACTGGACAGTGTAATTCAGATTCAGACTGAACTCAGATCCGGGCAGTGGAAGCTCTCATCACTTCCCCCAAGAACCAACAGGAGGTCCATAATTGGTAGGATACGATCATCTTCCTGAAATCTTGGCTGTTTAAATGTAACAGAAATGATGTGGCAAAAGGTTCAGACAGGGAATTTTTCTTGTTTGTACCCATGAAAGATTTGGTGCTCATTGAGTGATAAGACAATCTCTTGCCACCAGAATATTAGATGGCAAAGGACTATCTTTTAAGAGAGAAAAATTACCATCTGCCAATATTTTTGAAAGCTGAGATTGCACAGTATTCCTAATAAAAGAATTGTTGAGAATTGCAATTGGCATCTTGATGAATGTTGTTTGACATAAAAAGCTGGCTAGTAGATGGAAAAAAAATCCATTTACCTGTTCTGTATTATTCAAGATGTTCATAACAGGCCCAAAGTGACCGCAGAATAAAGCAGCCAATAAAAGTTCTATTTTTATTATCTGTGGGAATCATCTGTGGTTGTTTTACTAGATAGAAAGAGTGATTGTATGTATGAACAACAACTTACAAATATTTTATGTGGTGGTGTGTACTTTATATCACCAAAGTCCCAGGTATATAGGGTTGGGTCAGTGCAATAGAGACTCAAGAAAAGCAAACGTGAGGCTGAGACACCTGTGCAGATGTGATTCAGTTGTTCTCTCTGTTAATCCTACTTGATATCAGTGGGGGTATACACAAAGTCCAGAGGTGCAGGGAGACGATTTTTCCTAAGAGACAACAGCAAACAAAAGCAACCCCTCCTTCCTCCTAACGTCCCCTCAGCGAACCCCTGAAAGCACCAAGTGGGATGGGACTGTTCCTGTTCCTGCCAAAATCCAAGAGAGGGCAGTGCACCCCCACAAGCCCTTCTCCTTACTCACCTCGGGATGTCCATCCAGGGGACAGGTTCCCACCTCCAGCCTTTGCTCTCTGTAGCTGAGCTCTGGCAGAAGCCCCGTTTCCAAAAGTGCCTCACCTTGGGCCAGACCCGAGCAGGTTCAGCTACTTCTTTTTTTCCAGTAGAGCTGAAGAAGTTGCAGCATCCTCAGGGCTGCTGTGAGCTGCTGAGTCACTACTTGTGGGCTGGGTTGTGCACAGAGAGAAAAGTCGACCTTCACCTTCCCAAGAGTAAGCTGCAATCCCAGCAGCCAGGGTGAACTACTATATTATATACTTTTTCTTTGAGGTAATGATTAATCAAAGGACAAGAAAAGATGAGATGGGGGAGAGTCACTGAAGATTAGTGTCACTTTTTAAATCCTAGGTTTTTAACTCCAGCTTCCATTTTCATTACACCAGGATTAAATGAAAAGATTCTACATTTTGTCCTTACCTGACTTAATACACCTAGTGTTCTAATGAGGACTGTAAAAAAAGGACACAAGTTCTTATTTGCATCATCCTTACCAAAAATAGAAATTTAATGCTAAAAACAATAAAGAAAGCCTTTCATTAATATAACTACATAGATTACTGCAGGATGTTTCTGAGTTACTTTTGCCTTACCTAGAACTATACTGTGATTTAAAATTTAAATTATTTAATTTAGGTAGGTAAAGACATCTAGAGGTCATTTATTTCAAATGCTTGCTTCACAGTGAGCCAGCTTCAAAGATACAGATAGGTTCTCAGGACCTTGTCCTGTCAGGACTTAAATACCTTCAAGGATGGAGATTCCACCAAACTCTTTGGGCCTATCCAACCTGACACTGTTTAGTTTCCATTCAGTGTTAATTTTAAATACCAGGGGTTATGTCAGTTCTAGAATAAGCAAAAACACCTTCAATTTTGTATTCCCTTTATTTTAAAAGTCTGTGTTAACTTAGCAAGAGCTCTGGAAGCTGGAAGTGCTGTACGAGCCCAAAGCACCAAGGTTAGTTTCACCCGCTGGGATCCTGTAGCAGAGCTGAAAATAGAACTCGTCAGGCTCAGCTCCTAATCACAGGCATAACCATGAGCTCTGGAGCAATCAGTTCTGGGGGAAGGAACATGAAAAGATTAAGCTTCTTGGTTTTTCAAATCTCCCTCAAATCAAATTCTAGATTTTTATCTCTTCATTCCACAGAATAGGTCTAATTTAGTAACCTGACATGAAATGAAAATTTCTTTTTCCTGTTTCATTATTATTACACTCTTCTTTCTCTTCCTTTCCATTTGACATAAAAAGCTTTATCACCATCACCAGCTTGAAAACATATTACTCAAAACTTAAGTAAAACACAGTAGAAACTTCCATTCTGAAATAAAATCTAATTCCTAGCAATGACTGATTATTATACTTTGAGAAGAAATAAAGAAACAAAGGTGAAAACCTCAGAAAATCTACAAGTACTATAGGCACTTTATTTTGGACAGTGCAATCTAGTTTCAATTATTAATTATCCATTCTTTTGCAACAGATGTTCTGCATTGTACTGAACAGAGGAAAAAAACCTAAGCCAAGACATTCTTACAGTCTTACTTGCTTAGGGGAGAAAAAGATCCTCCGCTTTGTAGACATCTGGGAAGAGCTGCGTTCATACACATTGCCCGTACTTTGTTCTGTTGCTCAGAAAGGCATTCTTTTCACTGAAGAATCTCATGAGATTAATTAGCTAATCTTCACACCAACTCTGTGCTAGAGGAGTAAAGCGCACATATCAAGAGGGAAAATTACTTGGACAAACTCCACTAATCAATCAATGGCACAAAAAGAAAGAAGCCACTTGGCCTGTAAGCATATTACAAACAATAGCATCGCCCAGCCCCAATAGTGGGCCCTAAGGGTTGTTAATCCTAATGAAAGCAAGAGGAAACTTCTGGCCTGAAAGTGTGGTAACCCAAGCAGGGCTACACAAGGGATAGGGAAAAGAGGGTCACCAAGGGAGCAATTTTCCCCTGAAGGGCGAGTTAGTGATAAATGCACAATTCACATGATGAGCCCTGGCAGTGCCTCAGCCCAGGCTGGATGGGTGCTGAGCTACCTGCTCTGGTGCAAGGTGTCCCTGGCATGGCAGGGGAACTGGAATGAGGTGATCTCTAAGGTCCCTTTCAACCCAAACCATTCTGTGATTCTGTAGGAGAGTTATGCCAAGCCTGGGCAGATAGTCAAGTCACTGAACCCTTGGTTTCATGGCCAACTGTTTCAAGCCATGCCACTTGCCTCTGGCCAGCTCTGGCACCAGTGTGCCACTGGGCTGTTTAATATTTCAGGGTTTGTACTCTCGCCCGTGTTTTACAGCACACCCAAGCGAAGAAACAAAAAGGAGGGAACATCACAAAGCAAATGCACCTCAGACTGGGCAGAGATGACCTGCTGGTCCCAAGGATATTAATGTCCATACCTGCTCACCTCCATCTCTCTGCACAATGTTCTTGTCCCTCCCTTTCTTACAGATGTTCTCACCTTATTTCACCTAAAATCCACTAGCCGAAACTGGGTAATGAGCAGTTGGCTGATTTTATCCAGTGCACTTAGACCAGTCCCTCAGTTCTCAGGTGGGACTGGTGCTTCCAGCAAGAAGAGTCCTCATGAAACCCTGGAACTCAGTAATAACTTTGAATAGAAGCTGCTTAAACCAGGAAGGGTTAGTAAGAAACTGCTAATTTTCTTTCATCTGTTTTCCCCTTTCTGGCAAAATTATTGGGACTGCCTTCATTGCAGCTGGTGGCACTGTACCTGTCTGAGGCAAATAACAGATCCTTTAGCATCAGCTGCTTTTGTGTTCTGAAAGTGAAAATCTTAACTGAAAGTGCAACAAGATACAAATTGGAATATTCAGTTGCTACCCAAAATATATGTTCTGCGTAGTAGAAATTGGAGGAAAAGTAAAAGTACAGTTTTTCCAGGATAATTATCAATGTCTTGGAAAAAGAGTAATTCACATTTCAGACTTTTCTTTTTTTCCTGAAATTGTACAGAATCTAGGGGAAAGAAAATGAAAACTTATACACAGCAAAAAAAGAGCAGTAAGTTTACTAAATTGTCTGCAATAATAAGAGCTATTTTTCACATAGTGGAAGAATTTTTTTTCCATTGACTTTGCTCACATGTTTTATAAAAACTTAGTATTTTAAAACTTAACTACCTGAAAAAATAAGGATCTTGTTTCAAAGAGTCATTCATAAAAATCTTATTTCATTGAGGATTTTTGTTTACCTTTTTGCTGGTACTAGGGTGAGGAAAGAAGGTTATTAGTTACTGTTTACTTCTTAAAAGCTTTTCTGTGGAACTCTGAAGTCTAAAGCTTTATTTTAACAAAGATTTAAATTCTTTCCAATTTTAAGTTGATTCTACCAGTTGACAACTTTACAAAAGATACATATTATAAGACTCCCAATATCATCATGAGAGTTGGCACCACAATTTCTGCACTGAGTTACAATTCTTTTCTCTAGGGAGATGGCTATACAAGCTAATGGTTCTTAGTGATCTTTCCTTATTAGATTTAAATAGAATTGCTTTCAAGTAATTATCTATCACCACACATCTACACAACAGATGCTAACAGCTGAGCATACATCGCTGGATCAATATCAACTTTGTCATGGTACACCCGGTTCTGCTACTTCTCGATTTTTAGGCATGAAGATGGGAAAAAAATTAGTACAAGGACTAGAACTGAACATGAACGAAGTCACTTTCTTGCAGGTGTAAATCAGGTAAATTTTCCTACCCTATGACAGTCATGAAAACAAGCATGGGCTTAGAGGAGAGAGCAGCAAACACAGGACAGAATCTTCTGACCTGGTCTGTTAATTTTCCACTTCTCAGCATACAGTATAAAGTCTCTTCAGATTCATGGCCCACAGTTCTGTTCTACCATCTACCTGCTCCCAGGCTTTGAGTCACCTCTAACCAGGATACGTGCTCATACAGCTGGGAATTCTTCCGTACTCACACACGTAACTAACTGTGCCTTTCCCAAACAGATGACAGGACACTTTTTGTATCTTTTAATTCCAAAGCACGTGTCTATGTGTTAGCTCTGCTGAAGCTCCATGCTTTATTTCATTTTGGCTTCTTACATGGTAATTCTCAAATGTTCTTTAAAATTTCTACTTAGTTTAGTTTTAATTTTTCCCTCTGACTGTGAATAAAGCACGGCTTCACTAATTATGTCTACAGCTAATTCTTTTTATGCACATTTATCTGATTTGCTTCTCTCCAAAGCATTTTTTGTATTAATGCATTAATTTCATAATCACTTCAAATTATGTTCCATGTTGCATGAACAATTGGGGAATTAGCATCTGCTTGCAAATTGTTAGCTTGGCTTTTCATTTTTGTTGTTGCAGTTGATGAACTCAAATTATCCATACTGAACGTGCCTGAAAAGAATTCCACCTCCAATGATAAATAATTCTCTTTACTTTCTGTGTTGGTTTTTGTTAAGGGAATTCAGAGCAGTTATGCAATAGAATAAAACACTGTTTTTCCTTATCAGTTTTGGTGTAACAGTTGATTACTGTGTAGAGTCACTGCCTAGCACAGTCTTTCACAGATGCTCCTAGGTAGCTACTGTGCTAAATCTTTCAACTTTATTATCATTCTCTGGTTACCACGATTGAGGCTCTCAAATGGAACCACAGTGTCACAGACCACCCCTGACATCTGAGCAAGTTTAATGTGAGCACTGAGCTCACATTAAGCAAGGGCAGCGTTGTTCAGCTGCCAGGGACTCAGTAAAGACGTTTTTCACAGAGGTGACCTCCTGAGCCTATTCAGACACAGGGACATGGAAGCTGTTCTGGGTCACACAGAGATGTTGCAAGAGCATGAGGGCTAAAATATCCATGAAGAAATGATGTCCCATGCCTCATTTCTCTCCTTGCACAGACCATATGACATCCAAGGTGGATGACAATGTAGAAAGTAAATTGCTCTTATCCTATTACTACTCCATTTCAGAGTTGCCGAGGCTTCTTCTCCTTGGCCTCTCATTTTTCCCATTCTTTCCATGCAATTTTCCTTCTTCTAAAATCAGTCATGTCCCCCAGATTTTAAAATAAGCATGGCAAAAAGAGTATGATACATCAATCTGCCGAGATTTTGTTACTACTGCACCTTCAGTTCATGATCTAATCTACATTTACAATGCCTAAGGCAAAGGATCAGCATTCGTGGTTTGTCTTCATACACCATCACAGCAGGCATGATCAATTAGTTCAATACAGACAGAAAACCAATTTTTGAAACAGAATCTCCGTTGGTGCAAAAGTCTATTGAAGTTAATAGAGCATGATTAGAAGTTAATGGCATTATTAAAGGTTGAACCAACTGAGGCTGTACCTTTCTGTCTTCATCATCCAGTCCGAGAAATCAGTTGCACTGTATTATTCAGTTTCCCCAACAAAAAGAAACTTCTTTCAAGAACACTGGTTTTACGGAAATACTACAGCAAGTTGTATGTTTTCATGTTATCATCTCCAAATAGAGCCTTCAGACATCAGGCTGAATGTCACCTGTCTGTGACATGCTGATGGAAAGTTCAATCCATAACCTTCCTTGACTTTTTAATAATGTGACTAAAACTTTTAGCAGCCACACAGTGGTGGAACTTGCAAGAAGGTTTTCTTGTACAATAGACATTTTAGTTATTAAAACCAAACCAGGGCAAAGCATTGCTGGATTTTTATATGAATATTGTTATAACAGAACTTATCTTTCTGCTTAAAATGGAGCATACAAGGAGGAGGAATAAAACCTACTCTAATTTTGGTTTTTTTAAAAAAAAGAATGAAAGATGGTGGATACTTTAAAGTGACCTTCCTAGCTGCGTAGCTGATCTTGCCAAATCAGAATCCCACTCGTTATTAGACTAATTGCCAAAACTGTACAGAAGCAATCCTGTAGAGAAGAAAGAGAGGAATCATACCTAGCAGAAGTTTTAAGACTGTAGAATTTATGGTATTTTTGTTTTAGTGAATTGATCCATGGAGTCAAAGATCACCTTCTGGTTCTACCCTTAGCAGGGTTCTGAGAGAGCATGAACTGTCCTTCTGTGTCTTACTTCATGTCAGGTATTTGGGTGTCTGCTCACCAAATTTCAATTACTGTTTGAGAGGCTGAGGCACTAACGACTTCAAGCAGGGCTATTACTCATGAGATGACAAAGGAAACTTGGACTAAGCCTGTAATGCTTTAATGGCCTCGCAGAGCTGGGTATTAAACCGTTTGATAGCTCACTCCTAATTACAGAGTATGGAAGCAATTTAACTCAATCAACTAGTTGGCTTCAAAGACAGAGTTGTATTTTCTTTATCAGAGGCCAGTGATCAGTATCAGCTTCAGCAGCACTGATAACACGTGCAACAATGGCTGCTGAGTGCCAATGACTGCTAATGAGAACTTGATCAATAGTGTTTCTAATGGTGCAATTCTGACTGTAATGGGGCTGCTTCTGATGAAAAGGAAAATAAGTTAGGAATGATTATATAGTCAGCCACGGCAAATTCCAGTGCTACCTGTTTCTTGCTATTCCACATGCTGCTTAATATTCAATAGGTATTTCTCCAGTTGTTTCTGCAGTATCCAACCCCTCATTAAAAACTCCAAGGGTCACAATGCTTAGGTGTTTATAGCTGCTGTGCTGTAGAACTCCTGAGTTACCTACCAATGGGTAGGTTTTTCTATAATGCCTAGTGCATGCAAGGTGAGAGCAAAGCTACCATTTTTCACCATTCAGGCAGCATCAAACAGGATCATCTATTACCAGCATTTCCTTGCACAACATCCTGGAGGGTGCACTCCAGGTCCAGACAGGTATTAATGTCCAGGTCTGTCTGGTGCTCAGTGATACAGACAAGGCTGGTTGATTGGATGCTCCCAGCAATATTTCTACATTTGCACTCAACACTTTCAGCTTAAGCTTTCTCTCTGGCCATGTTCGCCTCACAAGCAAAAAACAAATACTAGACCATTTTGGCCCCTAGGAATATTATTCCCACTGCCATAGGGGCAACTGCATAATACGGGGCAACTGACTTCTCTGAGTTCTTTTGTGCATAAGTTTAAAAAGAGGCCCCAACATAGCATTTCAGGTGGCAGCACCTTTCATCCATAAAGAAAACAAGATGAGGTAAGCTAGTGATTGAAAGAACACTCTAAACACATTGCAGAGAAATCACACCAGCATGGGGAAAAGTGGAAAGCTGAGGAAATAGATTCTCACAACTTTACTGAAAAAAGAGTTTAGGTAAGTCAGAAGCTAAAGAGGAGGACTGCATTTTGAAGTGAAATTTCTGAACATTCTCAGTTAAGACAAATGTAGAAGAATTGCATGCAGTGAAAAACATTTCACAACAAAAATGATTGGTATGAAAAACAGAGAGAACAGAGGTGAAGCCAAACACTGTTAAGTCCCTACTATTCTGGGTCATTTGCTGTCATTGTCAGCTGGAGTCATGAAAGAGCCAATTATATTTTGTTTGTGCACTGCAAGTATTAATAACCCCATAACATAGGGATTGCACCAATGAAAGACACCAGTTTCATTTCACTGCATGTGTGTGGGTGAATGAAAAAACTGTATGTAGTAAGAAAGCTAGAAAAGTAAAAACTATGGCGATATAAGTCAATTCCCACAGGCAACATAACTGTCTTATTTATTGTACATTAGGTGCCCATGTGTTCGTATTTCTCCTCACTTTCACCAGGGCTTAAGCACCATTGAATTTATCACACTGCTGGAGTGAGCATGTGGACAGTCACCAGGCAGGAGTTAACAGGCTAGAAATGGACAGCCCAAGGTGCCTGACAGTCATTTGTTAGGGAGACACAACCAGAAGCAGAAAACAATCAAGGACTGGTACTCAGAAAAAAAGACACAGAGGCAAAAAAATCAAGACTGTTAGTGGTCTTGGCAACCAATTTTAACCACAACCCCTGCTCATAAGTATGTTATTAGACCCAGTCAGTACAGATAAACGGAGCATTCAAAACAAAAATTTATCCTTCTCTAGATGATGCACTAACCCTGCTAAAAGAATGCTTCAGCTGTGAATAAGACCAAATCACAGAGAGAGACAGAGTTTATGCTGAATTTTCT
>VYZT01023403.1:26501-64067 GCA_013400735.1 Pomatostomus ruficeps | reverse complement strand
CACAGTATTCTCAGACACTGAATCTGATTCCCAGGTTCAGCAGATATCCCCAAAAGAACACTTGTATATAATATTATTTTGCTTGCCAGGAATATATTTTTACATGATTAGCAAATTTATCAGCTAAACATGCAATCAGTATAGATACTGATGAGTCCAGTTTCATTCAGAGTACAAGACTAATTTTTTTAAAATTTTCTGCTCAAATAGGAGCTGTACAAGCTTCCTTCTTTTCCCCACTCACCCAATAAACATTAGTAATGTTAAGGAATGGGGCTCTGGGAGGAGAAAATTCAATGTATGTTTTGATAACTTATATTTGTACCTCACTTCTGTTGTGCTCTGTTCAGATGCTCTGTGTTGTCATTCATCCTACATTATCATATGTTTCTTAGGAGCTAGGAGAGAGTGGATACCTATTTACCAGCAAGACACAGTCTCTTAAGAAATATCAGAGAATCATAGAGTCACCTGAGCTGGAAAGGACCAGGTTAAAGACCGTCCAGTTCCAACCCTCCAGACACTCAGGCAGGGACACCTTCCTCTAGACCAAGTTGCTCAAAGATCTATCAAACCCAGACTACAACACTTGAACACAAATCTCCTCCCTTTGGATAGGAGAATGGATAACAACCCAACTGTTAGCAGCTTTCCAGCGTATATCTCATCATGTGTTCCAGGAAAAGCAGTTTGAGGATATGAAATTTAACAGAATCATAAAGCATGTAAAACAGTAAATATAAAGGTTCTGTAGCAGGTAAACTGCAACTGTAACCAACAGGGGCATAAGTTGTACTTTATAAGGCACATTCACAGCTATTACTGCCTAGTTTGCCTTCACTCAACTGGTTAAAGGCACTTTTATAACAGCAGAATTTGTTCCCTTCCATCCCAGACTACTGTAACGCTAAGAAGCAATATTTATATACCTTCCAGGGCTGTGATAAGGATTCACTAATTAGATATAGACTGGTTTTCAAACAGGGTGACTCAACCACTTCTCAGCCTCTCCACAGCTGCCCTGCAGAACCTTCTTCCCTGGATTCTCTCTGCAGGGCTTTGGTGAAAACAGCGAACCAGGACTTTCAGAGATGCTGCTTTGCTTTATGCTGCAAAGTATTTCAGATCAATTATTAGACCATTTAGCAGAGGCATAATAATAAGCAGGGAACATGCTTAGAGTTGGCATCAAACAACATATATTGCATGAGGCCAAAGATCTGAAAAAGTCGACAGATAAGAGGAGTCTCCCTGTAACTTTCTCAGGTTCTTCCTGGAGAGTTCTGGATGTGTTTTTCATCCAACCCTGTTTTCCCATGCTGTCCTCTAGCCTCTTGGAACAGTCTCTTATTCCTGATGCATATTGCAACAGCTTTTTGAGGGGAATGTGAAGCTATACGCATGACCTCCTGCTCCTGAAGAGTGCAAGAAGAATTAAAGAAAAAGGCCTATGAAACCTCCATTACTTGGAAGAGAGAAAGGAAATCTCAGTGAGGAAACCCTTTGTAGGCAAGTTTAAAATGCATGGTTTGATCTACTTCCAGCAAATTTATTCTTACGTATCTCAGTTATTCATTGCAAAGGAAGTTTAATTGGACATAGGGTGATACTTTCCTGTCTTAGAGAGGGGAAAAAACTAGGTGTTTCCCCATTTAAGCCATATGCAAAGGTACTTTTTCTCAAAGGTTGATACAAGAGGAAATAATTCCTACAGTTTCAGAATTGCACATTTGTGCAGTTGTGAATCATTCCTGCCTTTAACACTTGACAGCATGTAAAGTAGAGGGACTGTTTTGCTCATATTCACTACATATCTGCTTCCTCCTGACAATACAATTTTGGCTTCATAATAAATCCCTGCTACAAATCATCTTAAGAATTCTTGTCCCATAATTCACCCAATGCTTTTTGACCTTGCTAACTACAGATTTTAGAGTAGGAGACTGAAATAAATGTCAGTCTTACTGATGTGGCCTTATTGTTTTTTTTCCCAAGAAGACAGCTTAATATGCTTACACCACTGTAAGGGGAAATGCTTCACGAATTTCAAGAACCGTAATTAATTTATTTTAGTAATGAAAAGCAAAACAGAGTGTGACAATAACTTTTGTCCTGTATGCTAATGAAGCTCTAAGATCTGTAATGGAACACTGTTAAATATGAAAGGAGGAACCAGAAGAAATGCCTGTTACTAGCAATTTGGTGTCCATTTGATTGTCATTGCTGAGATTGATCTTAAAAAACAACAGTGTGCTGACCTGGCAACAATGAAGGGAAGTATGTTTTTTACTTAATTGCTGCCAAACTTTAAAAAATGCATTTTGTACTTAGGTGAGTTACTTCATAAAAGTCCTACTTTTCTCCTGCTGAAGTCAATAGGCAAATTGCTGTTATCAAAAAGAGCCAGAAGGTACCATAGTAAAAGCTTTTTAGCAATTGGACTAGAATGACAATGGATAAGGAGTCAAATATGAAGTCAGACCTTTTGATTCTTTTCTGTATGCATTAACAGAAGAAAATACTATAGTGGAAAATATTTTTCTTATTTATACATCCTTTTTTCTTAATGGAAATAGAGGATATGAGGAGATAAGTTGGGGTCTATAGGTACTTCAGTATTGAAATGTCCTAAAAATGGAGATCATACTGGAGACTACATATGAAAAACAGTCATAACCGTAAAAGAATGCTGCACAGGATTTTGCTGATGAGAAATGAGAGGTTGGAAACACTTGGGACACTTACAGAAGGACAGTACTTTAAAAAAAAATTGAAAATCAAACTATATAATCACAGTACAAGCCTGCTGATGCTGATGTTGACTGCATCAGAAACCTCTACAGAAACCCTAAGACTGTCACTGAATTTTATGGAGTGTAAGATTATGGATAAATATTCTTATTTGTAGAAGTTCGTAGGTGGTTTTGGTACACAGTGAATGCTGGAGACAGAACACATGAAGCAAAGAAAGGAATAAGTCCTCCCCTTTGAGCTGTATGAGATCAGACCTACCAAGGACCCTCTTCAGTCTTCTCACATTCATACCAATTTCTGGACATGATGTTGAGCTGAGCATCTGAGATTTTGGTGATTCTTCTGAAGGATTTAAGAGATTCTAAGTTAGTTAATACCTGCCAAGGTATCTCGCTCCTTTTTGGAGGCAATTTCATGTGATTCTAAGCTGAGATTTGTTAAGTGAAAGTGATTCATGATGCATTGAAATCGAATTTTAAAATAAAATCTTTCTGAATTTAATGGGAGAAAATCACGTAAGTGAGGCATGATGCAAACAGAAGTAAAACAGAGCAAACTGTCCCAGTAAGTTCTGGTTATGCTCCTTGTCCTGAAAAACAAAATTCCGTAGCGTTAGCCTCAAGTTTCTCATGAATAAATCCAGACTATTTGCATTTGCTCGGGCTGCCGGAAAAAAGGGGTTGTATTCAGTCTTTAGGTTCAGTCTCTTTAATCAGCTTAAATCTGTTTTTTCCTGTTCGATTTGCGTCAGTGAATCCAGAGGCACTGAGTTAACGGAATTGATTTTAAAACAGATTTCAATTAAACCATGTAATTTATGACTTTAGAAAAGGCATACTTGGCTCAGCGCGTAAAGGTAGACACGGTAAGTGCATTGAAACACAGCTTTTTTTCAGGACATATGAAGGGCACATTAAACATCTAACCTGAAGGTGCGAACATTCCCTCTACTTTTCTGGCAGTAACTTTCCAGAGCTACAGCTGTAGTGGCACTATTTGATCCTGTGTAATTCTTAAAGTTCATTTTACCCTTCCTAGTGTTTTTGGGTAGGCCTGTGATGCTTGAACGGACTTCTCTCATGCCACACAGAATTATTATTCTGTATTCTAGGTCCTGTAAAAGAGCAGGCATGTTCTGTGTCTGATTTAGGCAGTACTGCTTCTGTAGTCATAAGGAAATAAAGGATCATGATGGTGGTTCATAATTTTGAATTTTTATCTTGAGGCTTAGAATGTAGCTTTATTCATTTGGAATTATACAGAGTTTATATGAGGCTCTCTGAATGTGCAGCTACATTCAGTATGGAAAAACACAACTTTTCTCCCATGTGAAATAAATGGTGACAACATGTAATTTTCTTCTTTGCAGTCCTCACTATAATTTTCTTCCTTGCAAGCAATAGCTATTCTGATAAAAACTTCTCCATTAGTTTTGTCACTGTCTTACTACTTGCATGTAACTGTTGTATGGCTAAACACCCTAATCCTTTGGAGAGGTACAGCTCAAAAGTTCTTTTCTACATGAACTAAATATTTCCCAAGAAAACATTATGGGAATAATTCACTTAAGCTCTTCAGATTCGGTTTTCAAAAAGAATATTTCTGCTGAAAATGTACTCAGTGTTTAATTCAAACATTACTACACTCTTGGATTCCTTTTGGCAGATGAATATTCTTTTCTAATTAACAGTGCTGGTAAGAATATATATAGTTGTATATATATGTCCACATATAACTATATTATTTCTATTATACTGCCAAAATATGACCTACTTCTCAGGGATAATATTGGTTCAGGTCAGGCTATTTCAGTTCCAAAGCCGAGAAAAGTGAAGAATGAACATCTCCATGCAGGCTGTATTGTCAGCAGCTCTGGCCAAGGACGGTCAGTGATGGAGACAGTGCAGGGAACAACCCAGGGAGACAGGGAGGGGGGGAGAATGAGTTATGGTTTCCAGGGGAGCTCTTCAGGAGATCAAGCGATGCCAGGAAAGGATGTTCTGACTTCAGCTCGGGACCTAGCTTGACCCTTAGTCCTTTCTTCCCTACTTCATGCAACCACAATTTACTTTTAAAAATAAGCACGCTTTCTGCTCACTTTACATCTCCTGAGACTTTGATTTCCTCACCATCTTTGTCTGTACCCCTGCCCACACCCTCTGTGTGTCTGTGATGCTTTCAGCCAGCAAACTGCAATTACTGCTGGTTTTCAGAAGTCTCCCACTGATATTGTTTCTCCTAGTCCCAGCAGCCACATTGGGAGGCAGCAGGTTTTAGCATGGTTCACAGAGGAGAATTATGCTCTTTTGCACATTATGTTGAATTAGGCAGGGGGAATTTGTTGCTATCGTGTTTTTTCATCATATTTTCTTATCTTTGGTCCCTTCCTCTCTTCTTGTCTTCCTTTTTTTTTCTTAGCAGCTTAAGTTTCCTTGTTTTTATCAAACTACTTGACATCATTTAATGACACTTGTCATTCCCAACAGGCTTCTTTACAGGATCATATCTTCATGATGTAAAAGCAGAACACAGCAGTGCCCAATAAAAATACAGTAGTTGACTTGGGTTGAGGTAATATTCCTTTGTTGTCAAAAGAAGCAGGCAAGCACTATTGCTTCTTTCAAGCAAAAGCATAGGTTCTTCAGCCTAAAGAAAATGAATTGATAGAAGGAAAGTGGCCTGATTTATTCTTGCTTAGTCATAGGCCTTTGTGCTTTCAGAACACCTGCAATTACAAAACAGCCATACAATTTGGAAGGGTGCGCAACAAATAATTCTCTAAACAGAAAAGTAGTTCATTAGGTATAAAAACATGTAGCAATACTTTAAATATTCAAGAATAATGTCAAGCAAGCTCACCAAGTTGTTTACTAATTTTAAAAATCATTATATGGATAGTTATTAATTATGCCCTTTGAAAAATGAAGCTTTTTTTGTCTTCTTGAAATTTCAACGGCACCTGAAACAAGTAATTTTCCCCTCCTCGTTGTTTACTGGAACCTATATGATTCTAGTGCATTGCAGATAAATTTTCTCCATGGACTTCTGTTCTAGCTTTGGTATAGAAGGTTACAAATTTAATTTTGTGCTTCTGCTATGGGAACATTAGCTAACTTTGGCAACTCCATAATTATCAGTGGGAGATGTTAATTTAGAGCCCTGCAGGCACATCCCAGAGCATTAAATGTTCTTTTAAAAATATGGCTGGGACTTCAGTGTATGGAGAGCATATCTTCAAAACTGCACACCACCAAAGGTTTTCTCTTAGAAGTCCACATCTAATTAAAGAGTATTGGTTGTAGGAGAAATACATATGGACACTGCTGCTTTTAATGAAAAAACTCAACACATCATAAGGGTTGTATTTGGGGACAGGGAGGGGGAGACACTTCTAGCCTTCGAAGGAATAAGGAAAAATGTTCTACATGGTTTACTTACCTGAACTGTAAAAAGAAACAGAAATGAAACTGGAAATTGCTAAATGCAAAACCATTCAATAGCAAGATAATGACACAACAGAGTGAAGAAAGATTGATTTTTGTCCCTCCATCACGCTGAAGTTTATTTGTTAACATAGCGATTAGACAACAGGTGGAATCTAACAAGTATGATTCACAACAAAGCAGGGTTTAGATATAAAAACATGATATAATTTAGATTATGGTGTAAACATTCAGTCTTTCTGCATGAATCCAACCGTGGATTAAGCCACAACAGAAATTCTGATTGCAAATAAAGAACTCTGTCCCATCCATAATCAGACCCCTAGAAAACAGAAAACCTCCTCCCTTCTAATATCCCAGTTTGCAAATGTTATGAACTACAGCGAATTGAGAACAGAGGTGGCAGTCCTCCAAGACCAATTATAGTTCCCACTTGAGCAGTTTTGCTGGAATAGTAAAGTAGTTTGGATGCAAGATTCTTCACGTAACTCAAGTCTGCCTCACATCATGAGATATCTTTGATTGCTAATAGTTCCCTCACTGAAAAACATGTCAGGGCATTTCTGGTTAGAGATCACCAAGAGGGAAGTTTATGATCAGTAGCCAGACATTTTGAGACTAACAGTTTGTTGTTTTCAATGAGGCTGCATTTGCTAGACAGATTATGAGATGAAATTACAGCTGTGCTTGTCTCTTCCATAGCAAAGAACAGAGCGTTCCCCACCTTCCCCAAAATACTCCACCTCTCTCAAGCTGATCACACTCACAAGAGGCAAAACTCAGTATTATACCAGCAAGCTTGATTTGGTAGCCAGGGGTTTGGATGCAATGTCAGTGTAGAGATACAGCCTCCTGCTTTGGTTCTTTTGTCACTGGAATGAAAGCAAAATGAAATTTGCCAAATAATCAAACAAACCTTTGCAAAGAAACCTTAAGGAAAATAATTGTTGATTAAACTTTCTTCTTGGTGTAAAACTCGTCCTGAGGAAACCTAGGCATTTAGCAAAGGGTAGCCACAAAGTGGCTGTGATTATTCTTCTGTGTTGTTCTAAGATTGAATTGAAATAAGAGCTGGAACACAAAGCTTTCCTGAAGCTTCATTTGGAAGAATTTGCTTCTTATTCATGATTCACAGGGGAGTTAGTATTTTTTTTTAGGCTGTGTAATACACATAAGTGAGAGCTTTGAAAAAACAGTAATAAGGCATTTTCTTCTGACAAACCCTGGAAGTTTGTAACTAGGGATCATACCAGGACTCTGCAAATTTTAATCCAGTTTGCATCCTATAAAAATAGCAGTACTTCATCTCTTATGAAGCTTTGCTGTTTTATATTGCTGGTATAGCCTGAGTTGTTGAGGAGGGTGTTTAAGGAGAATCATTTAGTGCAACTGTAAAGAGAAATGGGTTTTCTGTGAACTGAGAAAAACTTGAAGACGGAATAATACAGCGAGAAAAGGCAAAAACCTGAGAGTGATTAAGACAATTATGAATATACTCTCCCCAAAGAGACTGCAAAAAGCAGAAGCATTTTTACATATAATTACTTTTACATTATTGTGGAATTTACTATCAAAGGAGCTATTTCCTCTTAAAAACTGTGAAGAGAAATTACTTTGTCTGCAACTGAAGATCTATTCAGCTGAAAGTATCATCTACCTGATAGTTTTTAAGATAGGAGAAAATTGTGTAACTAAATGCTAAAACTGTGAGAAAATTTAACTTTGACAGTGCAGGTGCTGACTGATGAATATTAAAGGACGTTATGTTTAGAAATTAATGAAAAATAAATGTTTACAACTGATGCGCTGCTCATATACCAAATATGCAGCAAAGAATGTTTCAGAGAATATGCTACATAATATATTTGGTACATGATATTCAAAATTATAAAGCCTCTTCAACATTTTTTTTAATTTGCTCAGATAGACCTCAGGAGTCAGATACCTCCTTGAACATACGGAGATCTTGAGAGTTCTCTGTCCACCTGGCACCTGGAAAGGTCTTTCTGCAATTAAGACTTTTAGAACTAGCATGGCCGTGTTCATGTGCAACTGCGTGTTCTCCAAGCGTGACACAAACCAGAAAAGAGAAGAACACCTCCATGAACAAGTGTTAATTGTATGCTTTCACAATCTGCTTCTTATGACCTTGGTCACCAGTATTCATGATGTCATGAATCTGTGAGACAACAAATTAATGGCACACTAAGGAGCTAATGAGAATTTCTAGCCAAAGGAGTGCTATGATAAAGCAGTCCAGGCAGGGGAGGGCCACCAAGATGCTCAGGGGGCTGGAGCACATGGTGTGCAAGGGGAGGCTTAGAGAGCTGGGTCTGGTCAGCCCAGGGAAGGCGGCCATGGCATTATGGCTGCATACAACTAGGTAATAGGATGGTGTAGATAAGGCAGAGACAGACTTTTGGAGCTACACAATGAGCAGGAAAGAAGGAATGAATGAAAATTCCAGCAAGGAAAATGGCAGTTAGATATACAGAGAAAGCTTTGCACAGTAAGAGCAGGCAAACACTGAGAGATACTCCCCAGAGGGACTATGAAGTCTGTATCCTTGGAGACGTTCAAACTCAGCTGGGACAAGGGCCAGATTAACCCAATGAGTGGGACATTGAATAAACCAGCCTCTACAAGTCCTTTTTACCCTAATCTATTTTATAGCTGTATTACTGCATAAATTACTGAAGGGTTGAAACTGTGACGTGAGATGCAAACTTTTTTTTTAAAGAATGTTGTATGCATGTGTATACATGGTTCATAACTGTATAATGTTCAAACTTAAAACCCCAACTTAAAATTCTAAAGCTTGCTGACCGTGACATATGCATGGCACTTTCAAATTTGTGGAAAAAACGTCCTTCCTTGTGGAAACAGACTTGAACATACCATGAAAATTAGTTAAACTGAATAATTTCTAAACAGGTAACAAACTGAAATTCATTTCAGTGACACAAGCAGAAAAAATTTATGAACTGAGGTAGAAAACCAAAGATGTATTGAACTGCACTGAAATTAGTTTCCAACAAAAACCCTGAAGCTTTTCACAATTGAATTACGGTAGAAACACACAGATGAAAGTTGCATAATATGCTAATTGAAATACTTTGTCTAAAATTTCTCTTAAACACTTCTTCATTCTTCTCATGCAACTTATCTGGGACTACTAAAAAACAGTCATTCAGGTTTGACATGACTGTGGTCACTCTTCTGCGGAAGCTGTTTAGTACATGAGGGTACCCTTAAATCTGAGTAATATACGTTCCTGCCAGGAAATCTAGTCTAAAAGCAAAATAGCACTACCAAATGCCAGTGGTTAGCAGTAGTGTCCTCTCCTTGGTAATGCAGTTCAGAGCTGCGGCACCTCAAAATTAATTCCTTCTGCCTGCACAAGGACTGGAAATGAAACGATTTCATTTAGGAACATCCAAAGATTTTATTTTAGTTTTAAATATTTTTTAGACTTTTTCAAATTTTTGGGTATTCAGTCTTGATGTAAGATACATCCAAAAACTACACACAGTAGAATTAAGGATTTTAGGTGTTAACAGAGGCAGTTCAGTTATAATCAGCAGTCAAACAAACGTTTATCCTGGAGAAGAAAAATTACAAATTAGCAGTACAAGGGATCTCCTACACTGAAACAATGTTAGTATAGTGCAGGAGGACTGTTTCCCTCCAGCTTCAAACCTCTATCCCAAAATAAATGTATTTTTGAGGGTTTTTTTCTGTACCTGCCATCTAAAAAAAAAATTCAGTAACATAAAAATGAGTCCATTTCTACAGAAATGGTCTTGTTATTATTTAATCAGGCCAGCATCTGAGTGATTCATGAACTGCAGGTTGTAATTCAACAAGCAGGTCACGCATCTCTGATTTGAGAAAATTTGAAGGGAAAAAAAAGGAGATGAAAGAAACCCCTTCTCCACAGGACTTAAAAACCACTCTGTCCATGATAAATACTACACATTTTACCTTAAAACAGTTAACATCTACTCAGTTCCTTAACTTATTCGGTGTTCACTTATAGGAATAGTTGGGCACCAGCGATGCATTATGCCAGGCAATTTACAAATCCATAGCAAAAGGAAAGATAACCAGTAGCTTAGAGAAATTTATTGCACAAAACACTTCTGAAAGGAGTTGACTGACATCTGGGAGTATTGAAAACAAGCCAAAAATGTTCTTCCACGAAGTAAAATGCACTGAAAAAAACCTGCCTCATGCAGGAACCTTTATAATCATCCCAAAGACGTTTATTTTTGTCAGACCTAAGTTCCTGACCCCAAGGTCATGAAAAGTGCCTATTGCCTTCCCCACAAGGTGTCTGTCAGCTTGCGTAGGTAAGTATGAACTACATATATGCAGAGAGAAACATACACTCATGTGTGCATTACGGGCATTTCCAGGTTCATCTTAAAAATACCTTGTAGTTACAATGCTAAGAAAAAGACTATTATTCTAATTTTCCCACAGGGTGATTTTAGTAAGACTGTGAAACAGTTGTAATTAGCTGGAGCTGAAAATAAGCAAATGGAGAAATGAAGAAAATTTGCACTGCAGTTTAGTTGGATGTACAGAATGAGCCCAGATAGCTACAGCATCCTGATTTGTGGAAGAGTGATACTGATTTTTCAGGGAACAAAAATATTCTGTCCAACTTTCTTTATTGCCTTTTAGCTCCTATTTATCCACCAGTCAAGTTAAATTGAAAAGGACGATGGTTGAAGAGGGTAGGTGGAGAAAATACTGCTGGAGGAAATGGTATAGCTCAAATTCTCATTCTGTCCCCATCTTTTGACTGGAGATACGTATTGCTTTTCAAAATAAAAAGTCATCTTTCTAGAGCACCCGATTGCTTTGCTCTTAAGTCACATAACTTTTTTTTCTGCCTGCTTTCATCTACCTTTCTTGTATCAAATATAAATGTGATTCCATCTCTTTACCTGGCACAGAGAGCTCCTACTAATACTTCATAAAGATAAAAAATACTATAAAAGCCAAGACACATTTTCCATATTATTGTTGTAACCTCAGTAACAGCTAAAGTACAATGTTGTTAGACAGAATATCAAGAAAAATGAGATTTTTTTCAGATCGTTCTATAACTATTCTTGCTGCAGGGACATTGGAAACTTTGGAACATAGGTGTTTTGCTGAATGAGGGCATTAATGGTGCTGCTAGTACTGATGTGATTCTAAAAGCTGGTGACAGACTGTGGCTAGTGAATAAAAATTTGACAGGATAAAAGAGGCCATGTAACAGAGACTTTAAGTAAAATGAAAAATAAATACCATGTGGAAAATCACTGGGTTTCTGCCCATTTCAGTTTCTGCCTTCTGTAAGATAAAATCACATCGACAAATGACAGAAGTTGCCAAAAGCTCACTGTATACTTGCAGTTTCATAGAAAACACGTGATGCAATATGATCTTCCCCCAGTTTATAAAATCATTGTGTTGCCTTACTGACCATTGTTATACGTAAGTGTATTAGCTAGTAATGATTACAAGAATCCCTCAGGGTATCTGGTACGTTTCCTGGAAAGGGGTCACTTTACATACCAGTGAGACCTCTATTTGATATTTTCAGGCTATCTGCACAATAAGAGAGTTTCAGCTCATGGTTTCAGAGGAGGTACAAATTCAGCTGATCATCAAAAAACTAAAAAAGGCTCTTTCTTATGTCTCCAAGGCCCTGTAGCTGGCCATCAACTGGCTGGCTGACAGAAGGCCAGTACAGGATACAGCCTGCAGCCAGCATTGTGGGGAATAGCAGCATTATCGTAAGTGAGGGTGGGTATTATAGGTAACTTCTACTCTGGGTCAGAGAGACCCACAAACCAGCTGGGAAACAGAGAGAGGAGTATTCAGAGAGGCAATGAGAATGCTCATCTAGGAGGGCCCCAGGACTGGAACTGTGAATGATCTCCTCCAATGAAGTTCTGACTCAACCCTTTGCTATGAGGGTACAGGTAAATAGGAATTAATCTACACCAAACGTGAAAAATTGGAGGTAATATTTTTTTTCTATCAAAAATTTCTGTACTGCTTAAAGCAAAGGTCAGGCATCTTCATGGCTGGATTGAAAACTGCACTTAGAGGCTCTGACAAAGCCCTTTTAGAGCAGAAGATGTATGTCCCTGTACAGTATGGTTGTGTCGTATCCTCATCCCCAGATGAGTGCAGGGGACTTTCCCCGAAAGAAACATCTAGCAGAAAACAGTTTCATAAACACATGCTTTTGCAGAGTTTTCAAAGTTTGGTATATACATATTTTCTATTTTTAATGCACGACTCCTAATATTTTAGTTGTAAGAGATAGAATGAGTTAGGCTATTTATATTCAGCCATGACTTTTGTTACCTTACATTGACAATAAAATTCAGTTTGTAAAGATATTAACTTAGCCAAAATACAAGCTGTAGTTGCCAAATATTTGACTGCAATGGGCTGTTTTGAAACAAGAACAGATTTGTTTAAGACCAGAAGAAAGGATATTGTAGTGAAGTGTGTGCTATACCTCAGTGGTAGCCTGACAAACCTAAATTTCAAAGATTTTTGCTCAAGAGAGCTGACCAGGTGAATATTTTGATTTTTATGGGGGCGCTGGTGTCCCTATTTTATTACAGATCCACTGAGTTCATTTGCCTGTTTGAAGGATCAGGATCTAAATTTGAAAAAATCCAGGAAAAAAAAGAAATTATTGTATAACAGAAAAAAAAATAGGAAATTCAATAAATCATTTCAGTAACACTTATCTCCTTAATCTGAGGTTATTAGGAACATGATCACTATGGTAGAAGGTAGCAAATTATAAAGAAGGACTGGCTGGTGTTCAAGAGATGGGAAGCTCTGCCTGAGCACTGTTGGCTGAGAGGTCGTGCAACAGCAGGGAACACAAGATGTGTCCACAAGCAGTGCTGTTCAGAACCTTAAAAGTGATGATGAATTGAATGTCAACCACTTACACGAAAAGCTATGGCCCATTTTCCTTATCATATTCACAAAAAAACATGTGGAAACTTCATATTTTGCAATCTCCAAGTCCAACCTTATTATACAGGGACTGTCACACTGAATAAATCAGAAGTGTTTAAAACCCTGTAGGCTGTTCGCACAACTCAAGGCCACCTGTTCTTGGTTCTGGTGCCTTTCTGTGACTTGCTGTAAACACGGCATTCGAAGGTCAGCAACTGTAAGACTTGGTGGCGTGACTGCCCTCAGTTACATGCAGGTGTAGTCAGATTACATTACTGCTCACACAGCGGCCTTGCAGGCACTCCATGAATAAATGTTCTCTGCAGACAGCAGCTTTACACTCTGAGAAGCACATTTATAAAGCAGTCACTTATTCCACACTTATTTCTATGTATGAATGTATAATCAAGGAGAGAAAGATGAACAGTGGTGCAGTTTAAAAGCTACACTAAGATTCTGTGCCATAGGCAGTAGCAAGGCAGCCTTTCCACCTGGGCTTCTGAATGCTTCCTTGTAAACATATAATGTAGGACAGGGATGGAGCATGTCTGTTAAATGTATTGCCCACAAGCAGGGCAAGAATCCACTTTGTTCTTAAAAAATGAACTCCTGTCACTGGAACTAACTCTGAGGCAAACAGGTTTTTAGGCTATGTTTTCTCTGAAGAGCTGACACAAGAGTGGTCATACTACGGACTATGCCTCCAGGAGAAACAGAATGATTGTGCAACCAACTCAAGTTAAAAACACACTTAAAGAAAATGCTTTTACATAAAATTTTATTCAGACCTGAGTTCAGTTATCAACCTGGAGTGACAAAGAAGCAAGGGCCTAGCTACACGAACCTTTTTGTTTGCAGAACATCAGATTTCACTCGTTTGTGATAGCTCCTATATTGTGATGTGCATATGGACTCCACCAGCTCTTTGTGCTGCTCCCAAGACAGGGGCACCAGCTAGAAAATTCTAGTAAAATAAGAAATTACTTTCTTTATGAGTGGCTAAGCTCATCTGTCACCTGAAATAGACAGTTGAAACTCTCTGTGAAGGTAGTCTAAAGCTATCAAAAAGAGACTTCATAGGTGTGCTAATTAAAGTGGTCTTCTCCAGCTGAAAAGTTTAGCATCTAGGGGACCTAAAGAGGAGGGTTTGATCAGTAAAATAGCTACAGCAGGAAAAGTTTGGCAATGTGGAAGCAAAAACTGGGAGTACATTTACAGCTAAGAATTCCATAGTAAATGTTAAAGATTTAAGTACTGTTGGCACAGGCTACACTAGTGAATGCCCTTACAGCCTTGCCAAAATATCTAACCAAGCTTTTTCTTGTTCAGACTGATCTGATATGAATGTTGGGTTCCCGTGCACATGTTAAGGGCTTTGTTGGCACTGTAGAGCTGGCAAGTGGATCCAGTCAGATTCATAAGCACTATCTTTCTGACTCCAGAGCATCTGGATACTATGGGCAGACTGTTCAAAGAACATGTAAACTACTTATGCATCAAAAAGAAGCAAAATCCATGCCAGTTTAGCGTGTGGGTTTTGAAATGCAAATTAAAAGGTTGAAGATGGGCTTCTAAAGCACCCTGATGAATGCAAAGATACCCGAAAGAGACCTCTTTGTCAAGCGAACCAAATGTTTTCATTCTAGCCACCAGTTATGTAGTCCTGAAGGATGCATAGAGCCTGGGAAGGCTGTTCTAGATCCTTCCCAGTCTATTCCACATCTGTTTGGCTTTTTTTACCAGCAGGAAGTTTTAACATATTGCTGATGCCATTCATAATTGAAGTCTTCAGAGAAACACAGACCCGTGGACACATTGATAAAGAACTCCACCCTACTGCTGTTCTTCATTACTACACGTGACTTTCTGCCTTGGATAGGTCTTTTTATTCACTTGTAGTTTAGCTTTTGATGGCTGGCCTACTCAACCTCACCCACAATTTTACATTTGACTCTGTTGTCTGCTTCACATCTTAAGGGAGTTAAGACATCCTGCATTGATTTGTTGGAAAAATACACTACCAGTCTACTTTTGGTAACTTCTGGTGATATTTAACCAATTTTCTCTTACCCCTAATGTCTCTAATGAGCTCTGCTTCACCATTTGTTATCTTATATACAGACAAAACAACAAGTTTGCACTTGTCTGAATCACATTTATTCTCCATTGAAAATATAATTGCTACTTTTTCTATTCTTCAACTATATAGTAACAGTTCTTACTGAAAAGATTTGTTAATAATACACAGTACCGACTTTTTAAGATCATAATGGCATTTCTATCAAAATTGGTGGAAAGTATCTACAACCATTTTCTTTGCATTACCCTCTAGCTTTGCCCTGCCAGTTTGTATGTATCACAGTTCAGTTTTTAAATGCAAAAAATTCTTTGTGCTACTAAAGGCATGATGCCAAAGCTTATATTTTCCTCCTACCGTATGGAACCCTGGGTATTTCTGTTCTCTTTTTACTTGTATTGCTGGAGAACCTTTTATTATTTAAATACATTTCTCAAATCCTTTCTTGTCCCTGCCCTTTTTGACCTCTTAAGTGTTTCTTTGCTAATCAGGCCTTATTCCTTTCTGAATGTGCTTTCTCCTTGTTCTGAAGTGTCCTTCACAAAGTAGTGAGCCAGCCAGCAGAACTGTAGCCTGCAGGTTTTTTAACCCCTGTGTTGTTTGTAATATAAATCCTAGACAGTTTTACATCCATTGACTGGAGGGAATTTAAATCTTCCTTCACTTGCAAGTCCTGGTGTCCTCAATGGGACTCAGTACTGAGAAATTTTTTCAGTTTATCAAAGTTTATCTGAGTTTCTCCTCTTGAGAGAGAATACATTTTGCAATAAAATTTTCTTTATCTTTCAATGCATTTTTTTTCCTCTGCGAGTACAAGATGAATCATGTCTTTATCATACAACCCAAGGTTATTTCCCATGGCCAGTTTTTCTGTAACAGCCATGCTGCTCACCAGTGCCAACTCTCAAAGCTCCACCTCTTGATTCATTAACAGCCTGACCACCAAAATTAAGGCATCTTTAATAAGCAATCAACTTTGTCATGAAAGATTTGGCACTGTAAATCACTGTCTTGCAGGTAAATCAGCAGTGTTCTTTAATGTTGAAGGGAACCATGAAATAAGAGGAATGACTCAGCCATCAGATGTAGGAACTCCTCTGTTCTCTAGGCCATTTGCTGGAGCTTTTTTGGTTCTAATAATGTAGCACAGATTAGGTATTTTGTTGTCAGAATGCATAAGGTATTGCTTTTTTTACTATTTGTACTGACTTTAAAGCTGAAAATTGCTGTTTTTAGAGCTTTATAACTATTTCAGCTTTTCAACACCCAAAATGGAGTTTTCCCCCTCTTTGTAAGAGACAAAAATTTAAGTCAAATCAATTAATTATTTGTTGTTATTATTTGTGACATGGCTGGATAAAATGTTTCTAAAATAGTATTGAAATCCTTTATTTGATGAAGACATGCTGTTAGTTATACAGGGTTCACAATAATGATTTAGATTATTGACAAAAACTTTATACTTTGTGTTTGGAAATTTTTATGAGACTATCACAAATCTACAAAATTTCAATTAACCTTAGTTCATATACTTTCAGCATTTATTGCTTTGTTTCTAAAGTCATGAATACATGTGGTAAACAAGCGGTAAGGAGACACTCAGTTTTAATTAAATATCAAATGTGATCCTCAGCCAGTCATCTCAGAAAATCTTGGTGAGATGAATTTAAAATATCTTTTAACTCTGCAATGACATTTAACTTTACTCGCCAATTCTCAGTACAGGAGCATCTACCTACTCTTCCCTTTATAATGCAGGCAGCACAGGAAAGTTATGAATTAATCATTAATAGTATGAGGTAATTTCTTTTCCCTACTGAAGAAAAGTCTCTATAAATTGCATGTAAAAGGTTACTGAATATGATTTTTCACTACTGTCATTCATGTAGCTGTTCAAAACAGATGCAAAGTCTGAAACCAACTGTCGTGGTTTTGATCCTGGCTAAGTGCCAGGCACCCACGGCAGCCGCTCACTTGTTCCCTCCCCTGCCACAGCTGGGCAGAGGAGGGAAGGAGAGGGGGGAAGAAAAAACCGAGGAAATTAACTCAAAGGTCCATGAGTTGAGATAAGGAACGGGGAGAAAACGCTCCAAGGACAAACCAGGCTCAGCTTAAAGTTGCAAAGTGAAATTTATTACTACCTGAGTTAGAAGGAGGATATGAGAAATAAACTAAACCTTTAAAAGACACCCTTCTTTTCACTCCCCACCCCTCCCTCCCTCCCTCCAACAGTACAAGGGGCCAGGGTGTGGGGGTTGAGGTCAGTCCATTTCCAAGATCTTCTTCCCCTGCTTAGGGAGAGGAGTTTTTTCCTCTGCTTTTGCCATNACGGCTCCTGCGGCTTCCGACATCTCCCCGCTCCAATGTTGGCACCTCACCCACGGACTGCGGGTGGCTCTGCATCCCTCACGGACCCCATGGACTGCAGGGGGGACACCCCGCCTCACCATGGGCTCACCACGGCCTGCAGATGAATCTCAGCTCCAGAGCCTGGGGCACCCCCTCCCCCTCCTTCTCCACTGACCTTGGTGTCTCCATGTTGTTTTCCCTCACATGTTCTCACATCCTCCTACTTCTCTAACTAAAAGCAGCTGCGTGCCCATTTTGTTTTGATTTTTCCTTAAATATGTCATCACAGAGGCGTAACCAACCTTTCTCACTGGCCCAAACATGGCCAGTGGCATGTCCATCATCTTCAGAACCATCTGAGATTGGCTTTGCTGGAAATGGTGAAGAATTCCAGAAACTTCTCACAGGAGCCATCTTTATGGCCCCCTCCCCTCTACTAAAACCACAACACCAACACAATTAACAAATACTGAGTGTTCCCTTTGCGCTCTCTGAGCAGCTGATCCCACAAGACACAAGGACTTGACTAACTTGGGTTGTACAAGGTAGGGATGGGTTAAAAAGCTACCTTGTCTGCTGAGAGTGAAGAGAGAGCCCATAAGTTAAAAACCAGAGTTCTTACAAAGATTTGTGGTTAAGGGCTGCCAAACAGTACCCTATATATTATTCCATATGCATCTTTGGCAACTGGTTTGCAACTAACTCTAAAAGCAAAACAAAAATGAAAATTGAAATTTAAATAAGTATCTTTATCAAACATCAGATAATCCCTTTCTTGAAGGAAAGGTCTATTACTGTGAGCGTCAACCCTGCTTTCTCCCTGTTCTTCTATCAGGGAAATATCCCAGTCAGTGTCAGCCTAACTGTGATCCATCTATGTTTGCAGTTCTCCTCCCATTCCCTCATGACCAGGCCTGCTGTGCAGTACTGGAGCTGAAGGTAATCAGTTTAGCACATGAATATGATTTGATTATTTTTGTTTTACACAGCCTGTAAACCTGTCCAATCTGTTTTAAAAATCTTTTCCGTGTTCAATTCACTTAGCTTTTGCTGATTGAATTCCCTTCCTGAAATACATTAAGCAACTGGGGTTAAAAGAGGGTAGTCATTTTTATTTTTTCACTTTTAAATGCAAAGCTCCCTTACTTTCCTGAAATAATTCTTCGTTAGAAATACAAGGATTTGGTATAGAGATTCCCATTAACACTGTATCTGAGATTTTTAATCATGTACCAACCTAATATTACTTTAGTGGATTTTCTATATGATATTATCCTTCTTTGCAGTTCAGTCATGGTCTCCTGCTGGCTGGCACTGGTGAACAGGCTACAGGCAGCAGCTGCTGGTTTGACAGTCAGTTCTGTTCAAGGAGACGGTAACTGCAGGGCAATGCATGCCCAATAAAACAAGCTAAAGTTGTCAGGGGATCCCTAAACAAGACCCTGCTACGTTGAAAACGAGTCAGTCTCTAAATAAACTCTAAAAGGTTTCTAGCAGCCAGGATGCGAGTGGAAGTAGTCTTCCTTTGGAAGTTTACATAATCATTTAATTTAATCCTTCCTGTGGTGTTTCCCAGCCACTGCTTTATTTCTTTGATCATAATCTGCTAGGACAAATGTCAGGAAATATGAGTCTACAAAGTGATGTGAATCTTGTTCCCAATTGGATATGTGACTATGAGCATTATCTTCATGATATTTTCTTTCTCACGTATTTGCTTCTGCTCAGTGTTTTTCCAGTCTTTGATGACAGAGAAAAGCAACGACTTTCCAGCTTAAAAACGAAGTTACATTATTCCGACCCTGGTGATGAGTGTACTTTAGCTTGCATTTCAAGGTGGAGAAAAGCCATAGTAGCATGTATGTAACCTGTAAGATTTGTTATAATGTGGCATTTGCAACAAGCCATGGCTTTTGGCTTTCACATTGTTTTGTACTTGCTGCAGCTCCACCATGGCATAAAAGACCTACTTGTATGTTTCTGTCTCACAGCAGTCAAACATTAGCAGTCAAACGTGGCCATTTCTTGCCTTTCAGTACCTTTACGCCCCAACAGGCTTTATGAATTAGATTGAATTTAACAAAAAAAAGTCTTCAAAACAATAAATTGATGTCATCAATTACACAGAAATATATACGTATATATGAAACAATATGCATCCACAATCTAATACAGACTACAAATACAGAAATTACCACCAAATGATATTTGGACATCAATAATTTTCTGGTTCTTTTAATCTTTGTGTTTAATAATTTAAAAATAAAGAGGAAAAAAACTAAGAAGCATTCCATCACTATGGAAGCATATATTTTATATCCATTTGACATCTCATGTAATTACAATGCACAATTGAGGTCATTACACTAAAGGGAAAATAATAATAGAATATAGAAGACAGTGAACCCAACAAGAAAATGTTTTGCTACTGCTAATATTTTGGTGTCTATACGGTCAGGTGTTTTTCTTTTGTCCACAGTGAAGTCCTAGCTTGCTTTTAATTAATGTTGCATTACTCTCTTTAATAATAGCATCTATTTAAGATATCGTTAATAACAACATCTCTGGAAGACACTAAGTCTTAGCATTAATTTAATGGGAGCATTAAACAGCATCTATTATATGTTCCCAGTTAAACTAGCATGTTTTTTTAATGGATGTTTTAATAGACATTATTAACCAGAATATTATAAAATCAAAACAGAACTCAATGGGTTCTTCGAGTTCCTGTGAAGCCACTGATTCTGAAAAATAACAGTCTACCTATTTTTAATTTAATTTAATGGCATTTGGCAACAGCTACAACATGCACATGCTTTTATACAGCAGAAGTAAAGACAAATATTCACTGATGCAGCTGATCTAAAACCTGTCTTACATTGTGATCCTGTGGGTCAAATTCTTTAAGAAAGGGTTCTTTATAAATATCTGCATACAAAGAGGCATAGTTACACTTTTTTTTTACTATCTGAAATGTGTTGAATTTCCTGCTGAAATCATCTCTGAAAATAATTGGAAGTCAATATTTCTTCAGAGAAAGAAACACACTTTTTATAAATTACTATTTCCTGTATTTTTTAAAAAAACCTCGTTTTCTCTTGTTTGTGTGTGAAACTACACAATGGGTGTGAAGAGTAAGTCTCAGTTCCAACTTCTACACCAGTTTCAAAGTGCAAAGTTGCAAAACTCAACAGCTCACAGATCTGCCTATCAAGCTCTCATTTCAGTCAGCAAACATTTAGTACACAGGCAGCAGAATTTGAACCTTCTCATTGATTTTCTGTTTGTGACCCACATTCCCAAAAGTACATATTTTATCCCCAGTAAACATTATTGTTGACATCAATGAAGAGGGTCATCGGTCATTATCTTTTCATTTCAGCAGCAATTATGATCAATTCCCATTTTCTGTACCGGTCTTCATTCTGCTGTGGGAATGTGGTAGACACCTGTCATACATTAAAAAACTTTAGATAAGAAGTGGCTTGTACAATCATTTAGCTGACATTTTGGATATGTCATTAACTCTTACATTTGGGTGTACCTTTTTGTGGAACTGTCTGAATCTATACAACCAACTCTCCATAAATTATTTTATAACACCTCAGTATTAGCCAAGAACTTTTAAATAAATGTCTTGAATCACCAGTCTTTTCTTTGAAATCCTAATGGTCTTACTCGAATACAATCTGTCATTTCACGCAACAGACAAAGCTGGCAGACCTAACAGGAATTTCCCATTGGACCTGCTTGAGAATACGAATCCAACTTTCACTGAAGGACTAAGCAAATCCCTTCCCATCTCCCAGAAAGACTTGTCAGGAAGTGCAAATGAAAATCTTTATTTTTTACATGGCTCTTCTGCTACCTGTCTATATCCATCTGGCACTTTGAGATAAGGTCAAGCACAAATGGTGTTTCCAGGTTGATCTGTGTGCATTTAGAAAATACGTGCAATCAGTAAACAAGGAACAAAACCATGAGGTTATAGCCTGAAAGTGGCAAAGCAAACACACAAATCAAGGAAACAAAGGGTTTTGTTGTGCTTTCTAAACACTCAACCTTTTAAAGGTATGTCTTAAACTAATGTGTCTAAAGTAATCTTTTGATAAGTGGGAGGAATATTTTCCCTATACCAGTGAACTTTACACTGCATTCTCCAATGTTGTGCAGAGAAGGTCCTGTTGAAAGAACTTGCCTGGAGGTTCTTTCAAGAAAAGATGATGCTTTTAATTATCTCCAGAATTCCCAAAATGCAATGGGGTACAAAGACACTTGAAAGTAGGCTTTATAACAATATGGGGAAAATATGTGAATGCCTGCTGTGCTGAGTTGGTTCAATTATGGTGTAAAGCCCCTAAAAACTGAGTTTAACATGTCTTTTGGGAGAAAAAGGAAACTTAAAATAGGCCTTCATAATGGGCCTATATGAGTTAGGAAGAAGCTGGTTACTACATGTGCCAGTTTGCCTTGCTTTTGCTTCTAGTCTGGATGAAAATAGCTCACACTTGTAAATCCAGGGCGGGAATGATGTAAACACAAAAGTTCAGTACTTCAAATAGATGTCGAACTTCTAAATTTCCATTTAGCAGCCTTTCCCTTAAGAAAAGAAAAACTGCTTCAGGCAAGTTCTGCTGCTCCTATTATCTGGGCACAAGTCTCTCCTCTTATTTTCCAGCCTTGGACCAGGGAATGGAAGGTTGGGCTGTTATTAGGCTAGGCATCAAGGGGGAGTGAGGAACCTCAGTTCCCCCTCCATGTTTCCTGCCGTTATCTCTGGACAAGACAGAACATCTCTGCAGTGCCAGAGAGAGTGGCAGCCCAGAACTGCACAGGAGTGCCAGCTGGAGTGTAAAAATTCTGTTTAGCAAGGCTTTTGATAGTCAGTTACTATAAAGGAATGGGTCTATTGAAACTGAGCCTGTTCCTGGAACTGCCACATGGCTCAGGACAGGAAGTGTAGCATTGCGGGCTGGGTCCCAGTGTCTCCTCTGCATAGCATGGAGAAAGCAAAATCCCTCCTATTCAAGACTTCATTAAATGAAAAACATTTGTTGGATAGGGGATGCTGACTTCTTGGCTTGCTGAGCAGGATACTTGCCTGAAATGCAGATGACCCAGATCCAATTTTCTGTTCCAATTCCAGTTCCAAATTGGATGGAACAGGGACTTGAACTTGCAGCCTCAACTCCCAAGAGAGTGCCACTAACTTAAAAACTAGTAGCTAGAAAAGCTCCCGGGATTTTTTAATTTTAATTTTGTTATAGGGATTCAGAATTGGAGCCTATAATTACTTTCAGCTGTAGTTTCATTGGAATAAATACATTCCCATAGAATTTGGTTCAAACAGATCAGCATTTTCTGCCAAAATCAATGAATCAAGAATATTTTGGGGAGCTACACTGAAGAAAAATTACTTCAAAGAAGGAAAATGGGAAGGGTAAAAGAGGAGAATGGCAGGGGGTCAAAGATAAAGGTAGATAAGCCGAAATAAAGTACTATTTGGAAAGGAAACAAAAACTTGCCTTTAAAAAATGTCTGTAGAGGATTCCTGGTTGAATACCTGTCCTGCTTACAAAGGCCAATAGACTTTCTGCTCACCAGTGAGCACCACATCAGGGAAGGAGCTGTTTATTAATTTTCTGAGTTATCAAAGTCAGGTTCAATCTGGAAAACTGCATTTACAGCCAGCAATCCATCAGAGCCCAGTTCAGCATCAAGACCTGTGATGTCTAATGTAGCCAGCAAAGCTTTCTCTTCTAGCTTTTTCCTCATCTTTTTATTCCTACACTTTCTGATGTATATTTCTATAAGCACCCTTTTCTTTTCTACACTGCCTTCAGGCAGACCAGGATTCCTTTTAATTGCACTGAGATTGTTTTGTCCAGAAGTTTCAAAATCATTCATTAAGGAGACGTACCTCCTGCTTTGATCCTTTAAGTATAGATGTGCTGATGCATTTGCTTTTCTCAGAAGAACAGATTTAATCTTTCGAGCAAATCATCTTCATTGAGGGAAGAATTTTGCATTCCAATAGTCTCAAAGTAAAAGAGGTTAAATTTGTTAATGAGATAATAATTTGGTTACAGTGAAGATGGAAAATACTGAAAGGTAGTATGAGCTTTTTTCATCTCTCACACATTATTCAGATACGAAACAGTCTAAATGCCTAATCTTGCCTGTTTTCCAGCTCAACTCCTAGGTAACTTGTGGCAAAGTAAAACGATGGAAATTGCAAAGATTAGGCAAATGGTTAAGAACCATCACAGATATATGCAAACCCAAGGATATGAAAACACCTATAGACTTGTTGACTGTATTCTACAGATTCTGTGCAGCCTCCTTAGAAGAGCGTGAATTGTAGACCAAATTAATGTGATGAGAACCCAAAAAGTTAGGGACATAGGAACAGGTTACTGAACTGGTGAAGAAAACCTCAAACCAGGAAAAGCACGAGAGTTCTAAACCACCAGAAAGCAGTCACATTTACTGACATGTAACAGGAAAGGTATAGAAGAAAATTTTACGGATTTTTTCCTTGAAAGAAACAAAAAAATTGGCCTTCAGGCATTCAACTGAGTTGAAAAATTAATCTTTGCAATAAAGCAATACTGCCACTTCAGCATATGCCAAAATACACAGCCCATTCATGCCAAATGACCTTTTGTTCACCTTTCCTTTCTGATAATGATTTAAGTTCAGCTAACATCAATTATTGTGTATTGGTATTGTGACTCAATTGATGAGGATTTGCGAATCTTTAGTACTGCAACTATTAAAAAAAAATCAAAATCCTAAGACTGGCTTGAAAATTAAATTTAGAAAAATACATGAATTTGTGGATTACACTTTCTCCTGTGTTATTTGACACTTGGGTGCTGGTTTTTTCAAGCTTTACTGCATAATGTTTTTGAGCTAGCATCAAATGTAAAACGAGTAAAAAAATAAATCTGAAATGTTCCCAAAATCCCAAGGCTCAGAGTGGAGCTGGGAAGAGTGCTCAATGCCAAGAGAAAATGAATTGTCTGAAGCAGAATTTCAGAATTTTTGTTTCCAATTGTTGCGTTACTTTGGGCAAATTACAATCTCAATATCTACCGGTTCTGTAAAACTGTGCATTTGAAATATAACCAATTGAAATGTGGTATATTAATTTGGAATCAAGTTTAAATTGCATGACTCATGTCATGTTGCATTATTATACATAATTTGTTTACAAAACAACTTGTTTCCTGCAATGATAGCATGCATGTTGTGGGGGACAGTAATTTTTAAACTGGCTTACAAATTTTGACTGTGAAAAGGAAAGCATCTGCATTCTGTAAATATATATTCCATTACCTAAATTCAAGCTACGTTATGTTGATTCTGCTGTTTCTTTTCCTGATTGGAAAGAGAAAGATCTGCTCTTAAAATAAGCAGATGGACTTTCAAACTACAAGCTTGAATGAATATGGAGAAAACAAAAATGGTAGAAGAGAAGACTGAAATCATGGCGGAATCAGAAATAAGGATATGTAGAACAGACATCAGAAATTATGGATGCCAATGCACAACAGTTATGCTAAACATGTTCTATAATATCACTGGCATTTTAATAACAGGAAACATCAGAGAGTTTGTTTATAAGCAGGGTGCTATGTGGTTCTAGCCCAAGTGGGAGCTACTGAGAGGTGCTAGGACAGGTTTCATGCAAACCAGTTTTTAAAACTTTTAAAATCTTTGCTGATTGGTATTCCTTTTACATCCGCTATGGCAGATACCGTCTAAAGAGGACTCAGCCCCAATGTGAATGTGATCTCTTAGTCAAGACCTTGGGTAATGGGGAGGGGTTAGGCTCACTTTCTCAAGCCCAGAAGCAGCAGAACAGGTTATGACCTGGAGCCCTGTAGCACCAGTCAGCAGGCCGGCTAGGCCAAGGAGCCCAAAGGAGAGCCAAATAAAAGATCACACAGAGACAGCAGACAGAGAGGGCAAAAAGAGAGAGAGGGCAGAACCCTCTGCCTTTATTTATATGTTTTTACAAATCACCGTGGATTGGAGGTAGAAATCACCACCTCTCAATTCCATTGGTCAAGGAATCAATCTATCATATTTCTCCACCCAGGATACTGAATGATAAACAACAGAGACAATTAACAAAACATAGATAGTTGTCAAGGAACCATGGCCATGTTTACAGAAGAATGTGTGAGAAAGTATTACAGCAAAGAGAAACACTGAGAAACTGCAAAACTCAGGACAACAGAGCCCTACCCACACCCTACAAACACAACCTCAATCAAAACTCTGTTAGTCAGGGCATCCTGGCACAGACATAGCTATAATATGGTAATCTGAATTTACAGTCTTCAGTGTCCTCCCTCCGCAGCCCTACCATGCTGTATTTCCAGTACAGTTCAACTGGGAATCTGACATTTACAGACTGGCTATCTCCCTTCAATTAAGTAGAGACTGAACATCAATAAAAGCACCTTGGATCTCTGTTCTTAGGTAAATTTGACACTGTGTAAAACTGCAGCTCTGTTTCCTGCTGCGTGATGATCTTTCTCTGAGCACACAGCTCTGGTTTTGGGACACAGGTTCCAAAATCTGCCTTAGTTTTAACAGCAAACTGGTCCTGCCAAGGTAAGAGCCAATCTGAATCCTTAAGATGTGAAAACAAGTGAAACCACTTTTAGAGATATATAGCTTTTTGCTGCTACAAGTAGTGGTTTTGTGCCCATCTACATCTGAGCTTCTTTGGATTTAAAAAAAAAAACCAAACCAGTAAGTTTTATTTAAAGCAAATTATAATAATAAAGACTTAAAAATTTTGTTACATTTTTACTATAAGCATTGGGTTAAAGCTGAATTATGCATTAACAGGTATTTGTCAAGGGGTACCAAAAATATAGAGGCAATTTGTAGAGAGAAACCTGAGATTCAGCAGCTTCTCAGTAGCCAGGCTGACATTAAATTAGACTGCTAGAATAGGATGTTCAAGTGAAGGGCCAGTATTCCTGGGGTCAATGCCATCAAGAGAATATATAAAGAATCAGAAGAAAATTAGGGCATTTAACTAAAAGGTTTGAATTTGACAAGATAGAATAGTCAAAGATCAAACTAGCTTCACACTCTTAAATTAGTTCTTATTGGAGAAATGTGGGTTCTATTAAATCCTCCTTGAGACCAGTGAAATGTCCAAATGGAAAACAATGAGAACATGTCCCAAAACTGTCAGTCATCTTGTAAGCAATGGATTTTTGAGGAGTTTCATAATGGAAAATTTAGGCTAAATAATGCAATCTGTATACAGCAAGTCAGATACAGAAAGTCTAGTTTAAATGTAATTTAAATATTACACACAGGGTTAGAGAAGGAAAAACAGGGGAAGAACTTTAGAGAACTTAGAGTCAAACGATACAGCTAAATACAAACAAGTATGACAATAATAAAAAAAGGCAAACAGAACCCCTGTACTCCCATAGCCAAACATCTCTCTCCTATTAGGAAGAATAAAGGCCAGAAAATATCAGAATGACCTTCATTTAAGTCATTAAACCTACATTTAGATAGCAATAGAAAATAGGTATGTGTTCAGTGTTGATCATAGGCATCCTCAGATTTCAGATTACCTGCGTTCTTTCACCAAGAGCTCCATTTTGGAAATTCTAAGTCACAAAAGTCCCATATTTCTGTTATATCTGTGGAGAGATCTTGGTACACCATTAGAAGCTTAACTGTATGTCAGTGCAATTTATTACATGATTCAAATCAGAATGTACTTTTGGAAACCATCCCAAATGTTTGCATTAGTGGATTCTTACTTGTCTGCTTTAGGACTATAACATTATACAATGCATTAGAGGCTGAAGGCATAGACCAAAGAAAAGGTTTAATTACAGCTCCTGTGTGGAAGCCATAAATATATGGCAAGGATAAAGAAGACAAGATAAGAAACCAAAACCGAAAAAAAAATAGCGATGAGAAAATTACCTTAGAAATGACATCCTGAGGCAGAGGATATTGATGATGAATAGTAATAATATTCGATCTCAGATAGTGCTGATGGTTCCAGCAAGAGCTGCAGAGATTATCATCGTATTAGTCACTTTTCTGTGGCTTATTAGGAGAATTTTAGTTCAGTCAACTCTCCAGTTCTGGCTCAAGTGTTATGACCTGAAGGCAAAGATTACTTTGCTATATTTTCTATCATGAAAAAATGCATTAGATATATATTTTTTAATTAGAAGAATAAACATACATAATTTTCTGCAGCAAAAGTATTATAGGAGGAATTGTTACTGGAACTGTGTTAAAAATGTAGTTCTTACTGTGAAAGACTTTTGCATATTTTAAGGTTGCTTCAGGATATTCCAGAAACCCCTTGAAGTTAAAAAGAATAATATCAGAAAGAGCCTTTTTCATCTTTTTTCCAGACAGTACAAACCCCCATTCAAAAACAAACTTTAAACTCACTCTCCATGCCAAGAGAAGAGACTCTTAATTGCTATACTAGCTTTACTACAACTATAGTAGCCTTATTATAAAACTTATTATACACTTCAGTGCTATAGTATATATCTTTAATACTACACTATTACTGCTATACTAGCTTTGCTAATTTATTTATTATTTTATTTTTTACACAATTTCTGGTTTACATAACAAAATACTCGGATTTATTTTACTTTTATATAAATTAATTTCATTTTTAATACTGCTATACTAGTGTTACTACTTTATACTAGCTTTATTACTGCTACACGGGCTTTCCTACTGCTGTGATAGAGGTAAGCATACAAGACATCACCGAGCTCATAACTCCTAATTGTACAAAAGGTAAGTACCATTCTCCCATCTCAGTCTGAATCTGTGCATGGCTGCTTGGAAAGGAAATTTCCAATGTATAATGAGAAGGCAGAAAAAGTAAGCCGGGAAAAGGTCCTGAGATACTCCAACCTCCAAGGCTGGATTATATGAATGAACATGAAAAGCCTAAGTAGAAATCTAGAGCTACATCAGGTGTTGTATGAGTATACCTTCTATACTTTGCAAAGGTGATTAATGGACTAAGTCTGTATTTGGAAGCCACCACCTTGGTGCATAATCAAGCTGTATCCCTATTGCTGCAGTCTACAGATTGTGTCCCAGATTGGTTTCCCCTCACTACAAAATCTTAGTGGTTATAGATAATTATATATCTATATAATATAGATATAATGGCTATATAAATATAATCTAGATAATATAGATATATAATATAATATAGATAATAGAGATAATATAGATATATGTATCTATATAATATAGATATGATTTTTTATTATTATTTTGCTTTTATTGACCCTCAGTTTCTGTTTCAAACACATGCTGTAACTGTCCCTGCTTCCTAAAGCCTACAGAGCATCATGACAATCTAAATCTGCTCTGCAGACATCCTGCAAGCCCATTCATTTCCACTCTTCCACCCAAAGAAAACAAAATCTCTTAAGCAAATCCTAACCTCCTACCAGGATAGACTGGGCCATAGCCGCATCTGAGTGCAGTCTGTTCCTTACTGTCTGGAAACTTTGAACAAATGAAATTAATTTCAGATAGTGCGAAAACATTAATCTCCAGGCCTGGAACAGCAGAAAGCAGATTTTCAGGATGACAGTGAATTTCAGGACAAGAATAATTGCATTTGCCAAGTGTTTGGTATACCTCTCTGAAGCTCCAGATCTTAGAAGGATGTCATTACCCCTGCAAGCTTAGTCACTCCTGATCATTAGTTTGAGCCAGGAGAATCTACTGTCAAGATCACAAAATTGCTCACAGACCTCATGTATACCATCCATAACAGAATGGTTTCAGGAGAATCCCTATACTCCTCCAGGTATTACACAGCTTCCCCAGCTTCTCAGAGCGATCATTGGTGTTCATATGACCAGCAGACCACCACCTCTCCAACAGGAGGGATGATTGTGGCCCCTCACAGGTTGGTTCATGGACTCCCTGACACCAAATTCATGAAGGAGGTGTGGGAAGCTGACCCATTTTGGTTGATTCTGATCAAGGACAGACATGCATATGCACAGCCTTTCAATTTATCGATTTATAGCTATGAGTCTGAACCATGAACATGAATCAGCAGTGTGTTGTTGCAGCAAAAGTGGCCAACTACTTTCTTGGCAGTATCAGCAAGAGAAGAGCCAGAAGGTCAGGGCAAGAAATCTATCCCTCTGTTCAGTACTTGTAACACCACATCTGGTTTTTATGATAATCGGGTGCATTATGAGGAGTTGTGGAGGGCCACCTACATTATTTGAAACCTTCATCCTTCACGGTGCTCAGAACCTGACTGAACGAAGCCCTGAGGAACCTGTTTTGTTAGGAGCTGCTTTGAGCATGTGGTTAGAACAGATGACCCCTGAGTGTCTCTCACAACCTCAGTTACTTTATAGATACATGACTACATGTTATTAACAGCAAACCTTCATGGCTATGACCAGCACCAGAAATAGGAAGAGAATCTCAAATGGATCCTCTGTATATTACAAATACAGTTCTTTGTAGTATGGCAGGTAAGGTACAGAAAGGTCTGTAGATTTCTGAGATCCTTGTGGAGGACTGTAAGCTGACATCAGATATAATATGATAGTGAGACAAAACATGCCAAAAGCATCAGCTAATCTCTGCACTCATGCTATGAGATGTCTTTTCTAGGACAGCCCCCGAATGTGTTCACCAACATACAGGCAGTATAGAAAGCCAGTGAATTATGCATCAGTGGCAAAAACTGGGAGTGTAAAAACCACCACAATACTGAAATACTCCAATTAAGCTTGGCCAGAGAATTTTTCATGTTCTGATCATCACCAGAGGGCTGGTGTGGTTTTCCAGGGCAGGTCTGCTGTCAACAGCATGAGGCTGCCCAGCTTTAGACACAGGTGAATCTACTGCCACTGTGACTCCTACAATCCATCACAGCTCAGCCTGCAGAGTACAGTGTGTCACAGTAAATGAGACATTAGATTGTAATTAAACTGGCAATTAAACTATAAATAACTTTGGCAAATAACCTTTTTTCCTCAAAAGAAAAACACCAAAGATTTTTTAGAAGTGACTGCAGGAACAAAATCAAGCAGGTTCTATTTAAATTAGAGTACAAGGGAAAAAAACCTAATATAAATCTTCTGAAAAAATCAAATGTAAACATTTTTATGAACCCCTGTATGACGGAAATGGCATGACCAGTTTCCTTTAAAAAAAAAATTTTGGTTGGAGATAAAACTTAATAATTTTCAGAGAAATAGCCAAACTGAAGAGGTAGCTAATAAAAAACCCTTAGCATTGAACAGGCCTTTTTAAACTTAGGAGGAATGACTGACACTTTAATAAATCCCTGAGGTTATTCTGCAGATACCTTTGTATTTATGAGGAAATAATGATGATAATGCCTTTTTATGATTATGGTGGGAAAGTGTGGGCCACAGACTCCAGTAGAAGGAAGAAATTAAGGCATAGAGGAGTCCACTCTAAATCCCAGAATAACTTAATCTAGGCTCTCATCTTCAGAAAGAACATTTTAATTTAGAGTTCTAACATCAAAGACCATATGAAATCACCATTTCTTTGAAAATCCACACTTAAGGACAAGAAGATATTAGCCAAAATCCTTAAACCAATTAGTACCAAACACTCCTTTGGGCTAAACTTCTCCCTAGGATCAAATTACTGAGCTTAAACTAGCAAACTCTTAGTCCAATCTCAGTGCAAGCAGAGATGTGCTTCTAGTGACAAGAACCTTCATTATCTCCATCCTAAATCGCTTTTTACTCTGTTTCTATTCTTTTAGTTCCGTGAGGTTTTTTTTGTTTGTTTGTTTTTATCCATGAAGCAACATTCCTTAGTAGCTACTTCTGTTCACATACAAACAAGAATGAAAAACCAAACCAATGACCTAGTGACCTTTCCATTCCTCAGCAGGAACCAATTTTTTTACCATAACTCATCATCTGTCATAATTCTGACTGTAGTCTTCAACTCCATCCCTAAAACAAAAGGGCCAATCCTGGTTCTTGCAGAAATGCATCTAACATCAGGCTGAAGAGGATCACTGTGACTGTTCAGACCATTTCACTGAGGACTGGCAATGTTATTTCAAAATATATTCTGAGATGAACAGAAAGGACTGAGAAGGAAGGTAAAAGGACTGGCAAATGAAGAGGCCAAAAGCAAAAAGCCCAGGAAGGTGACAGGGGCTTTTCAATCACAGATTTATGAGCAGCTAGGGAAGATGACCTTGCCCCAGACTAAGTAGGAACTACTAAGTAAAGAAGAAACTATGTCCCCAGAGTGAGTCTCTGTTACCTTAAAACTTTGTATTTAAATTCAGCACTTGAATTAAAATTATGCATTGGTACATTAACTTTTTTAGGACTCTGAGACAGTTTGATTTATAGAAGACAACAGTCATGAAAACTGTGCTTTTAAGACAGCAGGTCTTACTACATATTTATACCTAACTGTGAAGAGAATTAGGCTCACTGGATAGGATTTATTTTTCTTTGCCTGAAATTTTTAAAAAGCAAGAAAGGCCTTCTTTTCACTAACATTGTAATGACTAAAAATTCAGCTTTGACTTGGATAAATATCTATCAGGGTTTGCAGAGGAGACATGGCAATTGACCTTATCATCTTAACAACATAGTTGGAGAGCTCTATTTCCTTCTAATTTATACTCACGCAATTTGAAGGCTATGGCATATGCTATAGGAAAATCAGTAAGGTAAACAAAACAATTCTTTTGGTTTGTAAACAAAATGGTGTTGCTGACAGATAGAACTGCCAGATTAAATGCTAGTTTACCATATTGTATACTGGCTAAAACATTGCTATGAAGAAAGCAAAACTCAAAAATCTTTTCTGCTAATTATACTAATGACACATAATTTCCAGTTCATTTATACACATGGTTTGCAAGCTTTTAAGCGCAATAAAAGTCTAAACATCAGACTTGTACGGTGACTGCTTTTCTGTAAGAGAAGTAAATACATTTTTTAAATAGACAGAAATTATGATGAAATAGTCATTACTGCAAAAAAAAAATGCTGACACTTTCTTGATTTGGCATTTTAAATACAAATACTACGATAATTTTACTGTGCCTTTGAATGAAATGACAATGTGAGCTAAATGAAAACAAACTCCCTTGAGAATTACTTATCAGGCTACTAATATTCAGAAGTATTTTCTGAAATTTAAAATACATTAACTAGTTATTTAGTAACTCTTATGGCATTTTTAATTCACACTGAAGTTCTTGGCCTACTCTGCATAGTTAGATGGTAGAACTTACCATGTTTCATGGCTGGGATGGCTTCCTGAGGCATTTTTGCTGTATGTCAGCTGCATGGTAAAGGTTTTGTGGACATCTCAAATTAAAGACATGAAATTTAGGAAGCCTGAAGCCTAAGATTTTACCACTATTTCAGTGCTATATTCTAATACTTACATTATTCACCCTCACTCCACTCTCAGGTTGGTGTAAATATAAGCATATTTTGCACTTAGGAGGCAATTCACTTGAGCCTCTCCAAACAGAGTTATGCTTAATTTGTATTGGAGACATGGAATGTTCTCTCTTATGTGCATTGTGATAATCATCCATATTCATTTGAAAAGACGCTGTTTAAGTCTTGATCCTCTCCTCAGAGGTAACACTGACTGCCATTACACAGATCTTCCACCTGCTTTGCAAGGTCAGCTCCTCGAAATTAAATTAGAAATCCCACTTCACATTCTTTTTATTACGGAGTCATCCACGTGATGCATATGCTAACTGTGGATTAGAAACTTCACATGGGGAAAGCCATAAGAAGCCATAAGGTAAGAAGACTGATAGTATCTGGGTGTTTTGGAAGCTAAGGGGTCAGTAGTTTGTCATTTTATGTAGTAGATTCCGCGTGAAAAGAGAACTTGGACTTCAGTCCAGCTCATCTTACCCGCACTGAAAACATTTTTTTCTGGAGTACCACCCTAAGCACCACTTGTGTGAAAACCGACTTTCAAAGTGGGGAGGGGGATTAGGGATGCAGATCTGACAACCCAAAAGAGAATCCCTGAACTAGGGGCACCATCTACAGGGGAACAGACTGACACTGACACAGCTCAGTCCTTGCATTACATAGCTGACATCTGTGCAAAGTATATGCGAGTTGATTTGGCTACACTTGAACACCCCCTCATAGAGTACTTCTGTTTTCATTTTCATTTCTAATGTCACAGTGTCCAGGAGCCCTGGGCACAAAGCAGGAGCTCTCAGTGTCAGTTGCTATACAAATGCAGATTAAAAGAGACCATCTCTGCCTAAACAACTTGGAAGCAGCAGCAGATGTGTACAGATCAAGCAGAAGAAAACAATGAAATCAGATGACAAACTGAGACAAACACCAGTGAGTGGACTAACAAGTTTTTGATTTCACCCTTTGATTTTTAGCTATAATTAAAACCACAGAATCCCAACATTTGTTCACTACTCTCTCTACCCAAATCGTACTCACATCTGTTGTTAGAAAAATCATCTTCAAAGATTATTTACCTCATACAACACTTCCATTAGTTGTGTACAGCTCAATAGTTACTCCAGTATTTATTAATTTTACTGAAGGTTAATTCTCACTTTGGGGATGTAGCTTTCTCTCTCTGCTCTCGCGTCTTTCATTCCAAGTACATCATCACCACCCAGTAGGTATTATGTAAACTTTACTGAAAGCAAGAGTGTGACAACAGAACACCAAAACGGGATTCCAAATGTTTAATTCTCAGCTATACAGACCGATCCTTGGATTCCCACTCAACTGGCAAAAAAACCCCAAAACAATCAAGAGCAGACATTTAATATGCTAAAAATTTCAGAAACACCTTCTTAAACTCCTGCAATCAGACCTTAATTTGAAAAGCTGTTCCATTTCCCTAAGCAAAACCCAATTCCTCTATCTCCCACAAAGGAACATCTCTCAAAAGGAAAAACTTGAGGATGGAAAAGATCAAATCAAAGCACAAATAGAAGTGAATTACATGATAATGAAGAACAAAATAAAAGCATTTTTCTGTTAAAGAAAAGGATCCATAATCTTGTGCAACACAAAGCCAGTGAATTGCAATGGTCACATTTCAGCTAGTTCACAGAGCTGGGCTCTACCTGTTAAGTATATTAACATGCCACCAGTCTTACTTACTTATTTATCTGCCAGTGATTTGCTCTCACTGTTTACCTGACTTCCCATCTTGTACATCTACTTGTGGCAGTTGTGATACTTGGTCACACAAAGGCTGAGCTGGGAAAAAAAATCAGGGCCCTAATTGCTTTTTTTAATGTGTAACAACTGCTGTTGCTCCTGAATTAGCCTCAGTTCAGTGACTGTCATTCTAATATCTGCTCTTTATATGCTATAAAACTTGCCAGGATAGGCCTGAGAATATTGGTTTCATTGGCTTTGGCCCAGGCTTCTTCCTTCTTTATGGATCAAGCAGGAGTCTTTCATTTTCAAAATCTAGTTTCTATGGCTCATATTGCTTTCTAATCCTGAGCTTTTATCTTGAAGTCATAGTATAGAGAAAGGAAAAAATAAAAATGACAAGGACAAAGAGTGCATCATTTCTGGTCTTGCTTTTAATTCAAATTTTTTCCAGATGCTCCTGTACCTCTGGTTCAGTCAAAGTGTAAAGCAAAAACAAGGCAGATGAAGAATATAATGGACTTTAGTTCTTCATTTGTAAGTAGTAGGATTCCTGATGGAATTTCTGAATGGCTGACACTTTAAAATTCTCTTTTGATACACTAAAATACATTAAAAAAATTAAAATGCCAAACAAAACAACAAAATAGGCTTTAGAATATAATCTCTTCTGTATTTGCATGTTTCTTGTTTTTTTCTCATAATAGGATACCTTCTTCTTCCCTAAACACAACTGTGGAAGACTTAAAAATAATAAATACAGTGATCTATGTTCCATGATTTTAGTGGCTAGCATTTGGGGTTAGCATTTAGTCATCAAATGGCTCCTGAGCTCTTCTAGAGAGCATCCTTGTCCATTCAGGATATGTATGTCATTCCTCAAGCCTCACAGCTTCCTTTGGTATAATTAACATAATGACTAGATAGTAACTACCCATTTCCTTGAAAATGCAGTAGTGAAATAAAACTTGCAAGACTGAAAACCCCTTTCTGTATGAATAAACCTTTGAACCTGAAAGGAACCGAAGGAAGCAACTTTTGCAGCAATTCTTTCATTGCAAGCAACCAACCTCAGAAAATAATAGGCAAAAACTCTCCCAGCCCCTGTGAGCAGCTGGTTTGGGGTTTTTTTGTTTGTTTGTTTTTTTAAACGTAGCAGAACAATTATGTATGGACTACCACAGCCAGAGAGTGCAAAAGTGATGGTATGCTATTCGGGGCTACGACTAGACAGCATTTCTGCTCCTTACTGTCTGTACACAAAGAAAGGACCATTGGGCTTTAGTGATGTTTCTTGCCTTTGCTCAAATACTAAGACAGCATATGATGTGTCATGCCTTGTGAATGTCAGACTCCCACAGACTTCTGACTGTGTGGCCGTTAGGAACTCAGCATCAAGTCCTCGTAATTACTAGCTCTGAAACATGTGGGTTTTTTAACTGACCAGATAAATGATCCTAGAGAAAATAATCTTCAATATCTATTGTATTTGGATAGAGAAAACAGCAACACTTTTAAATCATACAGGGTGATCTGAGCACAGGTGACCACTTCTGCATATGCAGTTTAAAGTAAGGTTGTTCCTCCTTTCTGTAACTCAGTAAAAGCTTTACAACGTAATTTCTTTTGCATTTGCTTTCCTTCTCTCCTCTCATGATCTAATGTGCCCACACAAGAAAAACTGAAATTCTGACTAACAGACCTAAGAACAAATGTCCAGCACTGATGTGATCAGAAAAAATGAACTGGAAAACGGCTGTGAATTTCTGAGTCAAATCCCAGCACAAAAGTATGGATGGGGAATGGCAAGATACAGTTCTGTTGAAGGCACAATAAGTCACCTACAAGATGTGCCTGGCGGCTGCGTGACTTTCTCAGTTACCTGCTGATGATGGCATACGGGCTCGTCTCTTTGCCAACATCTGCTATCTATCATATTAAGATGTACTTTAGATAACTTTCACTCTTGTGTACTAACTGCAACCAACTAAATGGTTGTGAAATATATTACTACTTTCTCAGGTTTTCTTAGAACTACTGTAGGACCATGTACAGCAGTGCATCAAACCTGGGCTACAACCTGTATGTTCAGCACCCTGTACCCTGTGACCAATTAAAGGTTATGGGAAACTATTATATAAATATCACCCTGTTACGTTTACAGTTTTGCAGGTAAAATTGTTTTCCTCCTCTTTGAGGAATATTGCTTGTTATCCTCTTCGAGGATATAAATGCGGTAATAATATATGCTGAGGAACAAAGAACTTTAGTCTGTTGTGTTTTTAAAAGCTAAGCTTACATCTGAATCTATTTCCATTTCCCTCTGGAACCCGAGCAACTTTTTATGTTATATTAAACATTAGACAAATAGGGTAGATCTAATTAAAAGTTGAAGAAATGTGCTTCCCTTAATTGAATTTGTTACAGTTACATTTTGCAGACCAATGTTAATCAAAGCTCCAGTTCAGAGTGGATGGGTCAAGGGAATTAAGTTAACCCTTGCACGTCCTTACCTGAACACGCGATACGGTCTGCTCTCGCCTAAGCCACAGACGCCAATCACGACTCACCGCTCGGTCGCGACCGCCGGGCGCGGGCTGCCCAGGGGCGGCGGCAGCGGGAGGGCTGCGCACCGCAGCCTCGCTATCAGTACCGACTACGCCTGGCGGGGGTCGCCGCCGCCCCGCGACCTGCGGGCGAGGGCCGCCACCGCCCCGCCTCGCCCGGGGCACCCGGCTCGCCCGAC
>VYZT01023403.1:481-25778 GCA_013400735.1 Pomatostomus ruficeps | reverse complement strand
GAGCCGTTCGCGCTGCATCCCTCTGTCCCTCCCCGCTGCTGCCCGGAGCCGGCGCCGAGGTGGCCGCCGGGCCAACTTGTTTCTCCGGGTGTCACCTGGGTGCTGCCGCCGCCGTGCCCCCGCCCTCGGCAGGATGGTGTGTCCCGACGATCGCCCCGGCCGAGGGCGGTGGGGCGCGGCGCTGTGCCCCGCCCCGGCGCTGGTCTCCCCTCCGGACCGCGGACAACGGCTAATCATTTATGTATCAGTTCACAAAAGCCTTTCCCACATTACTTAGAAAGGCTGTCAGGCTAATGCGTTTTCTTTCCATGCAATTTCATCTTCTCTGACATTATTTCCTTCATACCAAATACCACTTGCCCTGCTGTGATTTGGGGTACGTTCTGTTCTGGTTCCTAGGCGCACACGGTGTGGGTACGGGTTCAGCGCTCTGTTTAAAAGTTAATTTTGCCTATCAAACTCCACTAGGTACAGTAGCAAGAAAGTGGCAAAGAATGCTAATATTTCTTTTTTTCCAGTCTTCTGAAATGAAGATATCAAATGACTACTAGCTTCTGGTAGTCAGTATAGTAAATAAATTAAATGTAGTCATTGGAATGAGCCTTTATGGCACTTTCAACAATCTGTAATTCAATCATCTCTGATACAAGCTGCCTTTTGCTATTATTCATCAGACCCAGCTGAGTGATTTCTGTCAGATGGGAAGCGGTAGAGAGAAATCTCTAGGTAGATGTAACTGAAAAGCTTTCCAAGTAGAGTCCTAAATGAGCACAGAAAAGCACTTGGCCACAATCTCAAGACAGATGTTGGCATCCAAATAAATAATTTCTTTTGATTGTCTGGGGGATGTCAAGTTTTATTTTCCTTATTTAATAGCCATTTGCGTGTGAAGAAGTAGCTGTCTTTATTACCTTGTAAACTCAATGCAAAATGTTGTAGTGCAATAATGTTTCACTCTCTCTGAAGTAACATTTTCTGTACAAAGGTCAATAGAGTAATTTTACATATTGCATGCATGTTGTAGAAGACAACTAGACTACTAATCTGCGGTGGTGATATTGATCCTCTGAGCTGCTGTGCAGTGTGTCATCCATGTTGCATGTTAATCTGTTATGTGCTGTTTAAATTGCTTTATTGTCCGAGAGAGTTACTTCCTCCTGAGAAAGGGAAGATGGTACTTGGAGACCCAAGGGGAGTTTCCTTTCCCTGGTGAGTTGACATCTAGAGTTACAGATGGGCAGTTGTTTTAGAAATGTCCCTGAAAAAGGGAGGGGGGAGCTTCTGGGTAAAAGGACAAGTAGGCAGCGAACTAATTTGCTGTGTGAGGATATGAAATGACATCTCCTGCCATGCTTAAATAAACCTGCTCAGGAAAAGTGTAAGGAGATTGCACATGTGTCTAGAATAGTATTTTCTTGTCTGTCTTGGAAACAAATGACCTGATTTTATGTGTTGAGTCAAATATAGATCTTCTTTTCTTCCAAGCTTTTCTGGCTTTTTAGTTCTATTAGTAGTGTCTGAGGGAAATATACTTTAACGTGGTCTATTACTTGGCTTGTTGTATAGTTGCTCAAAATTTGCATGCATACAATTCATAAATTGAAACTATATAGCTTAAAAACATAGTGTAGGCAGCTTGAGTGAGAAGAGATAATTTCAAAAAGAACCACAGGGCATAAGATAATGACATACTGTAGGAAATAATCATACTCCTGCACTTGCAAAAGCATGAAATGTTCCAGTGTAGCCATTTCATACAAGCCAAATTTCCCTTCACATTAAGAGCGCCTAAGTGAGCCTTATTAATGTTTGATGCGAAAGATGCTAAATCCATTTTAAGGATTGATACTGGAATTTAAAGAGGTAGCTCACGGATCAACAGAGCAGTTCTAATACTTCCCTGAAACAAATGTGAAAAATAATCAGTTGCCACGTATGTCATAGTAGCACAAGTGGGATATAGCCTCTTGTGTAACACTGATGGGCAAGAAACCCTTTAAAACCATAGATATCAAACAGTGCTTGATTTAATAATCTGAAATGTTCTCTTACCTTAATCATAACTTAAATCAGATATGAGAGACAACCAAGAAGATGCTCGGTGTTGGTTAGCATAGCAAAGGTGTGAGATAAGAGAAGGTTCTGTTTGTCAGAAACCTAGGGGGGGAAAAAAAAATCTATATTTTTCCAGCTAGCATAGAGACACCGGAAACATAAAATCAATTTTTATGGTCTTTTGGCAGGGTTGGCTGTAATAAGTAAAAAGAAGGAGCAGCTCAGCATCTTGGCAGAAGTTTGTAAGCCACTCAGCTGTACAAAACTCAGTTAATTGATGTTTCCTCACATGAAAATGAATCTCTTATTTTGCATATCATCGTCTCTTCCTGTCCGTTCAGCAGTCTGATTATAATTTTAAAAATATTTATATGTTGTTTTTTATTTGTATGCATGTTTAAACACACAGATAAACCCTTTACTGGGAACTGCTTTCTGAATATAGGGTGCAGACAACCTTGTATTACATGCTGTGGAAGAGACATGAAAGTTTGTGATACAAATGGAAAGGACAAGAAAATATTTCTGCATATCTGGAAGAAAAGCATGGAGGAATTATTATGCATGGATACCATGATCTCCTTCCCTCTGCTGGTGATGCACATATAAATATGCAGTTTCACAAAGAGAAATACTTCATCATTTGATTTTACTTTGATTCTCTATAGAATGTTTGTTTTAAACTTAACTCTGTATCTAGGAAAAACCTTAATTAGCAATACAGATAAGGGAATAAACTATCAATTTGTGTTTACTGCTGACATTTACTAAAGATACTCGAGGTTAAAATAAAAGCATTTGCCAGACTAAATAAACAGAGCATTAGGTTAACAAATATTTTCAGGATCATTATGTACAAATGCTGTCTTTGCTAGAGTAGGCTTTACTACTCCCTCATACACCCCAGAAAAAGAGGGGATTAGGAAATGGTGGTTATACTGTTACATCTTTCTCAGAAATACCAGATACCAAGGCAGAATGCATTAGGAGGAGGGCAACTGACAAGGGCTTTTCATGTTTGTCTCTGGTGAGAGGCTAAGAGCAGGCTACAGGCAATCTCTTTCAGGGACTGCGTGGACTGGCTGAGCAATTTGTGCAAGCAGTGTGTGGAAAAAATTTTCTTGTTTAAATAAAAAGGAAGTAAAAACATTTATTGATATTAATTTTTTTCTTGAGTCCTGTAATGACTGAAAGCTTGGTAGGAACTGTAATAAGAACATCTCCTTAAGTACTACTTTTGACAAATATCTAATCAGTATGTTTTAGAGGCTGACTTTTCTCTTCTGTTGTTTTCCCCAAGTGGCTAAAGGAGGAGCACATGAATAGGTTATGAAAGAGCTAACCATTTTTCTTGACCAGTTTTCTTATCACTGCCAGTCTGGAGGCATTTCCCTGAAACAGCAGGCACTGAACACTTTTCCTTCTCCATACTAGAGGGAGTGGTGTTGCCATCTTTTTAATTCTCAGAGAACTGCAAACTCAGGATGCTACTTCTCTTTCCTAGCCGTCCCTAAATATGCTCGGGGAAGTCTGTCAGAACATGAAATAAATCTGGAATGTCTCCTGTACGGTATAGTTATCTGATAAACTCCTAATAGTTATAAGATTACTTTTAATGAAGCTTTTACAAATTTAAAAAAAAATTCACAAGAAATTATCCAAATAATTAATCAACTTTGAATTACTATAGTTATATAAAATTTCAGAAAAATAAAATTTTATTTAGGAGTGGCGAAAACTAATTTGGTTCTCTTAATGATGCTGTCTGTAAGTGTCCTGGAGACTATTCAGGATTTATGGCCAAATGTATTGTAATAACTTTAATAATGTAGCTATGGCTGTAGTGACTAGATAGTACGGTGCCTCAAAGCTGCTCAGTGATGTTTTAGTGAATTGATTAAAAGCCCACTTAAAGTTCTGCTTTGTATCTTTATCTTAAGGGTATTGTTTTTCTGTAATCAAGTGGTTGAAAAATCAGTGCAACAGTTGCAAAGTGGGAAAGCTGGTAACCATTCCCCAGCTTGGCTCAGAGATGTGAGTTTACCTGTGAACTCTCATGTCCAGGTGTTTGAATAACTATGTAGATAGTGCACTTAAAAATAATTGAAGTGCTTTTGTGCAAAGCACTGTGGAAAAAAGATTCCGTCACAAATGGTTTATCTGGTTCAGGATGCTGTCTCTAAGGGTCGTGCTTTTCCTAGAAAATATGTCTGTATGCAGAAGAACACTAGATTGAACTCTTATTTGGAAAATGTAATGATCACTAGTAGCATGTAGGGGGGGTTTTTTGTTTTGCTGTTGGTTTGTTTGTTTTTGGTTTGGGGGGGTGTTTGTGTTTTTTGTTTGTTTTTTGTTTCTACTTCTTTTTAAAGCTATGGACAGCATTTCTTTATAAACATTTATTGTATAATAAAGTATTAGAGTTGGGAGGAATTCTTAAAATATGTAGCAATGCAGATGGAGTGGGAGTTGTATTTTTTAACTTCTTTAAAGGATAAAGTGATAAGGAAAACTTAGTGGTATGATGTGTTGATAGAAGACACAATATATTGGTGAGTAGTTGAAGGTTAAAGAATGATGGTGTAACACATCCCAGTTTTGAAACTTTTTTTTTAATTAATAAAAGACTTTTTGTGTTCCTTGTTGAAATGGTAAACTTTGTGTTTTGATTTCAGTAAGGTGTTTTATTTAGTTCAGGGTGGTATTTTAGTTGTAAAAATAATACTATAGAATAGCACTATTGTCCATGTGAACTGATTTTTTTTTTTTTATTCCCTGTAATAAACTGCAGAACAGATAGGGTATGGGGAATTGCCATCTCCATTATTCCAACTCTTTTCATTACCTTCAACGATGATCTGGAATAAAATACAAAATCCATATTCATGAGAATACTTCTGGGTTTTTTTGTGCCAATTTTAATGAAGTTGGAAAAAGTAATATTATAGACTTATTTCATTTGGTTTCTCATTCTGCAACATCTGAATATGTGTTTTAACAAAGTGCACTGTAATACTTTTGCCTAGTTCCAGTAAAAAAAAAAGTGAGTCCTCCCTAAATACTGGTTCTGAGAAGAATTGGGGATGACATCCAGGGAACATGATCTGCTTTTATTTTAAAAAGCAAAGAAGCTGTATGCAGCTGTAAACACTGGAGTGCTGAGAGTAGGAAAGGTGCCTAAGTCAAAAAGGATGCTGGAGGTCTGGAATTAGTTTAGAGGAGGGACTTGAGTTGTCTCATCTGAGATGTGTCCAGTCTGTTTCTTAATGGGACTCCTGAAAGCTTACCATTCTCTTTGGAAAGCTGGATGTGCTGAAAGGCTGCTTGATGCCCACACAGAGAAAATACTGGTACTAAGTTGTGCCCTGATACGTACAAGTTCACACAGCAACCTGGCTGGGCACACAAGCCACAAGAGCCCAGACTAGAAATGGGCTATCAGTATTCTGTCTATCAGAGTAGCAAGCATATGAACCACCATACTGAGCAGCTGACACCTTTCTACTTCAAGTCTGTAGATCAGTATTTTCATTCCTTTTAAGTAGACTGGGTACAAATTCTAGATTTGGTGTTGAAATTGCTGGATTTGTGATTTGTGTTAATCCTTGAGAATGGAGGAGGTAATCACCTGTCCTTTTGACCCAAAAATCACCAACCCGTTGAACTTGCTACTGTTAACTCCTATTGTGTCTCTTGGATTAAAGAGCATTTGTTGTACAGATGTGACATGTTGTGTAGTGTGAAGAGGTTCTGTCTGAACTTTCCTGAAGCTGCCCTTGTATGTTATAATCCTATTTTGTCCATTGTTACTGACATTAAATTTTTGTTTATTAATCTAACTGGTGTTCATCTTTGAGACCTGGTTTAAAGCCCCTTGAAATTGATAACTCTTCTTTCTGTTTATTTTGTTCCTGTGATGTGTCCTAAAACTATAAATTGTGCTTATTAGTAGGTACTTCACTTAAAAAGAGAATGCCTGTTACTCTTTCAGATGTGGGAGTGCCAATGCCCTGTGTCTCATTGTTCTGACCTGGATTTGTGTAAATAGGCTGTAGTTGCCACATGCCCACCAGTGAGATGATACCAGGATGGCCTGTCAAACCCTTGAGTAGCCCAGCTGAGGGTAGAAGGTGAACACATTTTTGGCTGCAAGTGGAATATTGGTTGAATTGCAGGTTTTCTAGATCCTGAAATTAAAGTTTATGTATTTTCTAACAGCCCAAATATTTAATTAAAGATGTCTTTTACACTGTTGCATTTGATAACTCTATCTGGGACATACTAGTATTTCTTTATGAAAAACTTGACAGTGGATGCCTTACTTTTCAACAGTTTTCATTTCTTCATAGTTGTTTTTCATATGCTAATAACAAGCAGTTACCTTGCACTTGCTCATCATCTTTGTATTTCTTACTTCATGCTTTGTTAGCTTACTCAGCTGCTAGTTAGAGCAGAGAAACACCAGGCAGTATCCATGTGACCTTGACAGAGGTCACTTGCTTCTTCATGATGTGCTAGCTGCATAAGGCCATTGCTGCTCTTATCTTGTATATTCACTTTATTCTTGTAAATCTTGCATGATAGGATTGATATGTTTGGAGCTGTTATTAATATGTATTTACCACTTTTTTTTTTTAGCTTACTGAGGAAATGCTGATAATTAAAAACTGAAGTAAAATCATCTGGGACAAAACCACCTGAAGTCACATGCTATAGCTTTTTCTTGCATTTGTCATTTTCAGAATATATGTCTGTCTTTAATAATGACTTGGGCTTACTTTAATATCTGATATGCATATATTGGCTTCATAAATTGTATACTGTCTAATAATTGTGGGCTGTTTACTGAGAATCAATTATTCTTTATAAATATTGATGAAACTTGTGTGATAGGTGAGCAAGGCATAAAACTCACAATGGAAATGAACATTTTAGAAGAAGAATAATAGTAATGAATATTTTATCTCTATATCAAGCAGCTAGAGCTCGGATTTTTGAATTGAGCACTGCTTATTCATGTAGTGTCAATTAGGTTCTAAAGGAAAAGCCAGCTAAATGTCCATTAAAGGTGATGAACCAGTCTTTTTCAGGCATAGTAAGGACTGTCTAAACTGTTGCTTAAGGATTCAAATGAATCCCAAAAGCCAAAACTTTTTTCTGCCTTTCCAGATATCTGTACCCATCAATGGAATTCCAAAATGTATGTATTACATGTAGGTAATTGGCATAATTTTAATGGAACATTCCTCTAGTTGTAGCTTTTTTGAATTTCCTTTCAGTATTAAAATGCAGCTTGGAGCATGTAATTCACTTTCTGTTAAAATTGTTAAAATTTGGCTCTTAGAATGTCTATGCACTTCAGCTGCTTTTAAAACAATGTATGAATTCAGTGGTGTTTACTGATTTCACAGGATAAAGCTAAATTATTTGCTGGAAGGGATCTACACCTGGCATTCCCTAGTCTGTAGTGTCACTGTGCCTTCATCCACTCAGTTCTATGACTCTCTGTGATGAAGAAAAGTAATCTTTACCAGGGAGGTAAAAATCCCACCTCTTGGCATAGTTTGCAGGATTGGCGTTAGGTGTTTCAAGTAGGTGAATGTGTAAGTCTGAAAGGATGAACTCAAGGGTGGACAAAAGGTCATAGGTGGATGCAGTGAGTATTGAGCCTAGTTGAAGACCTATTCAGATTGTAATAGTTAACAAATTGTTTAAGGTTTTGTCTTCCAGTAGGCCAAATACTGGCTTTTTCATAGGTAATTTTGGGATAAATGTGTTGATCATTCTGAATACTTTAGGGATTATGCTGATGAGATAATACAAGAATTTATCTTTGGATTGTAAAAAATATTAGCTCAGCCTGTCCTACTTATAGCTGTAGTGCTATTAAGATACTTACAGGTAGTTGCTTCAATCAGACTTAGAGTTAATTGTATTGAATAAATTCTAGGTACAGAGTTTATGTGGTGTAGAGTAAATAGTGTGGAACTGTGCTTAGTGTTTATCTTAAGCTGTAGTACTTACCGAAAAAGAGTAGGGGAAGGTACTGAAACTTTTCCAGTCCTCAAGACCATCAACAAGTTCATTGATTATGGTTAGACAAGTTGTAGTTTGAGGCTGTTGTCCCATTATTATTGGCTATATGAGTTTTTTGTAGCAAGATGAGGAGAAACTAAAGGGAATGGGCTGAGCAGTGAGGTGTGCGAGTGGAGGGGCTGCATATTGTTCTGTGATGGTCAAACATTCCGTACGTGTTGGTGCAGAGAGAAAGATGGTTGCCTACGCAAACTCTGCCTAGCAGAGGTAGAACTAAGTCTTAGCTGTCTGGTTTCAGCAAGTTAGTGCCTAACAGTAACATGTAATAAGTGTATTCACCACATGGGACAACACCCTTTTAAATGTGGACTCAGTCACAGCATGTACAATTGCTGTGGGTTTTAATAATAGTAAATATGTGTGAGCTTTTCTGTAGGTAAGGCACACAAAGCAAACCTGAAATGAACATGTGCTAAAACTTTTCCTGTTACAAAACAATGGCTTCAGGCCACGTTGCTTTTCAATTGGATTTGGTCTGTATTGTTCTTCCAATTCTGGCTCACTTAGACCAGAATTCTTGTTAATGTATTTCTAGTGAATCATAATTTTTTTAGATGAGCTGAATTATGTCCCAGAAATACAGTTCTATTTTTTTCCCTTCAAAGCACTTTTATAGTTGAGTTGGAAGACTGCATAAAAAGTCATTTATTGTCACCATCACTTCAAATAGCTAGTTAGGTTTTTAAACCTGTTTACCTGTTTTGTTTTTGTAGGCTGCTTGCTTGCCTGGACACATGGGAAAAATCACAAGCAAACATTGTAGTGTGTGGTGGCCATGTTTCTTCTTTTTTAAAAAATTCTATTTTATTTTTATGTATGGATGCTCTGTTAACACAGTGAATTCCAAGTGTGGGTTGTAACCGGTGACAGCTGTTTCATCAAGAGCTGCTTCATGTTTGCGAGGAGCTGTGTTTGCTCTGCAGTCTCTTTAGAACAGGGCCTGACATATCTTGTAATGTGTTTATACTGTGCCTAACATAATAGGAGCCAGATCTTTGACTGGGGACATGAACTGCTGTGCAAAAATAAAATTTAAAAAAATGGCCCAAATTTTGGAAAAAGTGCCATCATTTAAGGCCCCCAGAGATCAATAGACAACTCATTGCTGTAACCGTATCAATCCTCTCCTTCAAAGGGATTTTAATTGTGTCATGGAAATTTCATACTTGCAAACATGAAGACTTGTCTGTTAGGCATTCTGCCAGATATAAGTATATTTCACTGGTCATTAAGTACTGTTCATACTAGGGGACTTGGACATCCAGTGTGGAGCCCTGTTTAGAAACTATGCAGAATTACTCTTTAAAACCTCTTTACCTTCACCCTGGCATAAATTGTAAATTGTTCCGTTTTAAATAGGAAAATGTTTCCTGTTTCCCAGTAATCATGATTTGCCGTCTTCCAGTTGAAAACTGGGTAAGCTGTTTGACTTGCTACTGAAGAAAGCTATTTTATGTATAATGTCATGCTCACAACTGGGATTTGAATTATTTACAGATGGGATACTAGAAAGAACCTGGATTTTAGCCTTCTGCAGCAAGGAGGGAATTTATCTGACACAAAGGAGATAAACTAGTTTCAGCTTCAGTAAAACTTAAAAGACTAGCTACTTCATACCAGAAAGCAGTTTCTATGATAAAGGAATTAGCAAAATTCTGCTACAGCAGCTTCCCCAGTACAGCAGCCAGTTTATCTGTCCAGAGGTTGATGTAATTATTGGAGATTTCTGCTCCCCCTCTCAATGAGAGGCTGATACAGGAGAACGCCTAGTACTACTCTGATATGTGATAGCATAAATGGGCAAAACAAATACAAAGCCAAAACCATAGCTGCCCAGATAGCCTGTCTTGAAGGTAGACATGAAGATTTCAGGTAAAGATCTTAGGAATAGCTTTTTGTGAAGTGTGCAAGACTGTACACATCAGTCAGTCATATATATTATGTAGGAGCCAATCAAAGTAGTGTCCTATTGATGTGTTGAAACATAAATCCCATATGACAGATGGGGATCAATGGCAGAGGGAGATTAAGGATAGCATTCATCTCATTTAAGTTTAAATACCTTCAGAAGGTGATTCATTTGACCTACCTTAGGCACCTGTCTTGGTGTGAGATGGACTGCTGTCTGGAGGTGAGATGGACTGTGCTCTGAAGCAATCTGTTCCTTTCCAGTGACTGTAAGAAATCTGCGATTACTAGATGAGACTTAACCAGCCAGTTTCTAGACACCTGACATGGGACACTTGAATCCTAAGTGATGTGTCTAAGGCCTTACAAGGAGCCCGTGGCAATACTGAGAATTGAACCCCGGTTTTCTGGTTCCAAGTTAATGCAGCTAATCATAGTGTCTTTCTGCAGAACCTTACAGTGCAAAAGAAGCACTAAGAATAAACTTAATATCTTAGAGATTTTAATAGTAATGAAAAGTTTACTCTCAGTTCCACAGAAAGATGGATATCTTGTCAGTAAAATTGTAAATAGAGGTCCTTGGTATTGGGAGTGACTATATTTTACTTGTACTTATGGGCAATTTGAAGTTAGACTTGTCCAGTCTGTGCTAATGGAAGTGGACTGCCATGAGAGGAAACACTTTTTATTACTGTGGATCACAGCAGAGACTCGATGTTTTCTGAACCCTGAGTATGAAAGCTGATATGGGGCTGATAGTGGTGCCAGCAGGCTTTGGATCTTGCCTGAAGCGTGCAGAGAACCAGTCAGGTCTGCACAAGTGGTAGCACACTTGGCAGAGTGCAAGGATTGCCTATACTCTGGTCATCTGGTCAGCAGAGCTCTCCATGGAGAGAAGAAAAGCAGCAGCTCAGGCATTGCTAGTGTGTATTTTCCCTCTCTGAACCTGCAATAAGTTTTGCACCTGAATGAGCACAGTGCTTTTAGGAATTAGCTTGATTCTTCCTTGCTTGCCTTCCTGCACATACCCAACCCATCCCTTCCTCCTTAACCTAATTCAAGGCTGCAGTTTTAGTGTAGCTTGTGAGTGAGATGAAATCATATTTTCTGAGCTGTAGTGGAAGGTCTGTTTAAATAGCTTTGTGTAGTTTATGTGTAGAAATCTGCTCAGATGATCCTGTCCCAGCTGTGAACCACAACATCCTAGTAATATGTGACCTTCTTTAACTCATGGCATCACATTTCTTTACGTGGGAATATACCATGATGTTAAAACTTCAGGGTGTAAATGTTTGGGGCTTTTTTTCAATGGATTGCTGTGGTAAAAAGAAGGGAATAAAATATGCTATATTAAGCTAAAAGAGTGGCTGGCAATGTCAAGAGTAAAATAGGACGTATATTTTAAGCTTATGTAATTTCTGCCTCTAAAAGTTGGGAATTGGCCACTGGTTTCATAGTACTGTGTACAGTAAAAATTGTATCTTTATGTTAGATCTAAAGTAAAGTTAAATCAGAATGGTTTAGAAAGAAAAATCTAGTACTCTGAAAAATTATATTGCAACAAAATGGTTGTCTTGTTCACACAGATCATGGGAATTTCTCATTCTGTTCCAGACTCCTTTCAGCAGCTAAACATGATGATTTTATAGCTAAATGAACCTTTATAAGATAGACATCAACTATGTATAAATGCAGAACAGTACATCTAAAACCTGTCACGCTGTCAGAGTACAACTGTTTTCTCTACAAATATGGAAATTGTCACTTATCTGCATTCTCTCCTTGCCCTATTTCCCCCCATATGTTGATATTCACCCATGTGAAAGAGGCCAGTTATAGTTCGGCCGTTGTATAAATAATGCAGAAGTTGTCAGTGGCAGAGAAAAATTTATGTTAGACGACTGAGGGGTTGAATAAAGAAATAAAAGCACCTTTTAATGAGGGTAGTGATTTCTGTTTCTATATTACTTCATGTTAAAAAAGGTACTCAGCCCCCCACCACTTTTAGGAGTTCTAATCCTTAATCTGAGGACTGTTTTTAATAATAAAATCGTGGTTCAATTTTCAGTCGGAATATTTTGCTCTGCAGTATTTTCCCTTTTGGCGTTTTTCTCCAGGCTCTCCTGGAAGCAGGCAACGGTTCTTTCCCTTAGCAGGGACTGGTGCTAAACAGCACCTGAACTGGAGGGATACCCCAGGACCATGTCAAGGCTCATAGGGGATGACCATCTCTTCCCCCAGCTTTTCAGAAAATATTTGGAAAACACAGTGCAATCTGGAGTCAGGCTACCTTGAAAGTAAATTAATTAGGCTCATTAAAGGTGAAGTCACAAACTTCAGAGCAGCTGGGGTTGGTTCTCGGTAGCTGCTGGTAGAGCCAGAGCCTGGACACATGCTGCGGCACAGGTTGGCTCGGAGTTGCCGTGAAGTTGGCCAAGCTAAACAGCACATTGTTAGTGTGGTGTGTGTTGGCGTGTGCTCCTTGACCGTGGTCAGAGTGCGATCCCAGATGAGGTACCGGATTTGTCTCCTTCCTCCAACTGCTGCTTCTCTTGAGTATTGCTGTGGCCTTACATTTTGTTGCATTTAAGCATTCACTCAGAAGGTCTCAGTGACCTGACAGCAGCCTTCAGCAAAACTTGCTGGGCTGCACAGCTCCTGGGTCTGCGGTGCCTTGCACTGAGGCATCAGCACCAGATGAACCATGTGCTAGCCCTTGCTTCTCGTATCTGACTCCTCATTTCCCTTGATGATGGTTTTAATGTAGTTAAAAAGGATACTTACAGAAAGAGATAAAGCAAAGCCCTCATCTTTTGTGAGTCTTAAAATAGCATTAGTAAGGAGGTAAGCAAATATCTCCTCTTTTTTTTTTCTTTTTTTAATTTGGGGGTTTTTGGGGCGTTGCGGTTTTTTTTTGATCAGGAATCTGCAATTTTCCTGGTTAGCTTTACTCTTTCATGATTGAGCTGTTTGTTTCCAGATGGCCGCTATGTATGCGGGGACAGGGACACACACGGCCCAATCTGTTCAGCTGCCAGCCTTGCATCAAACAGCCCAAGGTGCTGGGCACGCTGACTCATTTGGAGCAGTTGGGCATCCCCTCCTGTTGCAATTACTCTGGTGCTTTAATTTCCAGATAGGAAGGGTTTGAAGCAGCATCCTTCTTTGGGAAGGAGAGATTTCAAGGTTCAGAAACTGATATGTAAAACTGCAGCCTCCTGTCACCTTTCTAATGAAATTGAATTTATCAGAGTTTCTAAATGTGTCTGCTGTACCAGAGCACTTTGAACTTTTTTATCCAAGTGTTGGTTTCCGTAAGCTATTTCTCTTATCCATTCTGCTGTAGCAGAGTTCTTAGTTTCTTAGTGTAGTATCAGGTATGTCAGGTGAAGTACGTAAACAATTCTGGTTTTTTTCACATTTGACAAAACTATTCACCAGAGAACAGAGATGGTGTGTGAAAATACAAAGGTAGCACCATGTGTTTACAGGTACAATGTCAATCTTGCAGAGACCTTAAGCAACACTTATGTTTGTTTTTTGGTTTTTTTTTTTTTTTTTTTGGAGCAGCCAAATACAATTCTTTGATTTGTTTTACCTGTGGCTGTGTTAGGATTCAAATTGACCAAACAGTTTCCACACATTTTTCTTCCCTTACATGTGCCCTTCCCTTCTGTACTTTTTAAAACTGTGGGGAAAAGGATGGGAAATGTAAATAAAAACGGGTACTGCAATAAGCTCTGGTTAGGAGGCAAACGTAATATCCTGTAAAGGCTAAAGAGGTGACATGTATGTAATCAAAAAGTAGCTGTCATTAATGCAGTAGACAAGGTGATTTGGTACCACCCTATTGAGACTATGTGTATCACTGGTTCAATGCATTAATCCACTGTTCTTCAGTTGTTAGAGTCTGCATTTCTGAGCGTCTCTGTTGTGTTTTCCCAGAAAGCATGGTGGTGGTTGGGTAAGCCCTGAAGTCCCCATGGTAAGATGCTCATTCAATGCAGTGCTATGTGCACGTGAATTGCTGAGCATTTGGAAATCCCTCTGACATTAAAGTGATCTGCACAAGTGAAAGTGTACTCCTAACTAAAATACAAACTTCTGAAATGAAAGCATGAGATACCACTGGAAAATGACTACTGTGTATATATTTAATTTTTCTGCGAGATTTTGTAGAAACCTTTCACCATACTGGGTTATTTACATAAGAGAAACAGCATATCTGAGCTGAGAATACTGAAATGTTGTCTGAGAATAGAATCACAGAATCATTTAGTCTGGGAAAAGCCTTCTAAGTTCATTGAGTCCAACCATTGAAGGTTGTGAAGGTGTACCAGGGAGATAAGGTGAATTTCATGAGACATTTCAAATAGCTTATGGAAAGTGCATAATTTTCTGGTTACATTTGTTTGTGTTGTTAGATTTGTTTGTGTTGGGTTTTTTGTTTCTTTGTTTCTGTGAGGTTTTTTGTTTGGGTTTTCTGAGGGGGTATGTTTGTTTGTTTAGTTCCTTGCCTTCCAATTCTCATGAACATTTAAACAATTACAGTTGCAGGCACTGCTTTAGTCAAAGCAATGCTGTTGAACCCTAGAACTTCTTATTATGGTTTATCAGCAAATGTGAGATCTTCTGAAACCTTAGTCACCTGATTGTTATTGCAAAATTTTAAGATTTTGCCTCGAGACTTTTGTGTGGTTTAACTTTTCTAAAGTTTCTTTTCAAACTATCACTTGGAAATCAAAGTTGTTCTTACCTCCGCTGTATTACAGTGGTGTTTAAAAATAGCTGTGAGTGTGTAAGTTCAGATGGCTATCACATCAGTGTCTGCAGAAGGAAGTACAAATCCCCCGTGGAAAACATGAGCGCATGATCTAAGCACTCTAGAGAAGGCCAGGTTTTTTCAGACCCGCTGAATGCTAATAAAATAAAGCCTTTAGAAATAAATTTCAGTTTTATAAGTAGCTCTGGTTTTTGTTCAACAGCAGAAAACCAATCATTACTCAAATAATTTTGACACTCAAGACTTTAGACATATCAGTCTTTGTCAAAATGAATAGTCATTTTTAATTCTGCATATTATAAAAAAGACTATAACCCTGTGAATTCTTCTTGTCCATACTTGTGATGAATGGCATCATATAAACTAGAGTTCATTAAAACTTTCAAATTCCAATTATGGAAGTAATAGGGCCTTAAGATTGTCCTTATTGTGGAACAGAATGTCTTAATGCTTTCTGTTGACATCTTAACAAAAACTGGGTGTACTAAAAGTATAAGTAGTTCATATTTTAAGAATGTCAAGATAGGATTTTTTTCTCTTTTTTTCCTGTTTTGTTTTTTTTTTTTTTTTTTTTAATATTTTACCTTTCTGACCAGATTTCATTGTAACATTCATAGAAATAGGCAATGGTTAGGGTTGAGGTGAGGGAAGATTTCAAGCTGCAAGAGAATTTTGGGGCAATATAGAAACCTGACACAAAATATTTTTACATGGAGAGTTTTCAATACTATTCTACTTCTCAGTAGATTATATTTTTTGTAAGGAAAAAAGTCAACTATGCTGACAATACCAATAGTCACAAGATGTATAAGGAGTTCAAAGGTTACTTGCCCACCAAGAAAAGAAAAACTGCCCAGGAAGTTCCCTTCCATAGCAGAAGATAGTGACATATTATTCTACTCAATTTTAGGTTGTGCTTCATTGCTTTTGAAATAGATCTACTTGGGACATATGCCCAAACTCAAGATGTGGTCAATGTGCTACCACAATTATTTCATTGTTGAAGAGCTTTCTTTGCCAGGAAAAAGAAATCTGAGGCAGATGCTACTGTGACAAACAGCTTGAATCTCACTACAATAGATACTGAAAAGATTAATATGGTAAGAATGTAACAGTGTCAATATTACACATACTTAACAATTGTCCTGTTTTAAGCTGGCAGGTAGCAAAACACCACTCAGATGCCTGCTCACTCCCTTTGCCAGTAGGATGGGGAGAGAACTTGAGGGAAGGGCACGGGAAGTAAAATTTAGGCATTGAGGTGAAGGCAGTTTAGTAGTATGGAAATGGAAGGAAAAACAGTAATAATGATGTAAAGGTTTGAATATATGAAGCAAATGATGCACAATTCAGTTGCTGACCACCTACTGACTGATGCCCATTCTCAGTATCCAAACAATGGGGCCAGCTCTCCCCTTAGTTTATATACTGAGCTTGCTATCATATGATATGGAATATTGCAGTGGTCAGCTGGGATCATCTGTCCTGGCTCTGTCTTCTCCCAGCTTCTTGTGGCCCCCAGCCTCCTTGCTGAGGGGGTGGTGTGAGAAGCAGAAAAGCTACTTGACTTAGTGTAAACCCTGCTCAGCCACAGCTAAAACATCAACGTGTTCACAATGTTATTTTGCTAAATTCAAAACACAGCACTATGCCAGCTACTATAAAGAAAATCCCAGCCAAAGCAAGGACACAATCCTGTCCATCTTAAGCATATATGAGAGGAAATACTTGGCAGATCTCTCCTAGTTTTTGGGATGAAGGGCAAAATTATTACTGTTTAAGCAGATCAGGATTTGTAAATGACCAGTTCTACCAGCAGTGCCCAGCTTGAAGCACATTTGGAAGTGTCTTGTTTTCAGCAGGTGCTGGGCACGCATGCTGCTAAAATCAGGCTTTATTCATACTTGGCCCAAAGGCAAATTTTATTCATCTGTTAGAGAAGCTATGAGATAGAGGCATTTGGACCACGTGACTGATACAACTGTAGAGAAAGCTGCCTGATCCTGTGTTGTAGGCGTGTCTTCCCCACCCAGGATATGCTGGGTCCTAGTCAGATGCATCCCACATAAGATCTTTGAGATGAGCACAGCCGTACTCTGAAACGTGATTACTAGGTAAAACACACTTTGCTAGACCAGCCCAGTGTCTTTTAGCATTTTTTTTCTGAGTAGTAGTTTCTACTTATTCACTATCACACCATATTATTGAATAAAGGTGAATAACATGTTCATAATACATGCTTTGCAATCAGGGTGCTTATGTCTTCTGTCTTTGTAATTTTGTCTTCTTTCATACTTGTAGTTGATTTGTACTCCAATTAGTATTTAGTACAGAGTCTCATATATGATACTTTCATTCTGAATGAATTTCCAAGTCTCCTCAGGAACAAATAAAATGCAAACTGCGTGGTGGCATAAAATGTTACAAAGAGGTTTCTGTTGAGTACCCTTTGGTGACCTGCTGTTTACATGATCACTTAATGGGATCCAGAGAGACCAGTCACTAAGCATTTTTTCTTAAGGTGTTGGAAGCAGGATACCTGCTGGTACATCCAAACAGAATTCTGAAAACTTTTAAAAATCTCAACAGAAATCTCTTGCTCATGCTTCATTTCTTATTTCAGCTGCATGGTACTGTGAGTCCCACATTTATAAGTAATGGTGTTACTTCTTCAGCTGAGTTGAATGAGCACATGTGACTGTGTAGGTCTATGTACAGGATACACTGGTATTGTGCAACTTGCACACCTCTGCCAATTAGAATGTTTCTAGCCCGGCATGGTTGTGTTTTTCCTGGCCTTGGGCATGTCTTTGCTATTCTTAGGAGCTCGTACCTTGCCTCATATTCTGTCATACTGTATTTGTGAGGACAAGTTTGGGGATGCTAAACAAATGTCATTTAGCTAGGATACTTCAGGAGTGACCTTGATGTTTTGTCTTGGGTAGCTACACTGAGCATTTAAGTGTTATGCATGCAAACAGCCTCTCCAGCTCTTCAGAGTGAAGCCTTTGATTATAAACTTTCTGTGGAAGTATAGTCTTGAGGGTGAGTATGAAAATATGTGCATGCAAATATGTGTGCAAATACTGTATATTTTGTATCCTTAAGGATAGTGTGAACATGTGCAGTTGTTTTTTTCAAGCTACCTATATTAGCTGTCCATCAGTAAAATTAGAATAAAAAGGCTGGAATTAAGAATAAAAATGCTTTAGAGCTGCCAAATTAATTTTTTTGTGCAAACAAGATGTTCTTTTCATAAAATACAATAAAATGACATGTAAGGAAGCAACCACAAAGCCTACAAATTGATGATTGTAGTGCTGGTGCCTAGCACATATAAAACAAGTAAGCCTATGAAGAGTTATCCCATCACTTGTTATTTTTTTCCCAAACAGAAATTTCCAAGCTCTTTACATTGGCATGTGCTGGAGTCTTTTTTTGACAGTTCTATGGGTGGAGCTTTAGGGGTGGAGGTTAGATTTCAATGGCAAGAATACTAGAAAATTCTGGAGAATAACTGTGCAGCAAACTCTCATTCTCCACATGTTCCTGAAACAAAGGTAGGTCCTTGGGCTTTTATTCCTAGTGGTAGCAAGCACATTTGATAAAACAGCTCCAAATATTTAAGTGACAACTTCCAGTAATAGTGAAAGGCTTTAGATTAGCAACTCATAATAGTTGAAGAAAACAAGAAAACCTGATCAGAAAGCCAACATTTTTTGAGTTTTTTCTACCTCCCCCTAACAGTATAGTGGTCCCTAAGTACATAGCAATGGCTACTAAAGGACATTGGTTTTCAGCAATCGAATAATAAAATATTTGGACAGTTAATGGCTGAAGGGTTTTTGTTTGTTTAACCTTGTGCTCCAGTTACTTAGTCCAGTATCCTCAAAGAATCTTAAACACTGTGGTGCTGAAAAACCATAATTATCTTGCCATTAGACAAGATAATTTGTAATACTTTAGAAACGTAGCACAGGAACCTTAACTCCATGTACAAGTTGGGTGTCTCAGGTTTTCCAAAAGCTGGAATGGTAACTCTCAATGTTGCAAGATGCCATAAAGATTTTTTTTTGCTTGGTGCTACCACCTAGCTTCTATGTTTAGGCAGCCTGCAAAAATTCCCAAGGACTTGGGTTTCAGCAGCCCCAAGTCCTCTTCTGAAAATAAGTATGCGTGTATCATTTCCATAAAGATACCTTTGTCTGCTTTCTTTCCCTTAAGGAGGGAAAATATATTGGTAAATATTCCTCATATGGTGATTGGTTCCTTCAAATCCATCATCTCTCAGAGGGAGTTCAGAATGAAGATACTTGGCTTTTCAGTCTTATTCTTAGGATTGTTCCTTTATTTTTTTCTGGTTTTAAGACACTGAATAAAATACATAAATGGTCATTATTTCTTTGGCTATTAATTAAAATTGAGAAGAGATTTTTGCTTCCTCATCTGACCATGTTTACGGAGTAAATATATTGCCTGCAGGTGGCCATGGCAGATGCTCAAAACCTACCCCTGGCATACCTTCAGGAGACAGGTAAATGAATCTTAGTGTAGGTGTTCCAAAAGTCAAATTGAAGCATTTTTAATGAAGAAATCAAAATACATTAGTCTAGAAGAGTAAGCAAGCAAAAAAAAAAGATCTGTTTTGCATGTTTGTTCGTCTAAAGAATAAATCTCAGTAAAAGCATCTGTAAGACTTGGCAGTTTCAGCATGTAGACCAAAGGAGAGAGCTGGCAGAATTGTTGAAGAATGCCAAAGTAAATTGAAGTGGGATTTAAGATGAACTTTTGGAATTGCAATGTGAATGAGAAATGATTGGGTTAAATCTAGTTCCTGTTTTCTCTTCAGAAAAAAAATGCATTATAGGTCTACATTTATTTTAATAAAGCTGGGATGCTTTAGCCAATGTAAGTTAATCAAATAGTGTGAAAGAAAGTGGTAAAACTGTGGAGTATCATAATTTAGCACTCAGTAGTTTTGGTGACATATTGTTTCTCTTCATGTTGCTCGTAATTTGAGATGTTTGATATCTAGTTTTGCTGTCTAATTTTTATGAGCTACTCAAATGCAACAGATTTAATGAATCTCTCTAGACCATGCATTAGAAAGAAGCCGTTCTAATGTGTCCAAGAACTTGCATGACATGAAAGAAGTAAAAAAAGTGTTCAGAACATTTATAATGCAAGTACACAAATTTAACTTTCTAAAAGCAGAATATATTGCTGCCATATGAATATCAATTTCTAAAAGGTTCAATTTAACAAATACATGATTTCAACTTCCCACCTCAGTTTCTTGCTGCTAAAAATTTTTTCTGTGCAGTTTCTTTCCAAGATAACTTCACAAAAACTGGTGAATGTAGGGAATAGAATGATTGTGAATGTTTCAGGAATTCAGGAATTAATGCCAGTGGTATGCATTTGATCAAAAGAATAGCGTTTTTATTTGGTTTTGTGAACTGCTTAAGTGAGTCATACAAGTCAATCCCCATCTCTAAGAACTGAGAAGTTTTGAAGTAATACATATCAGATAACGATCCTTCTATAACAACATCTCACAAGGCAAACATAGTTTCCCACCTTGTATTCTGTGTGTTGCTTCTTGATAACAAAAAAGTGTTATTTAAATGCTATAATAGAAAGGAAAACTGAAAATGGTTATTGGAGACAAGCCTGAAACACTGCAAGAGGGAGGAATGAAGTTGTTAAGTAAGTATACTGTTTGTTTATAGCATTGCGTAAAAGGATGTTGTATAGTTTTTGAGTTGAGTAAAAAGCAGTATTACATATAAACAGGTAAATAAAGGACCCACAAACCTGAGGAGTACAAGTTTAGGGTGTAGGTATTCTGGAGTGGCACCCAAACCAGCACTGGTGCTTCTCACAACTGTGGGAACATTCGGGTCTGGAGAACAGGATAACAATAGGTGTATTGTGAGTGAGGAATTCTGCACATGATGTGGCAACCAGGAGCACATCATTGCCTGGGGGTACCACTCAGCAGGGCTGTAAAATCTGCAATGCTGCAAGCCTTATTATGCAGAAGTGTAGGCGAAGTGATAAAGTTAGTACTGCAAGAGGATTTTTATTTCAGCATGAATACCTATAACCATTTAAAAAATCCTGATGCAGCCTTAAATTATGGGGTTTGTGATCTGACAGATTTGTAAGGTGATTTCAAATTTTACCTTTTCTGGTTTTACCGTTGAGAAGAACAGCTTCAACTGACTAACCCAAACAGCATTTGTAGTTTTGCTGGGACTTTGATGGATAGTTTAAACAATTATAAAGTATGTTCATGTATAAGAAGTGTAGAAATATGCCTGCATTCTTGACACTGTTTTTTAATTTTAATCTTTCATTTATTGGTCATTATTGATGTATTCCTCATTGTTTCTAGAAGTTTGTGTGTAGGAACACATGTTGAGCATCATGGAGAAAATGCACCTGATTTTTCATTAATTCCTTAGCTACTTTATGAATATTAACATAGTATTCAAAAAACATAAATTAGACTTAAAGTATGAAACTGGCAGAAAATTTATTTTACAGATTACTTTTAATGTTAATGTGTTTTGATTTTTTTAATTTGGGAGCCAGAAACTCAATTACATAGTGAAAAGTCATGTACGTAGTCATGATTTATGAAGTTTTAAGTCTTTCAGGGGAAAAAGACCCCAACTAAATATTGCAATTGCTATGCTGTAGTTTGAATGCAAAACATATGTAGAACAGGACCATTTACAAGTGTAGGAATAGAGTTAAAACGCATGCTTTTGCTAACCCAGAATAAAAGTGCAGGGAATAAAACCAGATTGATTTTTCAGATTGGCCAGCTGCTGTTCCTGCCCACAATGCCAGTGGTGTACAGCTCCAAGCTATATGACCGAAATACATCACATGAGAGTTTCAGCTGGAGTGAGTTCAATTAATAGGTGTCACTGGCTATGGTGTTTGCTCCCACAACTGCACTTCAATCTGTTTGTCATTCTAATGCTCAGTAATGGCTTCATGTTTTTGTCACTGCCACCTACACTCTGCCAAACTCAGTGTTGCATCTGGGCATGTAAAAAAGGGTGCTACCTACCCAATTTATTTTTCTTGGCATGATAGGTTCTGATTCAATAGCAACTCCTAGAAACTTTATATTGACTTATACAGTAATTGCTTATTTAAGTGAAAGCTAATCCACCAATCCAATTGGTTTGGTGGGGTTGTGTATAAAACTGAGATTGGACTCTAGCTACTCTGCATTCTGGATTTGGAAGATTTTTCTGTGAATTGTCAATGAATAAAACTTGAAGTAGTTATTTTAGTAGGACAGTTCTTTTAATCTGAGTAAGATCATTAATTACTATAGTGTTAGTAATAATTTGGAAGTATTTGTAATAAATGCATCCAGCAAGACTGAATTCATTTTCTTCATGAAATCAAAGGCAAAGCAACAAGACCATGCCCAGAGTGTGGGAGCCACCAAAACAGGTGACAGCGACCAAAATAGGTAACAGCCACTCTGTCTTACTTTTCCTATATCGATTATCTCAGGATCTGATGGCAGCTTGGCACAGCAGTGAGCTCTGAGTATGGAAACTGCAGATCCCAAATCTCCTCCCTGCAGCTCTCCAGACAGTGCATAGAAGAAGCCTGTCCTTGTTGTTCTTCTTCAGTTGATGGTACCAACCTGGAGGCAGATGCCATTATTGGAGATGAGAAGTTGTTGGGAAAAGGTGAAATGCCTGGTCAAAGGTGTTACAACTTGGAGAGAGCGAATGTGAGTCAGGGAAATAGGAAGGAAGAGTGATTTGGGAGCAGGCAGTGGAAAGGAAGGGACGGAGGCACTCCTCTGCTTCATTTACTACACAGTTTCCTATTACTGCAGTAAATGAAGCTGGAATTCTACTGACAGTCTTCTTCACTACATAACCTAAATTAGTCCCCAGAGCATTCTGTGCACTAAATGAAGCAGGATCCTGCAGAGAAAAATAGTGGAGCCTTAAAGATGATGTTGCACTAGGGGGTCAAGTAAACTTTGTACCAACAATCTCACTTCTGGCTTCTCTTAACTTCAGAGTGCTCATCTTAGCAACCATGGCGTTATTTTAATCTAAGTTTGGGGACGGGGTGGGGGGAGAGCAGGGGCCAAGAGGGTTGTGATAGATACAGACAAATTACATGCACAACTGTAGAGCATGCAGGAAACATTCAACTGGATGTATTCCCATGGAAGTACAGCTCTTCCTGACCTCATTGTGTCATTGATTTGAGGAAACAATTTGCCTTCTACTTAATAATTTTTATTTTCAAAATACTATGAAAAGACTTACAGACAGAAATTGAGGAAGGAGGTTTCTGAAAGAAGGAATCATAGATTGGAGATACCTGCAAAATAGCTGTTAGAGTTGCCAGAGAAACGATTTATAAATCCTAGCACATCTCTTCAGTAGTCTCATCTGTGTTATGTAAATAGCTATTGCTTCCAAGTGTGCTGACCCACCTAGCAGACTGAAAGTGAGGGCTCTTTGTGAATTATTTAATAGTTGGATTACAAATATTAATCATAATGAGGACTGAAGCATTTTCTTAGAACACTTTTTGAATCTCAAGCTTTGTTTGCAGGTCTCTTAATGCAGCCTGGGACTGTAACTGATAGATGTGCATGAAGAAAAACATTTCACTCTGCAGCCTTTTCCACCCACATCTTTCGGGTTGCCAGAAATCCTATCTGTCAGCTAAAATGATGTTAAAGTTCTGCACAGCTCTAATCCAAATTTGACAGAGAATAGGATTAGCAGAAGCTGTTCAAATGTGATAAAATAAATGAATAAAAATGAGTTGAAGAGGAAAGCATGATATTAGTGGAACATGACCCAATTATATATGTAAAAATGCACTCAACAAAATAGGTCAGAAATATTGACTAGACACATTTACATACTGTTTTGAACGTGGAGTCTCAGTGTAGCCATAATAGTATTATATAAGAATTTGTTATCTATGTATATTTATCTATTATTAGCTTCCAAAAATATGTGTAATTGAAGTGAGGTACTGCAATCTGACTCCTTTCCAGAACATGAAACTACATAAGCTAGTATCTCAGGTTCCTGCATTAATGCAGACTGCATATTGTTTCTTCTTTGTCTTTTACAACTCTGTCAATAAACAATCAGTAAGTAATTTCTATAACTTGAGAAAATAAATTTATTAATTTTAAAATACCTACAGTGAAACCAAAAGAAAAATGAAGTTAATTCTTTCAATAATGAATTTCCCCAGAAACAAATAGTACTCCCAGATTAATAACACAAAGTAGGCAGAGCTTCCTAAACAGTAGTGTAATGTAATTCTTAACTCTCGAATTTAATTGTGCATTTTTTTAATACTGAGAAAATGTTAAATTAATTTGCTAATGTGATGCCTGAGAGATCTTAAGGCATCAAATGTAAAGAAGCAACATGCACAACTTACAATTTGAAGTAGTTATTCAGTTTTCCTGGAAATATTAAGAAATACTACAATTGACTGCCCTCTTTCTCTAGTGATAATGAAAGAAATACTGGACTGAAAAAGAAATGATGTTCAGATCAAATGTAGCTGTTTATTTTTGGCTCCCTGATTTTCTTATCATGTAAGTGACCCACCTCTCTATGTTGATCAGAAAAGTCTAATTTTTGTAATTGTAAAATTAAAATATCTTGATACATTTTTAGGTAACCAGAACTACTACCATTAATTGAAGAACATAGTAAATTAGAAATTTATAGGGCCTTTGTTGGAAATTGTTTTAAAATGTGTGCCTATTTGCTTTTTTCTATAAATAGACCCTGAAGATCAGGGTCTTTAAAATAGCCATCGAATTTTAAAATAGCCATTGGACAAGTCAGAATTAGTTGAACAAGCAAGTGACCTTTCAGTGTATAGTGAAGCTAGTTGAAAATGGTCATTAAATCCTGCTTTATCATTCTGTAGCTAAAGAAAGCTTGCAATTAGAGTCTGGGTTAACTCCTTCCTCAAGAAAGGTGAGAGCAGACAAGACAGCTGTGAAGGTGAGAACAGCCGTAAGAAGGAAATTTATTCTAACAATGTGCTGAAAACTGAGCAATATGGCTTGCTGTTATATAGATAATTCTTACTCTAATGTACAGAGGTTTAAAATATTATTACTAGATAATTCCTGTTTTCTAAATGAGTCAAAAAGAATTTGCAATACAGAAGAAGAATGTGCTTTAGTTTTATGGATGACTATTCAGAATAACTAGCTATACCTGAAAAACCAGACCTATATTTTAAAACAAGTTTTTATAGCTTAATTCTGACTTGGTGTCATTGGAAATACTTTACCCAATAGTACAAATCTATAGGAATTAATTTTCCTGTTCACCGGAAATACAGATGCCAATGATGAGTGGTCTTTCTCTGGTGTGAATTTAGGCAACCGTAAATAATTCTAGCAGA
>VYZT01023364.1:0-18038 GCA_013400735.1 Pomatostomus ruficeps | reverse complement strand
TGAAGACTAGATCTGTTTTATGAATAGTTGTTTTTTTTGAGAAATAGTGAAAATATTTCTGACAGCATATATAGCAAACATGTTGAAAAAGAGTAGTAAAATAGTGAGGGAGAAATGCTGTTCTTAACCCATAGCAACATAGATGACTAAACATTAAAAATTAAAAATTCAGTGTGTGAGGAGACAATTTTTGAAGTGCTTTTGTGATCTCACTAAGATGACTTCAGATGTGATCCAGATCTGACTCTTGCACTAAGTTTCTTTAAAGACAGTTTTAAAATAGTCCAAACACTATTTCAACTCATAAAGAAATTAATAATTTTTAGTAAATTCCAAGAAAATTCATTTATGCCTAAAAAGATTATCTGGTATTTCAGAGCCTGATCCACTGAAATTTTCACAATAATAGAAATCATTCTCTCTCCTTTCAGTACGAAGCTTGACAAGACCATAGGTATGGTAGATCCATAATTTATTCCCTTAAGCGTAGTGATTGTAGATTGGCAGTTGGACTCTTGGACAAACTGCGAGGCCAAAAAGGGCATTGTTTTCATTCTTGATAATGTAGAAATGAAGTTAACACAACCCTGCCAGCAGCAGACACTTAAGCCTGTGTGTACAAATATTGGGCAGGTAGGTAACACATATTTCTGACTTGTCAGGTTGTTTCACTTTATAAAAGCAGTAATTTGGAAAATGGAAAAATATATTAATATAAGTCAGCTCTTCCACAATATGTGCCAAAAGCCTCTTTAAATATAGAGCTGAAACAGTTTTTCTTTAATCTCATTAGTTTTCTGTCTTCTTTACTCTTTCCTTCCTTTTCTTTCTTCTGAAATGTGCAGAATTATCACCTGTTGTCATCTCCATGTATGTTCATACTTGTTTGAATGTGAGTCAAACATTAGTCTGTAATTTAATTGGAGGCTGCAAGGTTTATGTTGGGCTGAGTGCTAAGCAGCTGCATGTTGTGCCTGTGGCCTTGAATGAGAAAAAAAAAAAGGGGGCAGCACTTCAAGTGAACGTGAAGACTTTTTTTTGTGAAGTAAAGTTGATGATGGAGAAAGTTAGTTCTCTTCACCTTCACAAACTCCTGTGTTATATATGGGAGGGTTTTGTCCACCTTGGTTTCTCTCTGTGAGCTAGTTACTGAAAGTTCTAAATTTTTATCCACTGAGGAGCTAATGTACACTGTTTACAGAAGGTCAGGAAGCCAATGTGTTAAAGGAACTTCCACAATTAGAGTTATTCATAGACTCCAAACTGTGCATATGATGAACTAGAAATACAATATTGTTCATCATGCAAGTATATTATCCATCTTTTCTTTTCATACCATCAAAGTGCCATAATGATAATTTAATACATCTCATAATACAAATTCTCTGTTTACACTCTTCATTGCTACACTTGATAAAATATAAATACATCATCCTGTGTTTTACCATAAACAGTGAAATGGTTTACTGGATCAGCAACTGAATATACCTGCTCATGTCACTGTGGCAAATACACAGATAGTTAAAAAAACTGACTACATTTTAAGATCTCAGTTCTTCATTAATTCAGGCTGCAGAATGCAAAATCCCACTTGATTTTTGCTTTGAGTTGTGTCTAGGATCTTAGCTGTAAAGAACAATAAGGTTATTCTTCCAAAAGAGAGTGGGAGGGTTGTCTCTCTATGAAGGAATGGAAGAATTCTCACTGAAAATTCAGTCTTTCAGTGAACTGCCATGAGAGTATACTTACTCCCACCATGGGTGCTGCTCCCATGGCCCTTTCAGTTCTCAATAGAAGCACCCTAAGAAAGCTTTCCAGAACAGTGCTCAAATAGAATAACAATATTTGGAAATTTCTATTCCATTATAGTAGTATGCCTTCCTTGGCTGCTCCAAAACCACCATCAGCAGAGGTCATTGCCCAGGTGCATGCCCAGACAGATGGAGCAGCTTGGAAATGAACAGCAGTCACTGGAAATGAATGGCAGGCACTGGAAATGAACTGTCAAGAGCATGGAAAACAACTACAACAAGCTGGGATTTCAGTGTCAGTAATGATCAACCCTGCATGTAAAGGGTTCATGTTCCAAAGATTGGTGGTATCATGCAACATTAACTATGGAAACATGTGATTACCCAAAATGTCCTGGTTTTCAGATGGCAGGCACCCAACAGTAGATTTAAATAAATACATTTATACCTTCCATGTACTGGTACAGTTATTTTAGTACTTGGCAAATTACTGTAACAATTGTGTTTGCTTATTTTGTTTATACAATTATTTCCTAATTGCAAACTATTACTGATGTATTTTAAGAACAATTTGCTTTCTTGCTGAATGCTAAAGGCAAGTAAAATACTTTGCTTAGAGAAAGTTGGAAATTGTTTTATTCTTTCTGCCTTGGGAATTACAGATGTTTCAGTGTTCATCATGCTTCATTTACAGACATTGGCCTTTAACATATGAATTATTTTAGCCCAAGGACCAAAAAAAAAAAGCGTCTTGCCAATGTCAGTGCATCCTTGGTTTTAGGGAACAGCCTTGTTTTACAGGAGAAAAAAAAATTAGGAATACGCTGGTACCAGTTAGGAACATATTAGTACAACACTAATTATAAACTGGAATGTGTCAGAATTAAGTGAGTTATGATCTGGCGAGGACCTGCAAACTATAGTCAGATACTTAATAAAGTTTAGACATGCAGCTGTGAATACTTCTGGATCCTTGCCACCTTTTATTAGAGTGGCGCCCAGCAACACTGCTGTAGTTAAGGGTCTGTCAGCATTTCCATTATAAAACCCCATTTTTTTAGGGCTTTGTAACTTGCCCATTTTAAATCACATCAAGCTGAAACTTGTCATTAAAATTGTCAGGAATAATTTCTTTTAATACAAAAATGTTACTTAGAGTTTCGATCTATCTTTGTTTTGGATTCAGAGAGGTAAAGAAAATAAAGGAAGTACATCTCCTATTTTATTAGAAACTTTTTTTTTCCATACTTAAAAAAAAAGAAAAACCCAAACCATATAAAAAAACCCCAACAAAACAAAGGCATGAGTTTGAAAAATATATCTTTTTAGCCCCTTAGGTCTGAATTCTGCTTTTAGTCTTCCACTGAGGCACAAGCAGAGAGTACAAAAATGGCATTACATTCTAGTTTCTCAGACTACTGTCTTGAATCTGACCTGCAATTTCATATGAATTGCCAAGATGGTTTGAATAAAACACCATCTGATTATCAGTTTTGTGCATTTGTGGGGTTTTGTGTTTCTTTTTTTGTGTTGTTTACATTTTAGATTTTACAGTAGAATTTTCATTTCATTTCCTACTTGTCCTCTATCAGGGCATCAGGTATTTTACTCTGATATTCATACAGCCCCAGAGTCCCAGATTTACACCATCTGAGGATCTTCTGCTCAGCTGATTAAAAAAAATCCGTGTCACTCTGACCTCCTTATTTCTACCTTCCTTCATGAAAAGAAAGCAAGGAAAATTACTTGGACAGGTTAGGGTTTTTTATATCCTTACTTCCCTGTGCAATATAAAGCATGTAACTATGAAAGATGTGCAGTTCTAGCCAGGGTTCCTGTCAGCTAAGGTTGCATCTTGGTTTTGCACTGTGTGTGCTGTGCAGGTGGTCAGAATAAGAACCAGCCAGTGAATTTTCTTGGGGATCCTTTACTTTCGTTCTCTCCTATTCTACTGTTCTCCTAACATATGTGAAAAAAATAATGTAAGTTACTCAGACTGAGGTTTGCCACTGGTTTGTGGTGATCACATAACAGGAAAAAAACCCATGAGTTTTCAGTCTAGATGAGCCTGAAAATCTAGAGCAGAAATTGAGGGAGAAAGGTCTTGTAGGGATTGAGAATTTTTTTATTATTATTATTGCTGTATTTGATGAGAGGGACAAAGAGCAGCTTTGTTACCCATTTGGAAACTTTTCAATAACTGCGGAAATTGCTCTTTCCAACATACCATAAGTGACAGACACCTCCACATATCGTCAAGCCATCACCTGGTCTCCCCTTTCCGAGTCATGCAGGCAAACTGAAACCAATGAGACATAATGGAAGCAGTGATGCATATCACATCTTAAATATTGGAGGTATACCTGTCAGCCCAAATCCAGGACAACCATGGCAACACCAGCCCAGCTAGGGTTGCTGTGCACCAAATCTGGACATGAAGCAAGTTCAGCTATTTGACCTGATATTCCCTGTGGATTTACCCTTATGCCTTGCTCCTGTCTCTTCAGAGATGGCCTCCCATCTCTTTAACTGCAGCTCTAGTTTAAAATCCTGAATTTGTCCCTTAGCTCCTCTGCATCCCATGTTTGATACTTGTTACATGACCCCGAACTTCTTCTAAGGCTGAGCATGACTGTCCATAGTCTGCCTGACAATCAGACAGACTGATCATAAGGGACTGTATTTGAGTTCTAACATGGCAAATTCAAGGTCATGTCAGTGGCCTTAGCAAAAGAGTTAGCAGATGTGTTTAGATTTAGTTTGTGCTGGGCTAACATGAATGCAGGATTGATTACCACAGTTGATCTGATGTGCAATAACTGGTTAATCCACTTGTTACCCGGTAGTACATCTGAGACCTACCTTTGAAAATCCACTCTCATGTAACCCCGCCTCCTCCTCCTCCCCCACCTTCTCCTCCTCCTTCTCCTCCTGCCCTCCCTACCTGCCAGCCCCCCCTCCCGCCTGGCCTCCAAATGCCTGGTGAGGTGAGCATGGTCATTAGTTCCTTCTGTGTTTCATCAGAAACAGATCAATTGTCTGTAAAATTCCATGGCTTTCTAACAAATGAAACTAGTGACTTGGAGAATATCAAACCTGAAAAACTGCAGCATGTCCGGCATGACATGTCACGAGCAGCTGTAGGAGGGTTCTGTACTGGAGTTATTGTTTTAAGGACTGTTTTAATTGTTTTAATTCCCAGTAACTCAAATCAATCTCAAATCTCTCCATCAGGATTCTTAAAGTCAGGGAACCCAGCATACCTGGGTGTCTCAAGGAACAGTAAATGAACAGCCTTCAAGGGGAATATGACTTCAGCACTTTGCCATCTTGAGTATCATTAGCCCATGTTTCTTGTTCATCTCCTTCATGAGTTACATTCTCATCCTTAAATTTGCCTCTTTTAGTAAGGGGTTAATTCCCACCTTCTCCAGTCCAAATGGAGGAAGTTATTGGCATTTTTGCACTAGGTGTGGATTTTCAAGTTGCTGAGTGCTAGGTTGTTTTGAAAGCAGTCCAGGCATACTCATGGAGCAGCACTTGAAAATCAGGTGGGCTGTGTAGAAGGGCCTAAACGATGAAACTGCAAAAGTGACAGCTCCAGTGTCCAGATCCTGGCAGGAGTGCTCTGACAGCCAATGCGTATTGACTCAAACAACCTTACCATGGCTGTCCCCGCTCACTTGATTATCCAGTAGGGAGGGGCCTCCAACAGTGCCAAAATCACAGCAAAAGGCACCCCAGTTTTCAGACCATTAAAGCCTGAGGAAAGCCTCTCTTTGGCCTATATAGTGTGTTCACTCTTTCTCCTTCAGCCAGAGGGGCATTTTCTTGCCAGGTTTAGAAAGAGCTAATTAAAAATTTTTTTTGGCCTGGAAGAAAATAAGAACTTAGGCTGGCTTAAGCTGTAACAAAAGTGTCTGCATTTTTTCTGTATTCATAATTTTAAAAGTAGCTTAAAGTATTAATAACCAAACATTTCTAGCCTCTGAAAAGCTGCTGATAGAAGAATGCTAGAGTAAACTATTGGAAACAGAGTGTTCTTAAAACTGTAATGCTGATTGACCAGGTCAGCAGGAGCAGTTGTGGTAGAAAAGTGTCGCGTTGTTGCCATGGCAGCTGACTCCTGGGATCCTTCTCTTGGAGCACATCTCTCACTCTCTGCTCAGCACTCAGCACTAGCGTAAAGGACAGGCCCATGGCTGGCATAGCCTTGGACAGAAGCACAGAGTGTTCGAGGGCCACAAGGGCTGGCAGGCAGGCCACCAGGGCGCTCTGGCCAGCTCACAGGGGCAGAACCACTTGTAAGGGGTGAGGCACAACCTCTCATGGCTCTCCAGTTGCTTACCTTCAAATAACCGTGTGAGACAATATGCTGTTCCCCTGTCCAGAGCTGCTGCACAAACTGACCTCTCATGAAGGCTGTGACAATTCCATGGTTCCCAAAAGGGGATTCCTTTGTGGCAACCTGGTGAAATTGAATGCAGGGGATACCTGCTACAGAGGAAACCAGACCTGGGACAGACAGTGTCAGAGGACTTGACAGCTACATTCCAGATCACTGCATGCAGCAGAAAGCTGCAAATGCAAGCCAAGTGCCCACTAGTACCATCAGGATCAGTCCATATGTATGCAGCAAGTCAGTAGATGGAGCAAAAAAGTCAGCCTCCAGGAAAGGTAATAGCACAGGAAAGGTCATATTGAGACAGGCTAAATCCATTCCCTTCCCTAGAAATGGTAGAAGAGAAAAAAATCCTGGTGTCTGGAGGAAGGTCTAAAGCCCAGAGTGATACAGATATAGCTATTAGGAAATATTAGGTGCCAGGGACTGTTCAGACAGGAACACTGTTTCACATGGAAAATGCAATAAAAGGTGGAAAAAACCCACATCTGTGAACACCAACTGTTGCTATCAATATCATGGGGAACATTTAACTATCATGAATAGTTAATACTTGTTTAAAATTAACATGGCCATGGCTACATAAAGTCATTGACTTAGCTTTGTAGAACCGTAGGGAAGGCTACAAACAACTAGGCTTACCAGAGCTTAATTTACACAATGAACAATTGATAAAAGAATTTCCTGGATCATATCAGAGTATATGTCAAAGCCTGGGAAATTAATGGCATTGGAAGGCTGAGTAAAAAAGTTGGCAAAGCTGAAAATCCTGACACCTTGACTGTGCAAACAGCATGAACCTATAGAACGACAACAATACACTGAGATAAGTTCTGGTAATATTTTCTAGCAATCTGCCTTATATTGTTGCTTCCTGGGGAAAGGTGAGAAAAGGTGAGGCAGAAGTCAGGAGAATCAATCCGTTATTTATGTCTGAATAACCATCAGTTATTCCAGCATTTTAGTCTTTCATGGTTGAATGAAACTTTAATAAGAGAGAGCTTTGTCTCTGCTGTGCAAAAACTTCCCAGGGAAGCAAACAAACAGCTCCAGAGAGACTCAACTCATATTTACATCAGGGCCCACTTAAACAGCCTGATTAATGCAAAGAGAGTTAAATAGAAATGAGTGTCGCTAGAGCCCTGTAACTATTCACCCATTTTCTTCTGCTGCGTCATGCTGCGTGTCTGTAACAGCAGATAACTAGGTGGGAGATGCCAAGGAGTCAGCCTAGCTTCTCCCGTTTAAGGACACTGCACTCAGGGCCCTGTGCTCAGCTGTGATTCCCACTTGCAGCTCGCTACACCACTCTGGTGGTTTAGAGAGACTTTGCTCTTCAAAGCTGCCTTCAGTGCTGCCGGCATGTCTAAACGCTGCACCGCACCATTACCCCGGCTGCCAGAGCGTTCCTGAGCAACCCAGCACTGCTGGCTTCTCCAAATGTCTGAACATCTTCATCTGCTGCTTGAAGGGCTCAGTGTCTCTGAGGAACACCACAGTTGTAAGGCTGAGCTCATTTGTGTGCTGTTTCTGACTGTCATGTAGGTCTGCAGAAAGAGAAACAACAGTGTCACATTCTTGGATGGATCCCATTTAAGGGAAGAATTCAGACTTGTGAGAACAACCACAGCTTGGGCATGTGGCTGATTGAAATACAGCCATTTTCCATTAGAGGAGGCTGGAACTACAAAAGATGGACATGTTTGGTTTTCAATTCATAGATACTTTATTAGGGATTTAATTTGACTACATTACATGCTTAGGGCAGGCTGTAGATTTGAAAAAAAATTGTTGTTGATTTTTTTAATGTTCACAAATTAAATGAGTGGCTGATTTCTGCCCCAGTTCACTAGTAGCAGAGCAGTAGATCTGACCCTCTGTTTTTAACTCTTCTGACCTATCCTGGGGATGGGGATCTGGCTACAACCAGAGAAGGGCAACAAGGAAAAGCATCCATATTACAGAGTTTTGAGAAAACTCACATCTTTAAGAGCTGATGTTCAGGATTCTGTGCACATCACTGTCTCCCTTTTCCAGCAGTTGCTACCATGCTTTCCAGGAAGCACAAAGAAGTGTGACCAGAACCATAGATTCTAGCAAAGGCAGTTGAAAGGTGCAGTGAGAACAACCCCATATCACAACCAGCTCCACCTGCTTTGGCCAAAGTTTCTTAGAAATGCAGCTGGAATGTTTGGAGCCTTAATAAGCATTTCATCTGCTTCTCAAACCATCTCAGGGGTTTGTCTTTCATTTTACAGCTTGTAAGTTTAAGTGGTATATCTAGTAAAAGAACATTATTATCTGTACAAAACTGAGAGCAGGTATATGAAGAAGCAGAAGGCAGCAATGTGCTCCCCTTGTTGCCTGGTAGTCCTTGTACGCGCAAACTGTTTCACCACCTCACTTTCTAAATTGTGACTGACTACCATGTTGTTGTGATGGCTGTGGTAGTCCTTCTGAACCGAACCTTGTTTAAGGTTTAAGAAATAAGAAGGTGGTAATGAGAAGTGAAAAGGCCCCTAAATGTATCAGCTGGAAGATATACCCCTGGCAGACTGCCTGTTTAAGAAATTCATGGAGAGAGGTATTATTCTATAAAACTTGAGAATGTAAGCATCATTGCCATCTGCAACAGCAGTGACAAGGAAATTGGTGCTTTTTTCTGTCATCTGAACATGGGAATAGCTCTGTTTGCTTTTGCTGAATGTTGTGGGCTGTTCCCTTCACAGGGTTTCCATGGAAACACACCAAAAGGTGCTTGAAATATAATCTAGTTCTGGACAGTAACAAGCAAAAAGTCAAAAAGAACATGCTTGCTTACCTATTGTACTGCTGTTTCTGGAAACAGAGCTAAATACGCATTTTCAAGGAGTGACAAAACTACATATTTGCTGCGCATCAGAGACAGATTTGAGAAATCTTATACCACAGAACAACCAGCACATGGTAAGTCATAATATAAAAACTAACATTGCCACCCACAAAATAAAATTCAGCTCCAAAACCCAAACAAACACTAGAACGGTATAAAGAAGAGCTGTAAACTACCTACTGTCTTCAGTCATCTGAAGTGCACAGAAAAGACTCAGAAAGGGCTCAGAAAAATGTAAAATGAGAAATTAGGGAAAACTCTATAAGAGTTTTCCTTTCAAAAAGGTTTAGAAATCTCTTACAATCATGTGAAGTGCAGTTTGATCCAGTTAATGCAATTTCCACAGTTATTGAAAAGTTTCCAAATGGGTAACAAAGCTGCTCTTTGTCCCTCTCATCAAATACAGCAATAATAATAATAAAAAAATTCTCAATCCCTACAAGACCTTTCTCCCTCAATTTCTGCTCTAGATTTTCAGGCTCATCTAGACTGAAAACTCATGGGTTTTTTTCCTGTTATGTGATCACCACAAACCAGTGGCAAACCTCAGTCTGAATCCAGAAGGCAAGATACTACCTCAGACATGGAGAATAACAATGAACATTTCCTGTGTGTTTAAATATCTCAGCTTCTATATCTGCAATACCGATAGGCTTCACCAGGAGTTTGTGGGTTCTCAGCAGGTGCTCAGTTTTCAGGCTTTCGCTTTGTGTGTTTAATTATAAAAGCAGTGGAAGAGTTTTGTATATAGAAGCAGCAGGTCACTCATATTAGAATAACTTAGACCTAAAGATGTTTTAGAATAACTGACAGCTAGGACACAATAGCTCTACGTCAAGCAGCTGATGTGAATGGGCTTTGTTATTGAACAGCATCCTTATACCAGCTGGCAGAAAAAGAAGAGAATTAGCTAGCTACAAAGTGATGTAAACATTGAAATAAATGCAGTGCAAATAATAAGAAAATCTGGGATGTCTGCCAGTATAATGCTGGTCGAATTGGCTGGTAAGAACAGAGTTAATCCTTGAGACACTCTTCAGTGACCAGAATTAGTCTGGACCTATGAAGTCCTGAAATATTAATTGTTTCTGCTAAATCTGTCTTGCAGAACAATTACCTAGAGTCCCTGTAATCCACTGACACATTCACTTGTTATATGCTTTTATTACACTCCCCTGCAGATGTTGCTGTTTCCAATTAGAGATGTAACTCCTACCACTGGCTGTTAATAACTATTTTGCCTTGAGACATATCTTATTTGCTAACTGAAAAAGGCAGGTTAATGGCGTCTGCACTATAGTATATTATTAGAAGTGAGTTTGTGAAGTAAACTCCCAGTGACTCTAATCTCAGGAATGCTGACTCCTCCTGAGGTCAGTAATTGGGTATTTTGGAATTTGCCATAGCAGCAGGCCTAAGCCTGTCTTCAGCTTTCTTTGAAATTTGGACCCTGAGGTCAGCAAAATAATTGGTTCATTTGAACTGAAAACCAGAAAGTGAAGGGTCCACTTTTCCCATAGCATCTAACTTCCAATTCACCAAACAGATTTTGATATCTTCTCTCTCCTTTAGGTAGCACAACAAACTTGGGCACTGTTCAGTTTCATTTCCACTTCACTCTCCCTGCCTGAAATTTTTGGTTTGTCATGAATCCTAGACATCAAGAGGAGCAAGGCATGATTACTCTCTGTATGTGTTTTAGAAACACTTTTTTGCTTTCAGTACTGAAGCCTTATAAAAAGACAAGATCTATTTGTGTTTTTTCTTCCCAGTTTCATGTATTTAGAAGTTCTTTCTAGTGTTCTCAAAGTATAGCTATGACTGCCTCAAGCTCTTGCTTTTGGGCCACGTCGAGGCTTTGGTCTCAAGCCTTTTATTTTGATGGACCTTGGCTATAATTATTAATCAGTAATCATCCTGTTTATACAGAGTTTGCAATGAAAGCTCCTTACCCATATTCATGGGCCTATGAGTTTTGACATGTGTTAACAAGTAAATTTTCAGACGTTTAGGGTTTATGATGTCAACAAAACGGTAGAACAAGGCCAGGATAAGTGAAGAGATCAGTGTATCATAGAATCACAGAGTAGTTTTGGTTGGAAGGGACCTTAGAAATCATAGACCCCTCTACCATGGGGAGGGACACCTTCCACTAGACCAGGTTCCTCAGAGTTTCATCCAGCCTGGCCTTGAACATCTCCAAGGACGGGGGACCCACAACCCTGGGCAACCTGTTCCTGTGCCTCACCACCCTCACAGTTAAGAATTTCTTCCTAACATCTAATGTGAACCTACTCTCTTTTAGTTTGAATCCATTTCCCCTTGTATTACCACTACATGCTCTTGTAAAGAGTCTTGCTCCATCTCTCTTGAAGGCTCCCTTCAGGTACTGGAAGGTCCCAGTTAGGTCAACCTGAAGCCTTCCCTTCTCCAAGCTGAACAATCCTAGTTCTCTCCTCACAGAAGAGGTGCTCCATCCCTCTGATCATCTTGGTGACCCTCCTCTGGACTCACTCCAACAGGCCCATGTCCTTCCTGTGCTGGGACCCCAGAGCTGGATGCAGTGTTCCAGGTGGGGTCTCACCAGAGCAGAGCAGAGGGGCAGAATCGCCTCCCTGGCACTGCTGCCCACGCTGCTTTGGATGCAGCCCAGGACATGTTTGGCTTTCTGGGCTGTGAGTGCTCATGGCTGGGTCATGTCCAGCCTCTCACCCACCCGCATCCCCAAGTCCTTCTCCACAGGGCTGCTCTCCATCTGTTCATCCCCAGCCTGTGTTGGTACTGGGGGTTGCCCTGACCCAGGTGCAGCAACTTGCACTTGGTCTTGTTAAATCTCATGAGATTCACGTAGCCCCACTTTTTGAACTTGTCCTGATCCTTCTGGAGATATCTTTCAGGTATGTATCCTTCCCTAATGAAAACACTAAACATAGTTGAGTTGGCTTTGAACAACACAACCTAAGTGAGCCATAATAATATTCTGCTTCAAATGGAAAAAAAAAAAAGAGAGAAAGTACAGGATAAACACTGCAGAGTGCAAAACACACAGAATTTTTGCTACTATTTCTGCAAAACTTAAAATATGTGATCTTCCCTTCAGTAATTCAGTGCACATGGCTGCTTTGCGGTTTCAAACACGTAACAACTGAATAAAAACCACCAAATATGCATGGGTCTTTCCAAAGGTCTTCTAAGGAAGAAAAGTGATACATTGGATCTAGGTAGCATTATGGTTATGAGTTCTCTAGAGCAGAGATACTCACAATATGGCAGATTATAAATAGATGTCAGATCAGATTACCACTTACAGCCAGGCTGTGCCAGAAAAGGGTTGAAAAGTGTCAGGAATGATGTTTGGGTTCTGGATCCTGAATATCAGCCTTGATGTGGGTTAAATCAGAATGCTAGTTTATGCAGCTTGTTTGGACTAATGTTAATAATGTAATGATAATAATAATAGCTCATTCCCATAGGAACAAATTTTGAAATTCTGGCATGATTTTTGCTAAGATTTGTTTGAAGAAAAATCCTCCTTTTGTGTTTCATATAAAAAATAGCCTTATATAAAAAATAGCCTTAGTTATTTTCTCTCCCTCCCCCCCTCTCCCTTTTTTCTTCTTTTTTTGCCTTAAGGTGATTTTCATGATTAATGTAAACTCCGTAAAGTATAAATGTTTATCTGGTGAAAGGAATGAAAAATGGTTTTCCAAGTGGGAATGCCATGAGCAGGGACAGACACTGGAATTTTTCCCATATTTTTCTCATTTGCCATTGTTTTTTGTTTGCTTGTTTGGTTGGTTTTTTCCCTTGCATTACTTATGACTTGAGATTTCATTTTCCAAGAAGTTCTGAAAGTTTTATTCCTGCCAGATTCTGTTCTCATCAACAATGGAGTTTGAATCAGGACTGAGGATTCTCTGCAGTCTTCACCACCCACATTTTATGTGCTTTGTGATTATGACAATGTCTATTTTGAATTGTTAGACACCTCAAATTATATAAAATAAAAACCTAAAGTTATGGAGCCTTTTCATTCTTCTTAGGTTAATTTAGGAAGGAAATTAAAAACCAGCCTATTCCTAAAAAAATATATGTTCTTCTAAGCATCATTACTCTGAATAAAGAAAGGTGTTACAATGCATCCATAATACCAATTGCTTTCTCTGTACTATGATTCCTGGCTTTTTATACTCTACTGTGCATTTCTTCTTTGAAGCCTAGTAATTCAGTCAAAAAGAAGGAGCCAGATTGTGGATCTATGGAGAAGAAAGCAAGCCCACAGCAGGTGGGGTTTTCACAGGAATGCCTATAAAATCCTCACTACTAAAAGCAGCAACAGGATAACCAAATTGCACAGTGCTGGAGATTTGTTATGGTAGTCAGCTTTCTGTCAATACAACAGGGAATTGGCTGCATAATAGAAACAAAAATCCAGAGGATGTTTGTTGGGCACAAAACTTCCAATTTACTGTTTCTACCATAGTAGTAACCTGTGGATTTTGACTCTGAAACTGAACTACGTCTGGCACAGTTTAGGTGGACTGGGGTGTTGTTACCACATACTGCTCCCATGCCTGTACAGAAACCAGGCTGGCTCACGACACACAAATTAACTGGAGGCTGATCAATTTTATGCTGGCTGACAGTGTTCCACAGGGTTGCTTTGACAACCTGGGATTGCTAGGGAATAATAGAGCCTGAAAACATCCATCTCTCTAAGATAAGTTCTCACTGTGGACGACTGGGAAGAGGCTGATATGATGACAGGACAGTGGAGGGACAAAATTCTGGGGTCAGAGCTAGCAGTTTTCTGGTGCTTTTTGTGCCTTGGGAGCTGCATAAATCAGCCAAAAGGGAGGCAGGATCTGCCTCACGGGAGGAATGACCACTGAAGATGATCTGGAGAAAAGATAACTTTGACACTTGGAGCCTGCGAAAGCTCTCCACATAAAAAGTGAAAAGTAACAGAAATGTAACCAGACCTGCTGGATGATACTGGTAACCATCATTCCTGAATCCTGCAGTGTTAGTGACACTTTTTTTCTGTCTGGCAATCTTTGTTTTGGCTCCTTTTTGGAAACAAATCCCTTGTTCTTAACTCCTATGTTTCTGTATTGGTTTGACTAAGACTTCTGTGGGAAAGTTTGAGATTTTCTTCTGTTTCATTGGCAATGTTTCACCTTTTCCCCCGCCCCCTCCTCATTCTTGGGACAGATTTCATTTCCCAAACAGATGTCTCTTGTTTCTGAAAGCAACATTCACATACACAAGATTTCTTTCTTTTACTATATTTTTTCACTGTTTTCCTATCACTTTCTTCTTGCTTGCTTTCTTTCTTTCTAATCTAAATCACTGTGTATATTCCACAACTCAATTCTGAAAAATTATTTCTGAAGTATGATTTTATAGGGGCTTTTTTACCACTCCATGCCTGCAGAAGCACACCAGAGGCCCTGAAGACTGTATTTTCATGTAACAGGATAATAATAGAGCTTCTACATAATTATCTGCATAGGTAATCAGGGCATGCATGCATACAGATGCCCAGCAACAGGTGCACAGGCGTATTCCTTACATCCAGAGCCTGAGACTTTGGACCACTCCAGTGAGATGTTGACAAGATGCAGGGCCCTGCTGCTGTTTCAAAATCATGTGCTCAAGCTGAAGGACTGTACTTACGAGGAACATTGCTTCTGCATTTGGTAGAGTTCAGCCTTCAAGCTGCCCTACATATGCTGGCCAGGCAGAAGGAATTCAGCTTTTGTTGCAGGATGTGTAGGTAAATGCTCTATGCTTGCTGACAATCCACACACTTGGGACTGAAGTTCTTAAGTATTAAGTAGAGGCCCATTTTTTTACCCCACAACCAACTAGAACCTGTGCCCAAGAGAATGACTGTCTGTAATACATAGCCGTGGATGTAAGTATCTGTATTTTGAGATACTCCAATTTTTTTAGAACAATTCTGGATCAGATTTTAAAAGGTGAACATTGAGTATTGATCTTCTCATTACCTATCCTTTTTGTCAATAGGTCTTGGGTTTCTTGAGATGTCTAGGTGCCTAAATAGCACTGAAAAATCTGTGAAACATGAACATAACCAAGACCTTGCATAGTTTTATATGCCCCAGGAGACCTGAGGCCCGGCCTTCTGGGCAGGAGCACAGCTAGCAGAGCCACTTCTAGCCAGGCTTCCTCAAGGGTAATGAAGTTTCACAAACATGTGCTTGGCTCTGAACTCATTAACCAATTAAGGCAACTATCGCTGAATGCTCTTGGGCTTTCCAGAGCCTCTGAACTTGGCTGGGGTGGCAAGGGCATAAGCAGAACTTCTTGAGTGGGAGCTCTTCACCAGGTATGACAAGAACTCCTGTCCACCTCGAAGATTGTAACCTGGATGAACATTTACAAAAAGCCTTCCACATCCTCTCTTCTAACCTGTGTCATTGGCAAAACCTGAGGTTGATCAGTTTTGACCAGATCCTTAAACCCTCTCCTTGCAGGCTTATAGGTATCTGCACAGAACCACAAAGAAAAAGACATGTTGTCTGCATATGGGATTTATAGGAATCTGAATGTTTAATGAGAAGTCTTCGATTACTTCATGGTCCTTTTCTGGTGTCCAACTTAATTTTTAACTACTGAAGTCATGGTAGGTCTAAGGAGAAGAGCCACATGTCTATCACCGATGAAAACCAGTTCCATATGTCCCATATATCCCCCTTGTAATGTGCCTGGCTTCCCACAGTCAGTATTGCCTTGGGATATCGAGCAAACAGGGAAGGAGAAACAGAAATCTGTTTTTATTTAAACCTGATTAAAATTGGGAATAAATTTAGGTAACCTATTCTGAAGCTGTTGAAATTCGTTCCAAGAGGTTGACTGTATAGCTCAAGTAGAAAGGAGCTGTCAACTTTTCTTACTTGTTCCCACCCCATGTCCCCATCAAATCTTTTCAGAATCTTTAACTAGAGTGCAAGCATGGCACCTTGAACTTCTTTCAAGGTCTTCTTGTCCTTTAGATGTTGAAAACAGCTGCCTCCCTCTGCCTAAATAGCAGAATGAAGCCTGCCCAGAAAACGGGAAAAGCAAGCAGCAACATCTCTATGGAGCTGAGAGTTGGAATGAGAGTCTAGTGTTGAATCATGCTCATCTCAGCTCTCATTTTCACTCCAGTCAGATTCTTCCTTCAGTGCAATTTAAATGCAAACAACAAAAATTAAGAGGTACTCTGTGCAGTGTATTATAAGACATTTTGTAAGAGCAAATATAAGAAGCAGCCTCTGCTCTTAGTCCTAATCCTGTTGCCCTACCTTTCCCCAGGTAAGTAGAAAGGAGAGCACAATTTCAGCAAAACCGTGTAACTGAGAGATCCTGCTGTGCAGGAGTGGGAGGAAAGCAGTATGTCCCTTCTTCAGTTTTATGCAGCCTGACAGGCAGTGCTAAGGTGCCTTGGAAAGGCACAAGGAGACAAACAGGCTTCAGCCCATTACAGGACTGGGCCACAACAGACATTGTAATGATATATCAGTTGTAAAATATATCACCATATTTTGACCCTTTCTGAAACAGTTTAGTTTAAATAAGCTCATTCTTTGCTGTACTATTTTGCAAAACCATGATGCAAGACCTTTAACAGATTTTCATCAGCCTCTATAAACACAAAAGGATGAGCAAAATTGCCTTGCATTGATGCTAAAGCATTGCAATAGACATAAGCAAATTTTCAAATATAAATAAAGCTTTCTTTATGTCATCGGTAGAATAACAATCAGGACTTCAGAGGCATACGTGTAAGGTGGGAAATGAGTGTGCAATTTACTTCAAGTCAGACATCAATACCCAGCTAGTCTGTCACCACAGAACTGTGGGATTCAATTCTCTCCACACTTGGGGTGCAGAAACATTACACACTAGGGAAAGTTTGGGTTGACCCTAATTAATTCTTAAACTTTGCATAGCTTCACATGGATGAAATTGACAATATATATGGAATTGTAAAAGAAAATGTAATTGGCCAAAAATCAGTCCAAAGGAAATATTTCAATTAATTGGATACCTTGGCTTATAGAAAGAAGAAAATGTTACTGGAGATAGGGAGTAACTTTTATTCTGTTATTCATAACTTGGAAGTGCCTTTTGAAATACTGGGTACAGCCCAATCTGCAGAGGTTTCATGTATCTCTGTATGAGTCCACATAATTTCTAAGTTCATGAGGGACCCATAATGTTGTACATTAGCATTTTTCCAAGTCCTGTAGACAAAAAGAGGCGTAAGTGTATTTGTGAGTGCATTCCCCATCCTTCTTTTTTTTAGCAGAAAAGAAATGGAGTTTGTGTCAGCTGGGTTTAGGTGGTGATCACTAAAACAAATTTCCGTGGCAAAAAAAAAAGAAGACTGGGTGTCTTCATGTTGGATAAGACTGCCACAGCTGTAGGTCCTCTGAGAAAAAAATCAGGATGGGTCCTGAGAGTAGAAATAATGCATGCAATTATGGGAACTATGTAAAAAAATATATTTGGGGGAAAAAATGGAAAACAAAAATATAAGATGGGAAGAGTGTCCAATTGGAACAGTACTGTTTGTGGGAACTCTTCTGGTCTAACACATAACAGACCTGTAGGCATAAGGCTCTCTGCCTCTTCATTTTTATTTGGAAAAGAAAAGATGCCCGTTGCCAGGATCATCAAAGAATGTTATTCTTCATTAGAGCCATGAGGCCTTGGAAAACCTTGCCCAGCTCATTTTTAAAAACAAAAATAAGTAAGTCCTGCAAGTGCCTAAAGGGAGGATAAGGTTACTTATTGTTGCTTAAAAATTCATTTGGTGCCATGTCAAAGCAGCAGTGAGTATATTTTAAAGTGACAGGTCTAAAAAATATTGTTCTTATTCCCACCTGCCCCTGAACTCCCTCCATACCAAAAGAAGCATTCTCCATAGTCCCCAATTAGTGAGCTGGAGTATTTAAAATTCAAACAAGGACCTTCTTCTCACTCTCATACTCATTAGCTC
>VYZT01023357.1:0-15545 GCA_013400735.1 Pomatostomus ruficeps | reverse complement strand
AAAAAAAAAACCCCAAACTGCAACAGGTCTTTTGTGGAACTATAGACATGCAGTGTTGCAAACAGTAAATGAGAAAGTATATTTTCCCACAAAATTATCTTGCAGCTTTAACTTTAGACGTGGGATGATGCTAAAAGTACATCATCCAAAAAGAACGGACTTTCTGTTAGAGACATATGTCACCAGGTGACACCAGCAATTAGATATTTTCATTTAGCTTTCTCATGTGTCTTCTGATGTTCTAATACATATTTGATGCCTCTTTTTTTTGTTTGGTGCTTTGTTGTTGTTGGGGTTTTTTTGTTGTTTAAGATAGTGTTTTGTGATGTCTATTCTATGTAGCAGATGAATACATAAAGTAATAAAAGTATGTTAATTACATTTGCATAAGTATAGCAATGATAAACATGAAAGAGATCAATTAATCTTGCAAGTAGACTTTGGAGTTACAAAGATAAATGTTAACAACCCTCAAAAATCATCTTTTGGCATATAGAGGAAAAAAATTAATCAATTACCAAATGCTTTTCATTTTATGCAGTTTTGAATCACGCTGTAACTGTACCAGCAGCTAACCTGCTATTTGGCCTTTGTGGATGAGTTAGTAATCCAGATACTCTTGTGAACTGCCAGCCAGAAACAGCAATGCTGTCATTTGAGGATGTTTGGTGGAATAAATTTCTTGATACAATTATAAAATGAGACACATGGAAACAAGGTCTGCAGATAGATAGCCTGCAATTCTTGGGAGGAGAACTGGAAGCAGAGATCAGAGTCCCTTACAACTAGCCCTTGCAGACATTGTAATGTTATCTTGAAGGTAAAATAGGGTGAGTGTTGGTGGAGATTATTTAGATTTAAAACCAGTAGATTTTTGTCATATTTTTAACAGTATATTTATTTTAATTTATGTTGTTAGCATAAATAATTTAGATTATCTCAAGAGTGAGGATTAAATTGCAGGAATTTTCCTTTTTCATAAAATGCTTATCTTAACTGCAAGTCTGCCCTTGGACCCCATTTAATGTTTTTATTTGGTTTAACATTACATTAGAGCATACAGGTTAGCCAAAACACAGCCTCACTAAACATCTGGCAAATAAGTGAACCAAATAATGAACCAGAAGCACTCCTTGTTGGAGATTTTCTTTCAAGTATGTGAAAGGTGATGGACTTGTTTAATGAAAAAAAACCCAACACATATTTGTGAACAGAGAAATTACAGGACAAATGGATTTTAATGAAGAAATTTCCTTTAGGTGATGGATGACTAGTCCTCATAATTATTTGCAGGATGAAAAATGTCCTTCTTAGAAAGCATTTAGAGAGGGACAACATTCAGGATTGTCTCTGAGGTGTCCTAGCACTGATCTTTTCTGTTCTGTTTTCCATTTCTGGTCTTCTGTTCATCGCTGCTTTCTCAATACTTTTGCTTGGTGAAAAGGAAGAAGTAAATGAGTTGAAAATCATCCAGTGCAGACTTTCTTTCTATAGAAAAGGTTAGCAAAGTGAAGCTTATAAAGTCTTTGTAAACAGGCTGCATACTTACAAATCATATTCATTTTGTTAAGTGTAATGAGGATTTTCATTTACAATAATTTTGTTCTTGTTTTCCCTTTTCCCTTCAGAAACAACCTTTTTGGAAGCCCTTTTCTCTATCATTTTTAGATATTATTTATTTTTTTCACTTCTCCCATGCTTTTGAGATAGTTGTCACTTCTCTGTCATTGCTCCCACCCAAGTCCTTATCTCTGAACTCACCAGGACTTCATTAATTTAACCAATACAAACTCAGCATATCATCTTTAAGGTACCACTTTTTTACTTCTGTGTCACTATTAGGTGTCTTATTGACACACAAAACTCAGGACCAGTACCTGCAAGCCTTCCAGACTTTCTTAAAATTTTATTCTTCCTTCATAAAATAGATTCTACAGTAAAGTTTGGGGTAGTTTGGGATAGGGAGACAAGAGAAAAGATGTAATGGGGGAAAAGAGAGTTTGGTGACAGGAGGACATCTCACACATAATGCAGTGGCTGTCTCAGGACCAGCTTTACACATTGTTCCTTCTAGTCAGCATTTCAATAACACTAAATTACTTTCAGAAAATATTCTGTACTTTGGAGGATAATTCTGCCTGCAGGTGTAATATGAATTCTTTTATACTTTTTGCATACCTCCCTCATTCCTTTCTGACGGCCTGGTTTCAAGTTTCCCAAACTTCCACTGATTCTTTCTGACTTACTTTTTTTGATCCTACATCCTAATTTCTGTATTTTTTGGATAGAAATTATATAATTATGGTAAGTCCAAGAAGTTGGGAGCAGCACAAAAATCTCAAAAAATGGAACAGTGTCTTCACCACATTGGTGTTAATTCTGACCATATTCTGTTCATAAATCAGTAGGGAACCTCATCTTTTACTTAATAGTATTCTATGAAAAACAATGCCAGTCAATTGCTTCAGTCCTTAGACTTTGGTCCAAAAGGAGTAAAAAAATCACAGACTGTGAATGTTTAAATCTCCCTCAATCCTCATTATGGAAAGTTTTCCTAATTACTGAAAAACTGTTAGCTACACCTAAAGACATGATCTTCAGGGCCAGTACAGGACATTTTACCACTCAATGAGAACACAAAAGTGGTTTTTTTCCTGAATGTCACTGGGGTAAATCTTCACATACAGTCTGCCTCTAACCATACACTGGGAGTGGCAGAGCTTACAGAACCAGTTTAGATTTGTGGTGGAGAATATCTTCTCCCTCAAATCCTGCCAAGAGATGTATGTGCAGATAACAGGCAAGAAGGAGAGCTCTAAGCAGATATTGAGACAAAAAGGAAGCAAAACGCCTTTATGGGAATGGCCTTCACCTCCAGCAGGTCTCGGAAGACTTGATGGTGCTGTGGGTGAGACCCTTAAGATCTTCTCGTAAGGGAACTGAAACCTACTAAATTTTATTCTGAAAGGAAGTTTGCCCTGCCCTGATCACAAGAATTACCTGTGAAACAGTCTGTGTGGTCTGGGAAAGCTGCATTTCCCTACTGTAGATCCCATAAGCCCTATATAAGCAGACATGTGGATTTAGGAACCCTAAATGTTTGCATAAATGGCTTTTAGTGATTAAATAATTGCCCCCTGAAGCACCCCAAAAGAAGCCAAAGGAAAGAGGAACCACCATCTACAAAAGATTTAAACAAAATTTCTAGTTTCTCAGCCAAAACATTTTGCAGTTACTGAGAGCCAAAAAAAGTTAGGAAAATTTTCAAGAGGTGAAACCACTTCCTTTTCTGAGCCCTTCTGTTTCCCAAACATCTTGTTGAATTTACCTCAAACTTTCCATTAAATTTCTACTTTGTCAGAATAACAAACTTATGAAATTTCAAACAGATTGGTTTGGTCTGGTAAAAGGCAAAGAGCTAAAAAAGTGAAAGGACTGAAAACCTGCTGCCAACTTTAGTAAGGAGAGAATATAAAATGAGAAATCTACCAAAGTGAACCAAGAGCATGGGTTGTGTACACAATGCTTATTTCTGAGCAGTAGTATCCAGTGTAATTTAGACTGATGTCAGAGCATAAAACCAAAATTTCACTTAGATCACTCCTCAGCACTTTGTACTACCAGCTGAAACAAGCATGTCAGGAAAATAAAATGCCACCTTTCGGTTTCTTTAGTGCTGCTGTCATAAGGAGTTGATACCCCCATGATTTGAGTAATCTTATGAAAATATGATAATTCTTAAAGTTTATTGATACGTTCTATTCTTAAAATCAGGTAGCACCCTCTACTGGGCAGTTCATATTGATCTTCTGCCACTGAAAATAAAGACATCTTGCCTTAAGTAAAATGCCTGCATAATTATCTATACTGGAAAATCAGAAAATGAAATATTAGTGTAGAAATGTCAGGATGAGTGTATGAATATAAAAGAATAGAACCACTATGAAAAACTATATACTGTATTTTGGGGTTCATCTCTGGATTTTGATGGAGTTTGGCTATTTAACACAAAAACAGAGGTGGCCACTACTTTGTGGTTAGCTTCATATTTAGATTTCAACAGAAGCTGAAATTCTGAGCAGACATTCCTGTGTTCCATTTGTTGGCACAGATATTTTGTCTCCAGATCAGTGAAGGTATACAGCTTTTTAAGAAATATTTGGAAAGTCAGCTCATGGTCCCTTCCAAGGTAATGCAAGAGATGCCTATGTTGATTCTGCCGCACCACTGAAGTGCTGTGGTTTTGGAGGTTTATGCACACTCCATGTTCAGGACATGCACATACATCAAGCAGGCAAACTAGACAGATTGCCCTTCCTTTCACTCCACTTCAGAACCCTCAGTGGGTTCTCTCAAGGTTGAGAGAAATTTAACTGTTACTATTTTAGCCTCCATAAAAGCCTGATGTCTTCTGCTCACAGAACCTGCCAAAAACCTCTGTCTGGTCTCTCCCAGTTGTGCTCTCTCTCACACGCTCTCTCTCTCTAATTCTCTGTTTCTAAGGAAGTTTCATCTAAATGGCTATTTTGTTCTTTGTATTCCATCTCCTTTTTTTATCTCTTCCTAGGAGTGCTGCAACACGGCCTACCAGAAGCACCACACCAGCGAGTAGGGACAGTTTGTTAGAAGAGCAGCTGTGAAGGAATGATGTGGTGATGTGGCACTTGGCTGAGGAGTCAATCTTCTGAAAGCCAGCTCTGAACAGCACTGAAATCAGCAAGAGTCTTCCTGTCAGTCTGGGGCAGCTTGGATCAGGCCCATGTGCACATCGGGATGCAGTTTGTCCAAAAGTGCCTGCCTTATCCCACCTTTTATCTGGTATCACTTTTTACAGGGGTAAAGGAAAGCCTCAGTCTTACATCTGATGCTCCGCTGTTTCGTGATTCTTTTCCAGTAATGAGATTAGTATGTGACTTTCTCATCTGTTTAATTTATTGTTGCTATAGATTTAGATTTTCTTTTTCTCTGCTGTCAGTATATTAACCTCAAAGAATGTGCAACCACTTATTTCAAATGCATGAGTTGCGTTTGGTGATTTTGGTTGAGGGCTTTTTGTTTTGTGTTTTGTGTGGGTTTTTTTAAGTAAGAATCTACATGTTTGCCTGGGCTAAATATACTAGCTCACAATATTGCTCTTGAATCAGAACAAAGCAATCTGGGGGAAGTGAACTCCTTGGCACAACTGATACAGAGAATTTTAGTAGGAAAAAAATCTAATTTAAAATATTTCTGTAAATCATAGCAGGAGCTAGTCAGTATTTGGTAAATTCTGATTCTTTATTTCTTGCACCTGCCATATGGAAAACCATGCAATTCTTTTAGAAAGTTCAATTTCAAGTATTCAATAGTTCCTGTGAGAAGATTTTATTCTCATTAATGCACAGTTATAGATGACAGAAGAAGCAGAAGTACAATGTATTTGCTCTTCATGGCTGGAAATTCCTCAGGTTTCAAAGCTGGAAACTTTTAGAAGTGGCTACTCAAACGTGTCATGGAAGAGATAATGCCCTCTCTGTTTGTGTTAAAAATGTGGCCCATGAATAATATCAAAACACTTTTATTTTAATGAAATATGACCTGATTCTGTAGTTCTAGCTTTACTTAGGAAAGAATTGGTTTGTTAAAGAATTCACACAAGCCTATTTTCAGTGGTTACGGAAATGGGTGGGGAATACAACTTAAAATAAGGTACAGTTCTATCCTTATGTAGAAGATTTTAGTAACACTCACAGTAGAATCAAGTTATATTTTTGTATTTAAAATGCAATACTGACATGTTTTTCAAGGCAGATGTTACATATAATTTTATATTATCCTTTGATGTTAGTACACACTGGTAAAGAATTTTCAAAAGTACGTAGACATACTGAGAAGAAAGATTTAGAATATGATTGCTTTGAGTTGGAAAAATCTCAGCCCATGAGATTTTTCTATGTTTGCAATTGGCAACCTGGAGGAATTCTTCACAAAACTATTGGGTTGCACATTTAACCTGCTTGTACCTAGAAGAGAATCAGATTATTCTTGTAATATGTTAGCCATCCATCCCAAATAGTTGCGAAACATAATTGTCTCTAACATTTCAGTATAATTCTTTTCTCCTGGACTTCTGAAAGCATTTTTACATATACCAAAAATTGCAAATTTTTTTATTTAAAGCTGTACAGAGGAAGGACTTTTGTAGTTTGTACTATGATTTTCAAAGTTTTTGTTCCTTGTAAACCAAAGCAGCCCTTTTAAACTTTTGTACCATTAATGAAGAGAAATTCTAAAGAAAATAAAACACCTTTTGAAACATCCAATACCTGCTCTTTTTTTTTTGAAAATGAGACAGGTTCAAGCATTAATATTTTTGCTCTGCAATAATGTATTTTAAAATTATAGCATTACAAAATTAATATTAAAGGAAATTTTGAAAAGAAAATTTGTACTTAACACCTCCTCAATCTTAATTAATGTGATGTATATTTATCAGTTATTTTCCTAGATTTTCCTTTCAGGCAAAATTTCTGTTCTCCTTTACACAATATCTGGATACATTTTAAATGGGAGAACTAAAAATGAATTTTGGAAAAGCCAATATAAAGCTTACTGGACCAGGCACTTTTATTTAATAGAATTATAAGGAAGTTATGGGAAGGTCAGGAAACACTGAGGACAGAACCTGAAGATAAAGGCTGAAAAATCTGGAGAGGGATGAAGGTTTAAAACATGTAAGTCCTAGGCAGAAAAAGGAGATGGTGATATAACTAGTAGACAGGTGAGTGAATTGAAAAATGTGGCCAATAATTTAATTAAAAGAAAAACAACTATTATCAGGTTATTTGTGTGAACTGAAGAGAGAAACTAGAGTAAGAAAAAATGAATAGGGTGGAGGGATAGAACGGAGCAGTAGTTGGTGACTGAAGTTATGCTAATATACAGCTCCACAAATAATTTCCTTATATTTGAATGTCTTTTATTTTTTCTCTAAAATGCCTACGAGAACATCCTTCGTTCTTTGTTTCTCTTTCATACAACCATTTCTTCTCTGATATTTTTTGCCCTGCTTGCTAGCTCTCCTTCTCTGACCAATGTTCATGAGTTTCCCTATCTGATCAACATGAAAGAAGCACGTCCACAAGAACATGGAGTCAGCTGTGTGAGCCGTCTCCCCCTGAGACTCTGACATACATCCCCTGAAGAATGACATGTGTGTCCTTTTCATGGATCTGACAAGACATACAGCAGCACAGCTCGTCATAGCTTGGCATGAGCAGTCGTCTCTTGTTTCAGCATCTAGCTTGCTCCCTGCTTTTATCCTTTTTGCTTCCAAATATTAGGTTGTCTCAGAAGATGTTGCTTACATTATGCTTATCACTTTTTCTTTAATAGGAGGATAGTCCAGGCTGAATGTGGTTGAAGAGCTATGCAGTCAAGAATATTTCACTTTCATGTGGCAGTGTATTCAGTGTCCTTTGGCACTACCCCTAAGCATCCCTCACAACTTTCAACCCACCCATCCATAAAGTTAATGCTCCAGAGACTGGGAGTCCAGTGAGTGAAGAGCTGGGAACTCCATCCCTGAAAATGCGGTGGAAGGTGGCCAACAGCTAATGAAAACAATAGTGGGAGGAGGACTGTTCTTAGGGACTAATATCTATAGGGGAATAATCACAGGCTCCACACACCTCTGAAGCCAGCTGCAAAGGTCTCAGTGTTTTCAATGGGGGAGTGGATGGTGTCCTATGGGCAGGAATCGTATGAGAATGCTTAGCATAAACCAGCCAAAACAAGTTGTCAAATGGCGTAGGTGAGCTCTTTGTATGGGCAGAGTTTTACGGGGTGCTTGAGTCAGCTGTTTCGGGCAATTACTTTTAAAGACAGCAACAGGCACTGAGTCACATTCATACATCTGAGTTCACTGCAGAACAAGTTGCTTTAGGCTCTGTGCACTGTCAGCCTATTTTGCACCCTGCTCAAAGGACAGATGGATTGGTGTTTGCGAAGATTTCAGCTAATGTGCTAAATACATTAAGGAGTCATAGTTTATTAGCAATGATTTTTGGGATCATAAAATGCAACAGAAGAGCTGGTGTTCAGCAAGCCAGCAACTTTAGAAGCTTGATATTAATATTTTGAACAGTATCGATAATAAACACATAACACCTTTTACTTTGGATAGTTTACCAGTCAAGATCTTGAACTAAAATCATCCCTGATAAGTTTAAAAATCTTTATTAAAATTACCATGCAAGTCTGACATATAAGAAAAGATATGTAAACTGTATTTGACTGATATGGAAGAAGTAACCAACTGGCACTCAGTGCAGTTGGATACAGGCTGCAAAAGCAAGATTTGGCTAACTTGAAATTCAGCCTTTAAAATTCAGGACTGATTTTCCCAAACTGCAAGTTGCAGCTGCAGAACATCCTCACAGTTGCCAGAACATGCCACTGCTTTCATGTTACCGTGTTCTTTATACATATAATTTTCAAATTATGAATCTTACTAATCCACAAATACTGCTTCACACAAAGCAGATGAGTGCAATAAGAAATGCAACAGTGATTACTCACATACAAAGCAAAGGGATTTTTAAAACATCTGCATAATTGAAAGTCCATTAGGAAACACAGTAAGCAGAACGGAATGCTATGGTGCATCCCCCCCACCCTTACAGAGCAAGGGTTCAGAATGGGGAGGGTTCATGCAGGGGGAACAGCTGTTCAGAAAAGCCCCCTTGTCTCCAACAGGCAGGAAGGAAGTTCTCCTTTGGGAATCTTGTCCAGGTGTAGAAGCAGAAGGAAGAAAAAACAGGGGAAGACAACTGCTCACCATTCAGCAGCTGAGGTGAGAAATCCATGACATGAGCTAAAAATGAGAGCTCTCCTGGGAGACGAGAGTCAAATGTCCAGCCAGGACACTCTTGCCACTTTGTCAGAATATTTAAGTCCATGATGCAAAGAAGGAGATGGTGTAACATGGGAGACTCAGACAGAAATATCTTTGTGAAAATAGATCACTCAGCACATTTTACAGGTGTTAATTGTGACAGGAGAGTACTTTTGCTCAAGGCTGTAAGTACAGAGGATGCCATGGGGTGCCTGTGTGTGACAGGAGCACCCCAGAAGAGATACATTCCCCTTTGCTGCTCAGTAAATACACACCTGTTTATACTAATTTGACATCAAAAGTCCTCGCGGGAGTATAGCTATAAGCCCCAAACCATTTTAGGGCTTTTGTTGGGATGATACTACTAGTATAAAAGTAGCAAAAGCCTCTTTTTTCAGAAAATACTTTCCCGTAACATGGTATCTCTTGCCACACACACTGCATAAGCCTGAATTTTCATGAGTTGGAATAGAAACGTCCTCAATTGACACACGGTTTCCAGATTGGTTTTATGAATCGTTGAAGTTATTTGAGTACCCGTCAGTTTTTCAAAATACTTATAATTCAACAGGAGGTCTGCCGGATATGCAGCTATGGAAATACACTTGTGAGAGCCCAGCTGCAGAAGGAAACGGAGTTGCGGGAGGCTGCAGCTCGGCGCAGGGTGAGGGTACTGGTACGCACGCAATGTCCTGGGGCTGACAGAGTAGGTAACTCAAGTATGTGATGCAATCGCTGCTCTGCCTGCAATGTAGACATGCCTTTGTAGTGATTGCTTCCTACTCTTAACGCTAAAAAGCCAAAGAGTGGCGTCTACAAGTCTGCCTGTGGGAAGGAGAGAGAGAGAGGGACTCGTTAAGTGCTATTATCTTGTGAATAGACTTGGTCAGACAAAACAATAGGATAGCTGAAGCTTAGGGGAAAGCTTCTTTATGACGCATTGGGGTCTACATCATTAGCGTTTCTTCAGTGACAAAGCCAGAGAAAAAAAGTCTACTACAGCCCTTTGAAAATAGAAGGGCCAAAGAGGTGAATACAAGGACATACATGGGGATGTGCATAAGGTAGGAAGCGGAAAGTCTGCTCTTCCAGCAGTGAAATGCTTCAATCAAATTACTTGTGACTGAAGCAGAGAGGGAATCAGGTATTTAGACATCTACAATAAAGAAAGAAAAGAAGCTATATGGAAGATGAAGGATATCCTCCAGCTGCTCAAAAAAATATCTAAGAAACTCAAGATAGGAAAATATGTGTAATGTCACCTGGACAGATATATTTCCCATGCTAATGAAAATAGAGGAATTCTTGGGATTTCCCTAAGTGTGCATATCTTCATGTATTCCGTGGATTTACAGAGTGAATGTGAAATGTGGCATGACAAAAAGATTGGTGCTGTGGAATAAGATGCCGTGGAGAGTCAGGATGTGGGGACTTGTGGGTGGCACTGGGTTGATGGTAACCTCTGATTTAATTTGCACAATGAGTAGGAGAGAGGGAAAACTGTCTGATAAAGAGCTTAAAGATAACATTTGCTGCTTAGATCATGGGAAGCTGAAGATCCTCACACTGATACCACTGGAGATCTGGGATACAAAATATGATATTTAGCCAGAGTACAGTCATAGCAGCTTGATGATAGAACCATAAAATTTGAAAAATAGTACTATTCAAGCCTACTTACAAACAGTGCTTGCAACAAATTTCAAAATAACAGAATTACAAAACATAGGAAAAAGAGACATGCCTTACCTACTGTTAGCATTCAATCTGTATTTGTTGCTTTTGACACCCTAACAATTTCTAGAAGAGGAAATAGAAAAGACTAAAATGCACTGCCTAAAATCACCAGTGAAGGCATATTAAGAAGACAAAGTCCACTGACTGTGTATTAGTTTGTCACTCTCAGGCTTTTCTCTTGTGTCTTTCATTTATATCACTGCCTCTGACAGCTGAGAGACTGAGGCTATCTGGAGAAATAATCTTCACTGCTGTCATCCTCCTCCTCAGATCTTCTGCCTCTCAAGGTATCTATCCACAAGTGCTACTGAAGGACGTTGCACCAGCACAGCCTAAAATAAAGACTTTGTAATGAAACAGCATCAGACTGTTTGGGAAAATAAGATGTCTCCCTGGCACACCAAAGAGGAAGGAGGAAGGAAAAAAAGAAAGCAAGCTGGCAAGACGAACAGATGAGGGACATGGCCCTGCAAGTGAGTTTGAGGTGAAAGGGCTCATTATGCTGCCAGCCACCACACTCTGCATAGCCCTTGAAGAACAGGACTGTGCCTTCGGTTCAGCTGAAATAAACAGAGAGGGACCCTACTCACTGCCTTGCTGGTGAGGATAATGTGTACAAAGCACTGCAGCAGAGCACATCTCAAGTGTTTGTGCTGGTTTTCAGCAAGACTGCAGCGCTCTGATTCAGTAGGTGGTTTTACTACATGATGAAGTGAAATAACTTTAGCTCTTCTACTTTGACAATAGAGCAAGGCCTCCTAAAATAGCAACAGTTTCAGGCACTTAATACAAACATGTTATTTGTCAAATCTTATTTGCTTCACAGAGATGATTGATGAGGGTGCTATTTTGTGCTAAATAGGACAACTTTCTGGATCATTCCTTGTTGATGACCTTGAACTTTGCTCCTTGCAAGGCCAGCTGAGGCTGCAGAAGTGTAATGAGCATGTTCTTAGTGGTGACATTGACATCATTACTTCTGGATAACCCTCTGCTTCTAGATTAATATTTGCTTTTTAAAAATGGGGGGGAAAGGCCTTGCAGAAGCCAAGCAGCAACAAACACCAGGTTTTGGTTATTCCCAGAAGAAGAAGCAGGAGAAGGTCTATGAAACAGAATGGATGCAGTCATTCAATGCATATTGCTGGCTCTTGTTCTGCTCTTTTAATATACTTTCATGTTATCTGTCATTTCCTCAGAAGTCTTCAAAGGCTTAAAACCTTTGAGTGCACTGAAGCATTACATGCCCCACTGGTACCAAGATCACACAGCCTCTTGCAACTATTTTTCAACATAACTGTGAGGATCCAAGCTCTTAAGTCTTCTTCATGGGTTGCAATATAATTAGAATGATGCAGTGAGTTCAATGTCAATGGAAAATTAATGAGATGGGTGTTGTTTTAATATCACTACTGGTAATCTCAATTTTCTTGGTATGAAGATCATTAAAATTAAAAAAATTTAAAATTTACAGAACAGATGGAGAGTTCACATATGTCACAAGGTCAACTTCTCTAGCTGACAGTAATAGCATATACTATAGTAATTTCTATTACTATTCTATTCAAAGTGGATTAAATTATCCATTTCTCTTATACCAAGATTGTTATGTCTAGTTCATCTAATAATATCTGTTTATAGCACTGAAAAATGACCCACATGATTTTGAATCTTTGATTAAGTTGAATTCTCCTTGCTTTTAATGAACAAATGAAACCAAAATAGAATCACAGGAAGCAATATTCCAGTAAATCCAGTTTTCTTTGAGTCCTGAAAAGTCTCTTTAAACATTGAATGGATGCAATTTTTTTTAATCTGCTATCTTGATATGTATACGGTTTTCTCATTCTTTCTAAAGGAGCATATGGTTAAATCTGGCTCTTGGGTACTTCAAAGAAGTCAGTTTCCTGGGAAGATATTTCCTATAACCAGGGAATTAGGAAAAAACCCAACTCCTCTCAAAGCTTCACTTCTAAATCCAAATGGATCCCAAAAAGAAAATCTGCTTTCACCACAAGTAGGAAAATAGTCAGTGCTAAATTTTCAGCCTGGACAAAGTAATGTTCCAAGCATGAAACTGGACAGAAATGTGAGAGAAACAGAACCATTCCAACAACTGAGTGATTAGCCAGGTACCAACTGCCTGGTCTATATCCCTCCAACATAATGTTACACCTGGGCACTTAAAAATTGACCATGCCAACGGGAGAGGTTCAGCAGCAACTCCTCTGGCTGTGTTCCCACATTTCTTTATAGCCTCTCTGGATTACAATTTTTCTTCCCAGAATGGAAATGATGGAGTAGCAAATGTTGCAGTGATTTAGTTTGCGTAGAGCCTGGACTTACTCCCATGCACCACAGCTAAAGGGATCAGAGAACCTTTCTGCCCATTGTTGGCCAACAGAAGTTGTTAGTGATTTGCTCAAAGTAAGCTTTGTGCTCTTATTTGGCTGTGTCTAGACAGCCGAATACTTTGCTGCTATCCAAGGAATGTGCAGCTAATGTCAGTGGTGTATTCACAGGAAAGCATTGGTTCTGGAGCATAGGCTCAACACAATCAGTGCAAAGTGTAGAAGCCAAAAGGCAGGGTATTCTTCTTTGCGCAGGCTATTTATCATGGGGCTTACTTAGCTTCATCTGAGAGCAAAAAAAAAATTTCAAAAAGTTATGTAAAATTTCACTGATTAAAAATACAGCTAATATTCTGTTTGATAGTCATACGAGAGATTTAGTTAAGAGGCATTTTTGACATATAAACACACATGAAGCTCTTGTATGTTTCAAGAAGTACAAGCAGAAGAAGCAGAACTGCATCATGTTCTTCACTAGCAAGTGGAACTGTCTTTGGATAAAGATTTATGATCTGTCTTGAGTAACTGTATTAACAGTTGACAGGTGTTTAGAAAAAGCAAAATGACAATCCAAGAGGTCAATATGAAAAAGCCTCAAAGCAAACAGAACTAGCATATTTTGGAAAGGAGAATAATACTCCAGCAAAAGTTTTGTTTCTGTTAGCTCCCAATGGAATTATGCCTGCTTACAGAAATGACCCATCATACAGTGATGGGTTATCCTTTGATTTCTTCCCAGGGAGAAAAGTCAGCCACTAGCATTGCAAACTACAACCAATCTTATGAAAGACCAGTCAACCTTCTCACCAAGAACTGAACAGATGCAATAATTTGTGCCAGATAATGAACATTGTTCCTATTTATCAGCTGTGCAAATAAAAGCATGGAAGAGATAAGTCTATTGTCCACAGCCATGCAAGGAAGGGTTAAACACGGCAAATTTTCTAGGTGAAGGGTGGAGGCAGCAGACCAGAACATGAGGTACTTGATGTTAGATATAATCCTAACATTGCAGTAGCTTTGTTTTTAACTTAGCAATGTATCTGGCATCTTGTCTCTCCTACACATCAAGCACAGGAAGACAATATGAACAATTTCTAACTCTACCTCATAAACTTCCCTGAACAGGCACTGGAGTTACAATAACATCTTTGTTGGCAAACATTTCCAGGCACAGTAAATCTGTCTGGCTCTACAGGAGAGATGTCTGATGTGCAGATCTCCCAAGTCACAGTTGTTAAAAAACAGAGCCCCTGTTCATCCATCTTGGGCCTTATTTTATAGCACACCATATAAATGAGAACTTAAAATAGTTCTTTAACCTTCCAAAGTGCACAGTCACTGGAAAGGATAACACAGCTAGTTTAGCCTCAGGAACCTGAATCAGCTGAGAAGAGAGCAACTAAAGGACACATCTATGTTTGCCTTTCCCTAACCAGAGGCAGCCTCTGCAGTCCATACCTATGCCAGGGTGCTTTTATTCACTTAAGAAATTGAATCTCTTCACACAAATGTTCACCAGACCAAGGCAGGGAGCTGCAATCTTTATCATTTAGCACCAGGGAAGCAGTGCAGTATTGTACAAGAATGTTCCCAAGGAATGTAATAACATGAACTGGAATGATCTGGCTTCTTACCATGTGAGGCTGTAGAGAGAAAAATAGCTATTCTTCCCTGCCCATAAGCATGCAGGAGGACACTAATCTATCCCTTGTTATCCATCCTGTAATGTGCATTTATTAGTAACAACATGAAGATTTGTTCTTTATGGTTTTGAGAGCATCTTTGACATGGGATAGACAGAGAGGATTTCCATTTTTTGAAGAGGTTTAAGGTTTTGAAAGATTGTAAGAAATACAAGCAAACACAGTTTGTTTTAACTAGTGATCTCAAAATGGTAAGAAAAATATTGGAGAGTTAGGGCTATTGATTACTATACAGACTTTCAGCTCCTCACTCTGCAGTACCATTCTGAACCTTAAAAGCTTTCCAGGTGAGACGTGCATGGAAAAAAAGTTTCACCTTCTTTTTTTTTCTTTCCCCCCGGCAGCTCCACTGCAGAGCCATATTTAGAAATGCTGGATTGTAAGGTGTTTGGATTTGGCAGGGAATGGCTATGATACACTTTCCCCAGGGCCTGGGAAAGAGAAGCAGGCTGCAAAGACAGCTTTCACAAGTTGCTTTGAAAGGCAGTGTATAATTATAAAGGCTGGCAATGAAAGACAGAGCAGCCTCCAGGGATACCCCTTTCCCATTCTGCTACTTACAGGGATTCTTCCCTTTGCAGTCAAGTTCTGTCGTGTCTCAAGTAAGAAGCTCAGTCAGCAGTGAATAAGACAGCTTGCATCATCTTTCTCCTTCAGCTAAACTATTAAAACTATTAAAAGGAGGCAGGTCTAAGGCTTTTTTTATTTTTTTTTCTTGACAGACCTGTGACTCATGAATGCTGCAGAAAGGAGAAACCAATAAAAACCTATTTCTACACTTTAGCTTTTGAGCTTCCCTTTTAGGGATCACATAAGTAGAGTGTTCACAGTTTTTTTTAATAGTGCTATTATAATTTATTGTTATTATTATTATTA
>VYZT01023355.1:12530-28227 GCA_013400735.1 Pomatostomus ruficeps | reverse complement strand
TAGGGCCTTGCAGCCATTAGGGGAGGAAGACCCCATTTTGGGGAGGAGTTATAGCAAAATTTGTGCAGACACAGTTTCTGGCCCAGCAGCACCCATTAAGCACTGCAGACTGGAGTAAACATGCTGCATTACAGGAAGCTTTGCAAACAGAAGCTTGCTCTTCAAACTAGTTAAGCAGCAGCGTGATTTTGTCATGCTTAACAAAAATTAGCTTTAGTATCATACCAGAAGAGATGTGGTTAGACATATATTTCTCACTTCATGATAGTACTAGGAGGCTTAGGTGTGGCCTGCAGAACAACAGCATTTTTCCAGTGCTTTTTATTCACAACTGATGCCTCAGGTAAATGGTGATCCACAAGAAACTTTGATGATCAATGAGGCTTTGTAGTCCAAACTGTCTGATCTGGGACACTGCTGTTAGATAGTAAGGGGAAATCTCTCTTCTACTCATAAATAGTTGATTTTTAGTATCTCTTTGCCAATGACGATGCTACAGAATGCAGGACATATTGTGGACAACATTCTGCTTTGTTTGGCTGTTTTATTTTTAACTTTTCAGTTTTCTGTGACAATGTCAGACAGTCATCTGAACAGCGTGTTGACCAAGAACCACAGAAAGGAGTTAATAGAGGTAAGATCAAAGGAAGAAAAATGCAAAAAAGTGGCAAATAGCTAAAACTGATGCCTAGTCTCTTGGCTTCTAGCAGCCAGAAGAATCAAGGGTGAATGATCCGCCCGAATAAGAAGGTGTTCCTCCAAGGGTGAATGATCTGCCCGAATAAGAAGGTGTTCCTCCATGCCCATACATCAGTTCCTCCTCACGTCACAGGCAGGGGATATGCAGCAGATGCCCTCACTACCCTTCTGCATGTGGGAGAGAAGGGGACAAACACTGAAGCTGTGAAAAGCTCCACCTGGTTCCTGCAGGGAAGGTAGAACATCACCAATGTGGCTGTAGCTGGTTAGGCTTACAGATGAGGCCAGAAAGCATGTTTCATACCAGGTAGGAATGGCAAAACCTTTTCTCTGTATACTGCCCCACAATGCAAATATAATTTCCTTTCCAAGTCAAGGAACTGAGTTATACTGTTTCCAAAACTCAAAACAAGCTTCCTATGGGCAGGGCACTTCCCTGTACTTTGTGTCCATTACATTTGTGCCTCAGCCCTTCTCATGTAGACAACCGCACATCTCAGAGCAGCAAAAAATGTGCTTGTTCAGCACAGCTGAGGAGATTTCCCCTGCCCCAAATAACTCATGCACTTCTCTGCTGCTTGCTTTAAAGCAACAAAAACATCTGCCAACTTCTGTTGCCTTAGACGAACAATTTCAATAGGCTTTCATCAAACGATGTACAGATTTGAGATAAAATAGTGTTTGCAAACGAGTTTTTTCCAGTATGTCCTAATTCAAGGATTTAGTGAGTCACATGATAGAGCTGTCCTCACTGATCCTGTGGTGAAATACCTCTGTCTGGTCTTTCCACTGAGCCTGAAATCTCCTCAGCCTTTTCCTGGTTGCCTGGGGTTGATGCATTTGTTTAGGAGTTTTACTTTAAACAACACTGTGGTGCTTTGCAACAACACGAATTAATAAACCCAGTCTTAGTGCATTATACTGAATACATAATCTAGCATAACATGAGCAGAATGAGAAGCACAGATGTCCTTCACTTTCCCAGCTGGATTAGGTTTCAGGAAGTATGAAAATTGTGTCACAGGCTTCTGCTTCTCTCACAGCTAAACTGAATGCAGACTTTGAAGTCTCAAAATAACCTCAAATATTCAAAGTTAATATATTTAGAATGCTGTGATGTGACACTCTCTGTAGCTACAATCTGGGTACTACGAAAAAGAGGGTTTGATAGTCAGTCAGTAGTCTTGCAGCTATAGCCAATGTAGTAAACCCAGATTTTTTAGCTCAGAAGGAGGAACTTGTCACGGGACTACAGTTTAAATACTTACTCATTATATTTCCCTTGAACAGCACCCTGAGGTTTTTACTGTATCTATTATCTAATACAAACCTTATTAAAAGTATTCTTGACAACTAATAACTTAAAAATAATCTGATTTTTTTTTTAATAGGAAGAGCTTTAAAACCAGTTTCCTGACCACATGAAGTCCTGAGTTGATCCACAGCACCATATTTCATTATGAATTACTCTTCACATAGCCACAATTTCTAGAGAGCTTCCAACTTTCCACATTGAGGGCTTGTGTTCTGTCCTCCTAGCATTGATGAGTGGCCATACAAAACTGTATTTGTCCAAGGAAGTTCATCAGACATGGGATGTCTTTCTTTGAACAACCAGCTAAGGGGAAATTGTGCCTCTCACCATTTGTTTAGGTTTTCTCCCCAGCCTAAAGCTTGGTTCATGCTCCATATGATGCAAGTAGACCGTGCAGGAATGACACCGCATTTTTCAGATGCGAGCAGGTACAGGAAGGAGAAGGTGATGCCACCCAGATTCCTGCAAACACCTTCTGGGCAGCACATGGAACCTAGTCCTAAATGCCTAGCTGCACATATGACTGGGCTGCATATTCAGATAAAGCTACAAAACAAGGGTATCCCCAAATTTGGCATGCACCATTCTGGAACTTTGTTGAAAGATCTGGTTCTTCAGCACATTTCCCTTTGCACAAACAAGCTATGATTTTATTTACTTAAAGTCTAAGTTATAAAAGATGTCAGGATGCCGAAAAAAGCACTCCATTAGATGCATATCCAAAATGGACCTGGTGGTATGAAAGGGTTACATGGGTCTGAACTCAGGAAGACCTTCAAATCCTTTTCCATCAGCCAGGACCGCCTGGAATGCAGTGCTTGCCAGTGCACGGTACATTGGGTACAGTGCTATTATTTTCTTACCTCAGGGAATTTTTTCTTTTGCAAATATTCTGTCATTGCAGGATCAAAATACTTTGCATAACCTTCATTGAGACTGTATACCTTCCCCTTCTTCTTGATTTTAACATCTCTGTCCACCAAAATAAATTCACCAAGACCCTGCAGGACAGGATAAATGAGATATTAACAAGCAGCAGAAAATTTGTTGACTTTCTGTAACAGTTGTCACACTCGAGATGGCAGAAATGATAGCACAGCTTGATCCTTTCAGCACCAGTCTGGTGTATAGCCTCACAGTATTTTAAAAAGAGCAGAAAGCAGAGAATTTGCATTAAATTAATGAAAACTTGTCACACTGGTACTATAAACAAAACCAAATTGGAACACCAAAAGAAAACCAATCAGCCCTGAAAGCAGATGGATCATGAGTCTCTGTCCACAAATCATAAGGTTGCAAATTAAGTAATGGCACTGTCTTCTGATTTTTAAACTCTTCTTGCTTGTCTTGTCTAAGTATGTTAAAGGGAATGTGGTCAGCTATCGCCTTGTGTTGCTGTCTACAGTTTGAATTCAACTTCCACCTTCTCTTTCTCTGTCTCAGCCAGTGCAGTTCATCTGCCTTTTCTTTCCACTTGGAATGAGACTATTTACAAATGTTACCAGAAGTTTTGGCAATAATCCACCCTTCTATTAAAAAAAATCAACATAAGAAACAAAACTCCTATGTTATTGCCCACATCTAATTCTGTTTTTACAAATGAATAATCTTCCTGCATTCCCACAGTAACACTCATTGTGTTCCTGGGAACTGAAGAGTGTACATGTTCAATTGTACAGGCATTGTTGTGGTTTTGCGAAGTTTTGGGTATGCAACTTAGGTGACAGCCATAAAACTGTACTGCACTCAGGAAATGAAACATGACTGGGCATGAGCTATCAAAAAAGTGGTACTTGCCTCAGGCTAAACAGTGAACATGCTGATGTTCTTCTTCAGACAGAAAAATCAAGAATAGAATAAACACACATTCCTTAAAGTGAAGACAAAGACACTGTACAGATTAAATTTTCTTAAGCGTTGGTTTGAATGAAGAGGGTTTCAAACACTTAATTGAGAATTTAGCCTTATTTCTCTTCTGTTGAGTAAAAAAACCCAAGCAGGTATTGCAACCAAGATGCTCATTGAGAGAGACGAGAAGGTGAGATGCTCCAGGATATGAAAAAAAGAATTGGATAAAGTGGATAGATTACAGAGACAAGAATTAACAAAAATAAGTAAAACGAGGCACAGAGAGCTCTAGAAGGCAGTGGCAATGTGATTAATGCCATGACACCATACCGGATCGAGCATGAAGCAGTCCACTCCTTGCCCTGTGGAGAGGGCAACCAGCGTGGCGCTACCATACAGGGCATAGCCTGCAGCAACAATTCTGCGTCCGGGCTGCAAGGCATCCTTTTCAGAGGGCTCATCATCTGTTTCCTGAGGAAAAATTACCATTGGACTGAAGGTTAAATTCTGATAATGGACAATAAAAACAACATTTCAGTAATAATGTGTGGCAGATTTCCTTCTTCTGTCTATGCAGGCCTTTGAAACAACCAAAACAGAGACTCATTCAAGGCAAGTTTGGCACAGGTATACGTACATGCTAGGACAGGACGTTGAGATTTTGTTATTTTATACATGTCACACAATCAATATGATACCTGCCACAAAGCTGATCCCTTAGCATTACAGCCCAGGCTATTAATTCAGGATCATCAGAAATCTGAGACAGAGCAGAAGTACTAATTTTCTGGGAATGTAACATAAGCTATCATACTGACACCCCTTAGAGGGAATAATTGAGAGATAAATTATGTAATTAACATTACAGACAAAATGCGTCCATAATACAGAATAAAAGGGTGTATGGTGCAACATGATGGAAGCGAGTTTGTGCACTGGTCTCTGCTAGTGAAGAGACACATAACTGAAGGGATATAAATGTTCATACATTATATACAAGCGGTCATCATATTATATACAAAATAACAAATTACACAGAACATTCAGGTGGCATTTTACTTCATGCTTTTAATCAATTTCTGACACTTGTATTTTGATTTGGCGCTTTGGTTATCCTGGAACAACAGTAGCCCAAGCAGACATGGTGCAAGTATTTCCAGCCAGCTCCAGGGGTGTGCCTCAGCCACAGTACACAAGAGTTTTTCTGGTGGGGTAGTTAAGGAGGACAGCCAACAGTGCTTGGGAAGGCTGGATTCAGCCTTCACCTCCTGCCACTACAAAATGGGTAGGGATTGCTTGATGTCAATGTTTATTTAAAAGTTCACCAGTTGTGGTGGGTCCTGTGTGGATGTTTTGATGGTGGTCTATGAGGAATTGAAATGAGAAACCTGCCTCTCTTCAGGCCATGGCTTAGTATTTTATTGTTCCAAACTCAGACAATTTCTCAGTGATTGCACAGGCTTACTTAGACTGAGTAGCAGCTAAATAGAAACAGCAGGTCTAGCCCTCAATATCTGGTTAAAAAAATAAAAATCCATGAAGACTGTCTTGTGTAGAAAATAAAATATTTGCCCATCAGAGTCCTAGCAAGGTGATCTCATTCATCGTTGTATGCCAACACCTCGAGGAAAACTGAGATGTGGGACACTGAAACGACACCTTCCTTGGTACATGAAGACAGTAATTTCACATCAAAATGTTTTCATTTTCAGCTGAGAGATTTTGTTACTTTTATTACTTCACTTACAGTTTTTAACTGTATTTTGCTCAAATCTTTTTATTATTATTTTGCCAAGTTCTTCTGTAGAAATAAAAAATCCAGTTGACAACCTTGGGAGCTGAAATACAGCATGTACAAATATATGTGGTACTCAGTCCCTTGAAATTGTGTCAAGCTGCTTATTCTGAGAGGTTATAATGCAGATAATGAAGGAAGACTAGTTAAAACTTTTGTTTGCATATTTCAGAGCTTTGAGTATTGACTAATAGTTGCTAATATTTTGTGAAACAATCCTTGCAGTACCAACTATTATGGCCTACATAATACATCATCTCTTTCAAAAATATATCTCTATGGCACATTCATCTCACCATCAAAAGCAATGGTCGTCTATAGCAGACTAATTATTTGCAACACTAAATGCAGAATTAAACATGTATTTACACAATTAGTTTCAAACCACATTATAGTTGTCCATAGCTTTTTGTATACTTTTCTCATTAAAGAAAAAATAATTTTGTATAAATAGGGCAAAGTGGTTTGTTTTCCAGGATATGGTGCATATACAATATATGTAACTTCTGGTTATATATGACATTACTTTAAAAGATACTTTTTTCTGAGATGAGCTTTTCAGCCCTATTTCTTAAATGCATTTGCTATGTTAATTATGGCTGAGAAATTATATATTTGTTGACTATTCAGAAAGAAACAGAGGAATCCCTCCCTCAAGTTATAGGCAGTTGGGCTGAATTCACTTGTTTTTTCATCCTTATTCACAGCTGAGTTTCCAAAAAGAAGGAGAGAAACTCAGTTTGAAACAAACATTTTGCAGAGCTAGTTAGAATGTGAAAAAGCTACAGGTCAGCTGATACTTCAGTGTTAGGTCTGCAGGAGTTTTGTCCTGCCAAGTACCACATACTGTTAAACAAACCCGGGAATTAAGCTGGCCAGTACATTCTAATAATCGCTATTTTCCTCTTCTTTCTGGAGCACAGATGGATTTCCTGTCCATTATATTTTGACTATGATGGTGGTAGTGATATACCTTTAGAGGTCTTTATGCAAAGCAATAAAATAGGCAGATGGACAGCAAGTAATGAGTTATTGTGACTCTGTCACTATAACTCATTATTTGTGTGAAGCAGATGAGACAAGGGCGGCAGAGTTTGGCTATAGGGGCACCCTCAGGTGATATCTGAGTGAATTTTTTTGTGAGTGATTTGCCTGACATCACATGAGGGAATTCTCACCAGCACTGGGAGCAGCACTAAAATGACTTGATTTCCAGGTCTCCTTTTGTATCACGTGTTTCCTGAGTATACTTTGTGTTTATACTGAATTCTTACACTTTTTCTGTGAGGGACCACATGAAGGGGAGGACATCGTCCTCATGACAATGAAAGATAATAAATGAAATACATCAGAGGCATTGGGCAAACTTACAAATTAAAGACAGAGTGAAATAAAGCAAGAGAATTTCATAGCATGTTAGTGCAGTATGAATTAAGAGTTGTAGATTCAGCTCAGTGGCATCAAAACGTGGGAAGAACCCAAGCAAAAAATATTTATTGTGACCACATGCTGAAGCTTTGGCAACTGAGAGCCCCTCAGCGGCAGCAGCTGTCAAGGCCCGATCCCCTGCTCATTCTGCAAGGCTCCTTCCTTAGCCCCACTTTTCTGGTGTTTCTGATTTTCAACAGCACCACCCTTGTATCAGAAAGCAAATGCCAGGTGGAAAATTAAATACACCCGAGATAGCACTTATATCCTCATGGCTTTCACCAAAAAACTGACACAGTGCTTTTCCCTCTCACCGTGGTGGAGGCTCTTGATTGGGAGCAATCAGACAACTGTTTTCAGGATTGAAATGTATTGTCCAAGTCTGCTCTTTCTATAAGAGTGCTTATTATCTGTTTTGGTTGGTTTGTTTTTGTGGGGTTTTTTTCTAAAATGAGCTAAATGTTTCTGCTCTGGAGTGTGTGCCTTTGGAAATGAAGTTAAGGTGAGATATGGTGAGAAAATCAGTTATGCGCTCATCTCAGAACTGGTAGGTGCTAAGGTTCATCCTTTGGAATCACAATTGTTCTACCTTTTCAAAAATGTTATTCATGAACCTTAAATGGCCTGAAATTATGTTTTCTTTCTTAAGTGCTACTTATCCACTGGAATAAACATCTCACTTTTATTCTTTCACACCATCCTTTAGTAACAATCAATAAAGCACTTATTATTTAATAATTTCAAAGAATTTGAAGTTAGTAGTGTTTAAAGGTAATAGTGATATGATATTGTGTTGTCTAAGAGGAAGGTACACTAACATGTACTTTGTAATTAGCATTTTAATGGAAAGTGCTATTTAAGTGAAAGTCTGTAAATTCAACATTGTTTCTAACTTTCCAAAGAAAAATGAAAATTTTATTGTACAATCGATCTTCATTATAACAGCAGCATTTTCATTTGGATCTGAACTATTTGTTCAAAGCAATGTAATTTCCTTTTTATGAAGCACTGAAAGGTATCTACTCACATGGAAACCGGTGAATTAGAAACAGTGTTTATAACAAATAAGTTAATACACAATACAACAACTGTGAAAGGATCAGAAAACTATTTGAAAACTTGAGCATTTGGAAATTTGGAAAATGTTTTTGTTCTGAAGCAGAATCCTGGGCAGTCCATAGTTTTGACACATATTATAGGTAAGTAAAGGATGGCAGAGAAATCTAATTGGTATTTCAACCTTCTAAGCTGTATTAATCACACTGAGCACTTGCCTTTATAGTTACACGGTGAACTGTAAGTTAACACAGAGTAAGTTAACACAGCATTTCTAAAGAGAAAGGTAATGTTTAGTATTTGTAAGATGGTTCTTACCATCTTACAAAGAATATTAGACAATGCAGCTATTGCCCACTGCAAATACCAGGACCCGCTGCTGTCATTTAGGGTATCTTTGGAGAGATAAATGAAAAGGGTGGGGGTCCCTTTGCTTAAGATAAGAGCACATTAGATGGATTTCATCAACACAGGTAAGCTCTTTTCCCTGCATGGTACTGGAGGAAGTCCTGGGGATGCCCTTTCCAAAATCATACCCAGGCACCATCTCAGTGCCCTCTGGCCTGCACTGCATCTGTGCTGTGGGTTTGCACTAACCATTAACTGTGTGCACTGCCAAATTCCAGGACATGGCTTGTGCCACAGTCCTCTTTAGATTGTGCCATAACTATTTGACTCACTAGTAGATGCATATCCTCAGCAGTGATGACTATTGCATTACCTACAAGAAATGTAAAAAACGAGGACCAGCCAGCTGAAAATTGCGAGCTAAAAGGTGAGAGAGATTTTAAAAACCTATCTTCACTTGCTTGAAGGGTAGCATCTGATTCTGCAAAGACTTCTTTGAAGTCACAAGTACTGCAAATTGCTGTTTCACAACAGCAATGGCTGAGGGTCTCCCTTAGTCATATGACCGTGAGCTCAGGTTTTGGAAAAAACACCAACTGCTGGGAGATTAGCAAACAAATCACAAGACTTGGCATGACTTTAACTATTAGCGTTTGTACTTGGCTGCGTGGTTGCTGTTCTGTGCAGCCGCACGGGAGCAGACCTGCTCCCAGGGCCCCGAGTGGCTGCTTCCTTCAGCCTCCATCTCCACCGCGCTCATCACCTCCCACCCGTGACGGCCCAGGGCTGCCAGCCCCCCGCACTGCGTGTCCAGGAGGCGAAATACTGCCATTCCTCGGCACCGTAACACTGAGCCAAGCATCGCCGAGGTAGCTAACCAGCTGCCCTGGGCGTGAGATGGTTGTAGTTAAGTGCCTTTCATGTGTGTGGAGGAGGGAAGTGCTGCCACCTAACAATTTAATGGGGCAGGGTGTCCCCTTCCCGTGAATTCAGGCAGCATTTTAGCACACATGAATATCAAGTGTCTATCTATTCTTTCTAAAGCTCCCTTTTCCCCAGAGAAACCTAATGCACCTAGAAAACAAACTAGGCAAGGTGATGAACCCAAGACATTTTGCTTTCACCAAGAGAATCGTGCCGTGTGTGATTTGCCCGTCCTCTTACCTTTTTGTAGATAGCAAATATTGTCCCTATTGGTGCCAAGCAGTCTATATTGGATGAACCATCAAGGGGGTCAAAGCATACCACATATTTACCCTGAAACAAAAGTGGCAAGAGAAGCATTAAATGGTACGTTGTTCTGCATTATTATTGCCTCTTACTTGAAAAATCCCATGTCTTTATGTCTGCATTTAGCCCTCCAAGCATGCCTGGTACGGCTCGTCAGAGAAGGCTGCACCGCTGACCCAGCTGGCCCCGCAGCACAACACGGACTCCCCAAGGGCCTGCCAGAGAAATTGGAGAGGACGCGTTTCTATTCAGACAGCACAAATGGATGGTGGAGAGAAGCAGCCCCCTGCTGCCAAGCCGCGCAAGAAATAATTTAAAAACAAAAGGAGTGACTCATTCTGGAAGCAAGTATCTCCCTCGAATAAATGTGTGTTGTTTTGCTACTTTTTGCTGCGAATTGAAGGATTTGGCTGTGTTGTGAGGTTTGAGGGTAAGAAGGCAGAAAGAAAAAAAATCTTCCGGAAAAGGCAGGTTACATCAGCGTGAACAGTAACCCGCTGTAACAGGATCCCCTCCTGGGGAAAGCCTGATGAAGCCGTCAGGTGTTTCCTTTGGACATGTAACATAAAACTCAGTTCTGCCAGCCTCTCATCTCATTTTATCTTGCTAAATACTAATGTAATCCAAAACCATTGCACCAGTGGTCAGGGAATGTAACAGTACGCTTACACCTGGGATTTGGGATGTGTTAGCAAGCTTAAAAATAATTTTTTTCCCCCTTCACAAAACTTCCATAATAATTTTACTTTCCACATCTCTTTTAGTTGTTGAAATCATGCCACCCACTACAGTTATTAATCAAAACAAAGCAGAAATCGTGCAAATTTTCCGAATTCCCCCGGGAAGGGTTGGGTTTGGGGCCAGGGTCAGGTTTCATACTTGAGGCAAGAGTGCCACCTGCTGCTGCTTGAGCCGATAACCCCCCTGAATGCAGGAGCTGCACAGACCCGCTTGTCTTTCGGGGTGATGATGGCCTCCTTGTTCTCCTCTGTGACCAGGACACAAGTGCTGTAGGAGGACTGGAGCATATTAATCACCAGGGAGTTGGATAATACATCCAGCTTCTTCACCTCATCACCCGTCACATTCACAGTGCCAGCTATACCAAACCTATAGAACAGCAAAAATGTCAAGAAGCCTGAGGGAGGCCAACATTACAGGTTTTTAGGAAAGAAATCCCAACAAGTCAAGGTGGTTCCTTCCACTTATCTTCCTACACCTTTATATAATTTTGGATTAAACAGCTAAGGTGTTTATAAGACTGTTGCTGCTGCTAGAAAATAAAAGCATGCACAAGAAAGATAAAGGACAATGGTATCATTTGGGGCTTTACCTGGGTCCTTTTGCTCCTGTTTGGTCTAGTCCAGGCCAGAAGCTGATCCTACAGCCCAGGTGGTACGTGCCAGGCTTCCTCAGCAGCTGCATGAAGCAGCTAGCTGCAGTTTTGAGGAAGCAGAAAGTGCAGTGAGCATCTGCATTATTTTCTGCCACTGGCTGCTCAGAGGTCTGTGATGGTCCTTTAACCCACACTCACTCAGCCCCCAGCCAGCCCCAAATCAGGACTTTAAAGACACCCCCAGGGAATTTGCCATATGGAACTGTATCTCAGGATCAAGGTCTGTTTTATTCGGTGATCCTCAGCTGAGTTAGGATGGTGCCTCTTTTCCCTATCCCAATTTTAGCAATATGCTTAATGACATAGTATAGCAGTATATATGTTTCTGAGATTTCCAGCTGAGGAAGCACTGTTTAGACCTAATGTGCATGTTCTGGGCATCTTAGAAATACAAAAAAACATAGAGGGAAAAGATGCAACTTTTTTATTCATTATGGGGTGAAAAAGGGGAGAAGAGGCAAGGCAGGGGGGGATAGAGAGGAGGAGAAAGAGGCAATCATTGGTCCCTAGAATGATGTTGGTCAGTGGCAGGCCTTAGCTGGGAGTGGAGTAGGTCTTTTGTCTTACTCAAAGCTCAAAGCTGCCTGTGCTTTTCAGAAGTATTGTGTGTTTAGGACATTCTGGTTTTGAGTGCCAAGTTTAAGACTCTGCAAAGGACCAGTATTTTCAGGGAGTGGTAAGTATCTATTCTCCAGTTAGTGTGCTTTCAGGCACAATCCAGCTCAGGTCTATGACTTGGAAAAAGTTTGCCTTCACTTTTGAATTGAAAATTTAAAAAATTAATGCTTAGTGCTTTAACATTAGACACTTTACAGCCTCCTATTTGGAGGGACTAGAAAAATCAGAGCCCTTTAACTGCACAAATGCAGATGAATGCAAGCCACTTTCACAGTGGTTGAAAGTTTGCCATGGGAATTCCTGAAATTTCATGGTTAGTTTCAGTAATATGAATAGTTCAAGTTACTAATTTGTGTGTTCAGAAACTTCATATATTTCTGAGTCAACATATGAAGTTTTCTTTTTGTAGAAAGAAATGTTTGCTCCTTAACGTAATGGATGGTTTGGGTTTTTTTCTGAAGGGGAAGAAGGATATGTAGATATTCAACCTCTAGCATATTGAATAGCTTCTCTGCTGTTATAACCTGTTTCACAGATTGCCTATTTAAAGATAAAAATTATGTAAGAGAAATTGCTCCTTTAAGTCAAGGAGGCAAAATAGCTCAGTTTCACCTAGTAAGGACAGAGACAAAGCACAGTTTAAGAGTATGGGCATAGGAGCCTGATACTGTGGTTAACTTTGAGTATGACTCATGTCCTCTCCACACACTATGGTCCATGTCTGTAAAGTGAGGGCAACAGTTCTGAGACACTGAATTCATGATTTGCAAAGATGATTGAGGACTTGGACCAAATAATCAACAGAATCACAAAATCCCCCTAATCCTTAGTGTCATACATTTTGGTGTTTCTATGAGAGGAAAAAAAAACCAAAACCCAAATCAAATTATAAATGTTGACTTTCTTTCACAAATGTATTCCTGGTCTCTTTCATGCATACAGGTATAAGTACATACTCAGGCATCTTCAGAAACATATCTTTTGATACATATCAAGAACTTTCTATTTTAAATGCACAGTTTTATTAGAGCATTCCATATCTCTGATCTCTTTCAGACAGATCACCATTAAAAGACTTAGACTGATGTCTATTGCACTTGTCCGTGTGGAACAGCTCAGCACATTCCAGGCTTTGCTAAGGCCATTCCATCTGCTAAAGCACTAGATGCCAAATCGTTATGTTTGTTTATCATATAGGGTCCTTTGAGACTCCCTGCCTGTAACCCTGATTGAGGGATATTGCTCGAGGAAGGAAAGAGAAATGCACCCAGACACAGCAGCATTTGGAGTTTCTCACAGGGCTGTTGCTTTAGAGCATTGCTTATACAGCAGGCAGGCAGAAAATCAGCTTCCTAAGATAAGCCAAGCTCTGATTTGCACAGTTCAGCAGAGGGCTTGGATGTTAGCAGAAAATATCACAGTGAGATATTCTGCATTAAAAATATCATGGTGTGATTTTCAGCAAATTCACAGTAGATTTAAAAATAGATCAGTATCAACAAGTACAAGAGATAACAAGGTGAGCAGTGCACTGAAGTTCTGTTCTGACTTACATTTTTAGAGTAAAATATTACAGAACAGCAGTTAGTTTAAATGTCTATCTTGCACCCAGTATTAAAATGCTCCAGAAACAGAGCTCTCCTGCTTCCCACTCTTGATAATCCAGGCTCTGACCTTCACTCATCTTAAAAAAAGCACTTCCAAGGTAGTTATGAATCCCTGCCCACTCCCCAGCCTTGCTAGGCAAGTAACTGTCTCTCTACCTCCTCTTCCTCCCTGTAGTGCAAGGTAGGACTCACATGTGGGCAAGGCCTGCCTTTCTGACAGCAGAGGAAATGGCCTTTATGGCAGTCAGCATGGAGTTGAGCAGCTGTGTCAGCTCCCCTGTTGCTCCTTTCACGCGGCGTCCCTTCTCCATAACAAATCGCGTGAGTGTCAGCATATCCGTTTCGAAGGGGCTTTGGTCGGTCATTTTTGCTGGGCACCAGAGTTCCTGTCTTCTCTGCTCGACAAGATGCTCTCTTGCTGTGTTGAGATCCTGGGTAGCTGTTTTATTTTGAGGAGAAGCTGCTGGCTGTGCTGCTGGTCAGAACTTATTAAGATGTTTCTGAGACCATGTGATTGAGTGCTCAGAATAACTGCACCCCAGGCTGGCTCCGTGGCTCCACGGGGATGCAGGAAAGGAGCCTGAGACAGGTCTACAGCTGAGCAACTACTGCTTTCTGGTCCCACCATGCACTGAAATTAGTTCTGTGCAGATCTAGTTACATATTCTCACTGTACCTCAGGCTGATTATAATGCAAAACTCTTGCTGGCTGCGTACTTGGAAATGGCTTTCCTGTAGATCCTGCTCAGCAATGGGTTCAGCACAGCCAGGGCAACGCACAATTTACAAGGCACCAGAAATGAGGGCATCAGGCACTGGTAACCATGCATGCCACAGTGTCCCACACCACTGTGACTCCAGACAGTGAAGCTCCCTTCCCATAATCCCTGTTTTTTCACTCTCTTTTGGCCTCTGCCCTGAAGGAGGGTTTTGAAGGGGTGCATCTAGACATGCATTTGTTAGTGTGTTTTATGTTGCTAGTTGGTCTGTAGTAGTTCCATTTTAATGATCTAATTCCTGGTCTGGGTTGTTTGTAATACGATAGTCCTTGAATGAATGACAAGTATTGGTTAGCTGTGGCTTGACTAGTTACAAAGTAATTATGTCTTCTATAATTTAGAAATTAAGCTCCTATGATTTAAGCATGTCAATGGTATAACTCACAAAATGAAATTTTATGTTGGCTTTCATATTGTAAGGCACCATGTAAATATAGGTATGTCCAAATTTGCAGTTATGCTGCCAGTAACTACTTACAAGCAATATACTTGGAGCACAAGGTGCCAACATGAAGGTAGACAGAAACTCTCCAAGTATTGTATTAGATTGTGCATTAGATACATGCTATCTGGAAAACTGGAGTTGTGTATTTTAATTACAGCACTGGCTTCCCACTCTGACTAGGCAGTAAGAGTAACTATATGCTGTAGCCTTCATCTTACCTTACTTATTAGCAGCGCTCTTATTTTTAAGCAAAAGATATGGAAAGCCTACCAGCAAAACAAGAAAATCTGGAGTTACAGAAGAAAAGTTTCATTGTGTTCCATTGTTATTCCTTTAACCCAAATTACTGCACTAAAATCTTGCCAGGAAGACAGAAACAAAATTCAGTAACGTAACATCTACCTAATGTGTTTTTGTTAATAGAACTGCAGCTGAAGCCAAAAGTTTTGGTTTCCCTTGGCATTCTTTTTCTTAATTATTAGTATTTCTTCAGATTTTCCTAGAAGTGTCTCTTCATCTATGAACAATACATTACTTGTAGAGTTTTAAAGGGATTTGAATGCTAAGGTTTTCTACTTTAAAATCAGCCACAAAAAAGGGTTTTAGAGACTGACAGCACTGAACACTAGCCACAAGTAAAAAGACAGAGTTCAGTGCTGCTTCCATTCCACGCTCTTAGTTTTGGGGACATTTTTCCAGTCCTGTTCCAAGGTGGAGAAAGGACTGGTGAGCAGAGATGCTCAGATCGAGCAACAGGCAGGATTTGCACAACATACTCTGAGGCAAAGGTGGAAGAAGAAAGAAATCTTGAAGATGTTTCTACTACTGTGATATAGTTAAGTGTACAGGATACCATTCACATCACAAGACAAACATTACAGACCATGTTTTTCATGGTCAGCATGGTAGGATTAATAAAAGAAGGGGACAGGTTTCATGTTATACATGAAAAAATATCTACTGGCTTGAAGTACAGCCATTACATTCTGCACATTATTTCATCATCATGGCAGCTGTCAGCCTGACCAGGACTAAAATGCTGTTAACGCAAAATCTCTGCTGTGTAGCTTCAATACCATAAGCACATCAAATTAGTAAATAAGAAATGGGGTGGGGGTTGGCCTATGACTTCT
>VYZT01023355.1:0-12507 GCA_013400735.1 Pomatostomus ruficeps | reverse complement strand
GGTGGGGGTTGGCCTATGACTTCTAACATTTGTCAAAACATCACATGCAGATCTTCTGTTGATTCCAAGTGATCTTTTATACTGGTCAAAAAGACAAAGTTCAGATCATCTTCTAACAGAAAGTTTGTTTTGGAGTCAGTGGTTCAAAGGGTGTTTTCAGAGCTAATAAGTCCACTATTTGCCTTCTTTTTTTCTTTTTTTTTTTAGATCCACAAATGTATTTTACAGGTACTGGATTTTCTTAGTATATATAGAGTACAGTGCTTTGACCTGCTGCAATAATAGTCCTTCAGTAAGAAATTAACTGAAACTATTATGTAAAGAACACAGACTCTTGAACCAAGCTGCCCATAAATATTGCAGTCAACAGTGGAGCAAAAAGTAAAATAAAACTTAGATAATGGCACACAACTGGATCACATGAAAGCTTTATACTGTTTTGACAAATACTGTGATCCCACTGGATGATAATAACCCAAATGACAATACTGAATTATTAGGCTATATAAATAATTACCATTTTGGGAAGGTGGGGAGAAATCAGATTGTGTCAAAAACGCATGAAGATTGTCTATACGCCTGAGAACCTCTCTGTACAAGGGGTTGAAATAGCATAGGAAGGTTAAAAAAATAAACACCTCAATTTGACAGATCTGTGGGAGATTTTCCCTCTAATATAAAGAGCTCTTGGGGATTATTCTCACTTGCACTGGTGCATGGGCCAGCCCTGAGCTTTAAAGGTGACACCTTTCCTAACTGATATGAAATGTCAGTCACTTGGATGGCGCCAGCTGAAACTGGAGCCAGTGACCTTTCACCAAAGGCCACAGTGCAGCCTCTGAGGAGGGCAGTGGGTAGAACAGCCACGGGGGCTGACAGAGGACACTGTGACAAACCCACCTTCCTGCTCTGCACTGACAGGCAGGGAGAGCTCTGGGAAGCAGGATGTGGAAGGAGATTACCAAATAGTTCTCCCCACTGGTGGCTAGCCAGGGATGTCGTTCAAATGAGGGCTTACTTACTATTGATTAGAAGATAAACCCAACTCACAGTGGGTAAAATGCTAACTATAAAATGTCAGCCTACAGGCAAAACCAAAACACTGAGAACTGACCTAGTAAACACAGACAGTATTGACTTTCCTTCTATAACCTTTATATGCTGCCAGTATGGTGTATTAAAAATAGATAGATGCAGTTCAGGATTCTTGTCAAGCTTGAGGGTAGAATACAGACAAGGAATTATAGTAACTAGGCAAAAATTGCTGCTGTGGATACTGTCTGCCAAGTCATGCTAACTGAGACACTGTTGTCCAAACTGACTATTGCCAGCACTCTCACAGTCCTTTAAGGGCTCAGGTCCCTGAAAGCTGTCTCCACCAGCAAAGCCTCATCAGAATTAACATTTTCAGCAGAAACTAGGCCATTCTGTCCCTGACAGAAACATCTTGGCCCCCACCAATTTGGAGAAGAGATGCACGTACACAACTGTCTAAGGTTTGCCAACATGCCTCCAAATGCCCTCAGAACGAGAGTCCCCAGGTTTTTATCTGTGTGAGTCCTCACAGAGCATGTCCTTGCACCACGGACTCCAGGTTCCCCCACATTTCCTTTTTGTTTTACAAGAAGCATGCTCAGTCAGGCTCTCTGCACTGATACATGCAAAGCCCTCAGGCAGGCAGGCTTATAGCTCATGGCACCCCTAGACAGGACCTCCCAGACCATGAACTGAATCAATGTTCAGTGCCAGTCTACCCACAGCAACATCCATGTGATCTTTACTTTGAGTCTGGTGAAGGTAAGTGGGTAGTGAGAAATATCAAAGATTTGCTGATTTTAATTGATCCAAAACGCTTGTGTGACAGCCATAAACTGCATCCAGACAGGTGGACAGCCCATCTAGCTCCCAAGCACTAGCGTGCCCTTCCCAGCAGCATGCTCTGAATGAGCGTATTAAATGTCAGTATGATTTGAGGGGATCTTGGCACCTCCCTTCTGCTTGCACAGCAGAATCCTTCTCCATGGTAATCCCCAATCCCAAAATAACACAGAGAACATCTGGTGGGGGTTCCTAGCCACACACAAGCTCATGTTTTCATCACGTAAACAGGTTAATTTCTGGTAAAGATAGCCAGATTATCACAGCAGAATCTGTCTATGTACAAGCTGTCTTTTACACATAGTCCTTATCCCATTAAAACCCCTCCACCCTAACATGTCATTTTCCATCCTTGTGTAACTGGATCTGATAGAGTGGCAACCAGCAGTATTAATATCATGTGTCAGAATTAACAGACACTAATGACCATGTTTCACAAACCCGAATTCTCAGTCAGAGTAAACCCAGACGGAAGTACAGTGAGCAACTTCTGGGGTGTAGACACTGGTCTAGGAAAGGTCACTCACTGTAAGAAGCTGCTGTGTCTTCCTCCCGAGACTTTTAAAACAGGACAATCAGATGTACTGCTGATAGTCTGCAACTCGTCTGAAAAAGCCGAGTCTCTCCCCCCTAGATACTGAATGCAACACAGTATTTCCTCGCAGCACATGTGGCTCTGGTGTGTACCACAAATGATAAATGAAAAAGAAAATGTATTTTTCCATTGCTTTAATTTTTAATGCTTCCTTTAATGCAATCTTTTAATGCCTTTCATTGCACAATGCAATTGCACAAGACTTCACTTTAAAAAAATCTTATGAAAATACAGCTCATTTGTTCTTTTGCTACGGAAGTCAGACAGCTCAGTATCACAGTACTGCCATGTGTTCTTTGGTTCAGCTGTAAGACATTTTATCCCCTGTGCACAGTGAATCCAGCAAGCTTTCTCTACTTAGCTGAATGCTTCTTGACTATCTCAAGATACTCCTTCACATCATCAGGAGACCCCAAGACAACAGGCACTCTTTGGTGGATATCCTCAGGCACTATATCTAGTATAGCTTCATGACCAGTTGTTGCTATTCCCCCAGCCTTCTCAATAACAAAAGCCATAGGGTTGCATTCGTAGAGCAGTCTCAGCTAGAAGACAAAAATCAAAATGGCAGAAGTCAGGCCAGGCAATGCCAAAGATCACGAAATGTAAACATATTTGGCATTTGATTTTAAACCAATCAATATTCTAAGTACTCTTTGTTTCATACAAACATTGACTCAATAATGAAATTGTGTGGATTTTTCTTTTAAACAAAACACAGTGAATGCTGGATTTGCCCAATCTGAGTGTTTTCTCCATAGCCCATGTTTGCATTGTGCTATTTACACAAGAGATAAAGCTTGTATGTTAAGACAACCATTAATGAGGCAGACCACATAGGACTGTGTGAAAATAAAGAAAAACACTGGCTCTGAGTGTGCCACTAGGTTTCTCTAATGAATAACTGTGTCTTATCTGCAACCTGAAGCAATAATTTACAGACAATTACAAAACAGATGAAAGGTCTTTGCTGAATAAACAGCCCCCTTGTCAGCCTGTAAGTGTGTGATCTTCCCTGACTGACCATTGTCCTGGCAGAGGCAGCCAGGCACAGTTCCTCCAGATGAAGCCCTCTTACCACGTGTAAGATGCAGATGGTTTTCTCTGTGGCAGAGCTGTCTCCCAATGGGCCATCCACATTTAGGCTTTTTACAAACTAGCTTGCACTAGGAATCTCAGGGTCATGTGGATTGTGTGCTTGGTAAGGTTCTACTTGATTGGCACCAGCACCACCAGTTTCAGCTGACATGGTGCAGAATAGCCTGCATAGGAGCAGCACACTCCCTTGGATGCTCCATAATCTGGATATGCTTGCAGATAAAGAGAAGCCACTGCAGTTGAAACAAGTGAACAGCAGCCCCGAAAGAGGCGTCTGACAATGGGCTCCCGTCACTTGTGACAGCGTGTGAGGTATGGCCGTATCCGCCCCCCCACAAGAAATACAAGCTACCAAGTTACAAAACACAGCTTCTGCAATCGAAATACTGATCTTGATAGTGAAATGTCTACATAATGTAACATTTTCCATAACTGGGCTTGTTCAGGCTTACCTTTCCTTTGGGACTTTTGGAGTTAGCAGGATACAGAAAGATTCCTCCATACACCAGTGTGCGATGCACGTCTGCCACCATAGATCCTATGTATCTCCCCCCATACGGTGAACTGCCATCCTACAGAAAAACATTTCAATAAAAGTAACTGTAGAGCACGCCAGGTTAACCTCCCCCACATGCCCCTTTAGCAGTACTAACATGTCTCCATATCATGCTTCACTGATAATACTCAAAGTAGTTTTAGAGAGTATGACACTATACTCTTCATTTTCTAACCATGAAAATCCAAGGAAAAGGAGTGACAGAAAACTTCAGCACTCTTCATTTTCTAACCATGAAAATCCAAGGAAAAGGAGTGACAGAAAACTTCAGCATAGATGAGCAGTAGCAGAAAAAGTATCCCAGCTCTCCACTGGCTCTAACACTTGGAAAACACTGCAGTTCTAGTAGTAAAAACTCAAATGCTAGGAATTTATATTGGGGCTTTGCCTTTCCTAGCAGAAAAAAAATTGAAGAGCAAAAGAAGTCATCCTTTCTACTTCTTCCAACCATTTTTGTCAGCTTCTGCAATTTTTTTGTTAAGAAAAAGTTAATAGCTGGCTGGCTTCTGATACTATTTCCTTATGCAACTCCCTGGAGTACATTTTAATATCTAAATAAGCAACACCTTAAGCCTAGAAAGACATCAGATGAAAACATCAATCTTCTTTCAAAGCAAGACCAGGAAGTCAGAAAGGGACACTAACACTTAACAAAAGCAGGTGTTCACATTTCATTGTCGGTGTAGTAACTCCAGTGATGAAATGTGTAAGGCATGAGAAACTCTTACTGGCACTCCTTGGAGGTTTGGGCCTCCTGACACCAGGAAGCTGCACAACCATAAAGCAGGCATTGAAACTACACCAGATTTCCAAGTGGGAGGCACCCTTAGGACACAGCTCGTGTTGCCACTGAGCAGTGACCCCCTGCCATCTCCACTCCATTCTCCAGCTACTCAGGTGTTGCAGTGAGGAAGCTGCAATGCAACACCTGTTGACCAAATTTCTTCATCACCAGGTAAGATTTTCCTCTGTGCTTGATTACCAAATGCCCAGTTTTGCCTCCAGCACCATTACTCAGGCCTTCATCCAGGAAGCAAGATTCAAAAAAAGAAAAAAGGAAGAAAGGAAAAAAAAAATGCAACAAAAGGTGCATTGCAGTACTGGAGAATGCTGAAATATCTGGCTACAGCAACTGCTGGTCTCATTAGCAGTCCTACATCAAGTTATATTTTAAATAGACAGGAAAGGAAAACAAGCTCTGAACAGTGCATGAGAGAATGAATGATTGATCATAAACCTGGAAATCATGAATGTTGCTTGTCCTCAGAAAGTTTCTCTGAAACAGGATCTTTTACCTCAGGGAATTTCTTCTTTTTGAGATACTCTGTGATTGCAGGATCAAAATATTTAGCATAGCCTTCATTGAGACTGTAGATATTTCCCTTCTTTTTGATTTTCACATCCCTGTCCACCAAAATGAATTCTCCAATTGCCTAACATTCAGAAAGAAAAGACATTTGTTAACATTAATTGCTCTCTTATTTGCAAACCAAGGCAAAATCCAGTAATATACACAGTTTAATAAAAATTTACTACCACTGTCAATTTAAAAAAAATAATTCAGTACCTACAAAAAAGTGGTCTTTGCAGTCTATATGTAAAGTATTTTGTTTATCCATAAAACACAGACAGAGCATGAATCCCAGAGTCATGCAAGCTTCTTCATACTACCATTCCAAGCACTCTCTCTTTTCTATGCCCAAAAAATGCTGTTGTCTGTAAATTCATTTATCTCTCCACTCTTTTGGTAGACTTAACAACAATGTACAGCTCTGAGGAGTCTGGAAACTGAGAGTGCAGGCTGAGCCAATGCATAAACATCTTCAAATAGCTGTAGATATTCCAGTTCTTTTTAGCTTGGGCTAATTGGAAGCCTGTGACCAAGGGCCGGTCTGTTTAGTTTTCTCTGAAGTGTATTTCCAAGTTCGTACTAAGACTAAACAAAATAACATGCATGCATGCTCAAAGTTAAATCTGTTACCTGAATATAGTAAAAAACACATGCATCCGTTTAAGCTGCTACTAAACAGAGAGTACCAAGTTTTATTTTCTGCAGCTTGATCACTGCAGGTGATGAAAATTTAAGACTGGCAGGTGGCACAGCCTGACTGATCACAAAGAAACAGGCCACTAAAGCACACTACCTTCTGCTATGATCAACATGGCTTTTGTTTCAAAACTCATGCTAAACGCATGCTAGAACGTCACATCACCCACACACATTACTCACTCTTTTACACATCATGGTGGGATCTGAAAACACAGAAGAAGGTTAAATATTTCTGCTCCTCTGGTTTACTAAGGTCCTAGCATTAAGGAAAAGACAAATAAGACTTAAAGGGCATTTTGTACTGCAGAAAACAGCTCATTTTAAATATCCCATGATGACACATGCTGTGTATTTGCTCTTCTGACTCGGCTGTTTTCCTGCTGTTGAGTCACACCTGGCACTGCTGCACCAGGCAGGCAGAATGCAAGTCTCTTGACACTACTGCTGATGGGTTACAAGTACAAGTACATTTATACTTCATTGCTTCACATTACCTTGAAAACTGCTCCTTTGGTTGACTTTCCTGGGGAAAAGCAGTTCTTACAGACAGTACCTGATAATCCCTAATACAGAAACAAAGAAGCAGAAGATATTCTCACCGGATCCAGCATGAAACAGTTGACACCTCCAGCAGAAGTGGCCAGGACCAGCATGGTGGCACTCCCATAGAGCGCATAGCCAGCTGCCACGAGATTACGCCCAGGCTGTAAAGCATCTTTCCCAGAAGGCTCACCAGGGGACACCTAAAATAAGAAAGAGTATAGTCAATTTAACTTCATTTCTGTTGCTGGCACATAACTGGGCTCTGGGATAGGAATAGTCTTCTGCTCCTTATCCATGCATGAGGTGGCACAAATGCTTTCATGAGCCACAGCTGAGATTCCTACTGGATGCACTAATACAAATTATATATAGGATACAAACACATTGATCTAGAAATGCTCTTCTAGCTAAGCCTAGCAGGAATGCAGGAAGCAGGAAAGGATTAAGAAGATAATCAAGAGCTATGTACCTCCTTGTAGGTGATTATGAACCAGCTCAGAGGAAAACTCGGAGGCACAGTTGAAAAGAAATAATACATGACTCACAGAGTTCAAAGCTGATCAAAAGTACTTGGGATTTTTTTTTGTTTTCCTTTGCTTCATACAAAAAAGAAGTTGAAAATAGCTACTTTGGGACATATGACAACATACAAAAGATGATTAAAATGGACAGTTGGGTGTGTTATATCTGATTTACTTTTCCCCCCATGTTGTGACCTGTAAGTCCGGTATTTCAAGCTCTTTCAGACAGTGTTTCTGCCTTTCAGAGTGCATGAGACACTTCAAATGCACATGACATGTTTCAGCTCTGGTGTGTTTTTGAAGCCTGTCCTCAGGCTAACAGGACTATTAGTACAGAGAACAAGAAAACCTGAAAGCACATTGCCCAAGTAGATGACAACCACATGGTATTTTGCCTCAACACAAATATTCATGAAACCTAAGACATGATTTTTTCCAAGGGGTAATTTCATTAGCTGGCTAATTAAATATTAGCTAGGCTTCCATGTACACATAGGTTCTTCATCTTCTAAGACACTAATTCAAATCCTGGCTAATTCAAATTCAAATCCATGCATCTGTGAAATACTAGATTCAACTTAAAGCCGGCCCCGAGTCTCTTTCACAAACAAGTTTAGTTAGATTTTTTAAGTCTTCCCACTGAAAGCTGCATAATAATCCTTTTTCATATTCTACATGAAAGAATTTTACCTTTCTGTAGATTGCAAAGATGGTCCCAATGGAAACAAGACAGTCAATGTTTGATGAACCATCGAGAGGGTCTATGCAGACTATGTATTTACCCTGGAAAACAAAAGAGGGAACTAGATTAGTGATAGTATTTATCCATTTCCCCCCATATAAAAACATTTCAGCAGGTAAATTTTCTCAGAGACTTACACAGCAATCTAAGCTAAAAGGTTTTTATACATTATGAAGGAGCCAAATTCAAATGTCAGCAATTCTTTGGCCCAGATTTCATTCTTGATTACAACCGTGATTTGCGCCAAATCAGAAGCTGAGAAAGTCTTTGAAGTACATAGCAGATGGTAACACAGGAAAAGTAAAGTTTTCTCATCCACTTTTTAATATGAGAAAAAAAGGGGAACACTTTTATTGGTTTAGTTTCACCAGTGAAATTAAAGCCAATCCTGTCATATCTACCATCTAGGCTAGGCTGCACTTTCTCTTCAGTTACAACATATCTTTCTGAATAATGAGGAAAAAAAAAAACAAATGAAAATCAGACTTTTTCACGTAGAGGTAAAAACTAGAGATATTAAAAAGCCCTTTAATGCCTGCCATGCCTAAAACATACATTTTCCTTTATCTGAAAAGGTCAGAAATTACCTTAGCCAGACTGACCTTACCCTGGGTTTTGGGGGAGGTTGAAAAAGAAGTCCCTGCCTTATTGCTAGATTAAGGAATCCTGTAGATACAAGATATTGCCAGTACAGGAGAAAAAGTTGAACTAACTGTACCTTTTAAATACCTTGGTCCCCCCTCATTTGATTCATACTTGTCTTAATAATAATAATGTGCAACAATAATGTTTATTTGTTTTTCATTTGATTTTCTGACATCCTGCATGTCAGAAACTTCTTTAAGTTCAGCAATGCTCTACTCTGCAAGTAGGAATTCCTGGTATGCATTGATAGAAATACTATTGGCTCACACTTAGTTTAGAAAAGCATTAATAATGAGACTCCCTCAGTGATTTCTGAGAATATTTGTTCAGATCTAAGGAAATCTAAAGTCTAGGAAAACAATTTTGAAGATTTCTCAACAGGGAGAGAGAGACCTGCTTAAATAAAGCAAACTTTATTATACTTTGTAAATTATGTTTTTGCTGTTCATTTTTACTAAATTTTTACTCAGATTTTTACATGATCAGATCAAAATATTATCTAAGAAATAGGAACTATCCCAAGTGCATGCAGGCTTGTGAATGTAAATAATAATAAATGTAAAAAATGCTTTTGTTTCATTGTTGCTAACTCTTTCATGGGCTTCAAGGAGAATTTTCATGAATTAAAGACCTCGAAATGTGACCTGCAGAGAACAGCTCATCAGTGTCCTGCTCACAAAGTGACATTTCAAAAGGGCTAGACTGACTCAGAGCATAGTTCCAGAGATCAGATGGGGATGAATGAAATGTTTTCTCCACAATAAGAAAAAGGCGTGAGAAAAAGAAGGTGGGGAAGAACGATACAGAAAAAAAAAAAAATAAAACCAACAAACATCAGCCTGGAGAGCAAAAATTACAGAAAGAACAAATATTGACTAATACTCTCTCCACCCATCACCTCCACCTGCATTTGCCAGATTGGGAAAGGACCTGTTTTCTGAAACTTTTATCTCAGTTTTATTTTCAGATGTGGAGCAGTACACCTGTACAGGCTGATCTGAAATCACGCAGGGAGAACTTTTAAAGCTACTAACCTGTTTTTCAGTTTCCACTATCACAGCATCTTTGTTTTCTTCTGACACGATAACACATGTACTGAAGGACGACTTGAGCATGTTAATCACCAGGTCATTGGAAAGAATATCCAGCTTTTTCACTTGATCTCCGGTCACATTGGTAGATCCAGCAATTCCATAGCTAGAGGAATTACAAGAGAGAGCATTTCATGAGAACGGAGCACTGCGTCTTCTAAAGTGCTCTGTTTCTTACGCCTGTAAAACCTCTTGTAAACATACAGAACTTTCAAACGGTATCTCAGTTCTCTAAGCCAGTTTTTTATTTACTGCCCAGTGAATTCTTGCTGAGACCTGTTGACATTAGCTGTGGCTGCATATCTAGAAGTTGCTGAGAAATACAAAACAAGGAATCGCTTTTCAATAGCTCACAAACTGAAGGTAAACACAGCCACACCAGGCTGTGAAGGCTGTTACAACTCTGCTTTTTAATGAGCTTTTAAGACGTACATATTATTCCTGCATTCCACGCTCTGCATACCCTAAAAGCTAAGAATTCATTATAAAACTTTTTATTTTAAAAGTATATGAACATATACTTTTAAGAATATGAATATATATGTGAATCTGACCACACTAGTTATGCTATACCTTCTGTATATAATATACTCCTGATTAGCAATACGATGTGCAAATTGCAGCAGCATAAGTCTGCTTATAAATAAATAAACATATTTATAGTTTAATGTTTTCAGTTTTGATTTTAAGTAGTAAACATTTCCTTGGGAAAAGAACTGAGAAATACAAGTAAACACAAATGAAATGCTGCGAGCTAATCAGAAACCATCCGGCATAAGGAAGTACCAGGAGACCTCATGACAGGTGATTTTGTAAGCATGCAAAGCAGAGAAAGGGGAAGTTTAGCTCTTAGAAGAGAAAAACAATAGCCAGCTCGGCACACATTCAGATGACTTTAATGCACTGCAGCTACAGTTCACTGATTAGGCTGAACACTGGTATTTCAGATTTTATGTAGTAACACTGAACACACTGCTTTAGCAACGCATTGCACTTTTTCAGTTTAATGCATGAGACAAAGAAAAAACCTGGCATAATTCTCTGTATTTCTCTCTCTCTCTTTGCTACAATGGCTTGAATATTTTTCTGCAACTGTGAAAGTGCTTTTAGAAAAAAATGTACTTTGAACACCATGCTTCTGAGTGGAGGCACAGCTATCACACCTCATCTTTTGGAGACTCCTGGGAGGGGAAGACAAGGTGTCAGGTGTGTAGCCTGCAGCTGGCAAGGGTCTGTATGTCTTCCACAGCTGTTCGCACCCCCCTCACTGAGCAGCACTAAGCATGTAGTTGAGTCTGAGGATGGTCCAAAGAAATGGATTCCAGTGATCCCTACTTGTTCATGTTCCCTGACAGCAAAGCAAAATCTCACCACTGCTTACAAAATGCATTCCCACAGCAGGGGATGTACTGTTCAAGGAGGCTTACGAGTCCAAAGCCTGCTACCCCAACACTGCAGGAGAGTCAAACCCACTGTCCAGGGGATCATAAGGCAAGTCTTGGGGCACAGATACCAAACCTGTGGGCAGCTGTCAATAAACACACATGTAGGACACAAAAAGAACAAGGCCATAAGCTTACAAATCAGGTTACAGCTGGGAAACCTTGATCTGTATTGACAGATACTGGAGGCATACGAAAGGGCTAGCACATAACAATTAAAAATTACCATAGTTACATAGTTGTGAAGTTAAACCAGAAAAATAGTTCAAACGTATGTAAAGTAGAAGATTTGGGGGTTTTTTCTTATTATATTTTCCACTGCATGGTTTGTAGAGGCAAATTCATTTTCTCATTACAACATTTTCCATTAAGCAATGAAGTACCCCGTGTCTAAAGCCTTGATCAGCACATAAATGGGCTTATGAACAATATGTAAAATACTTAGGAGGATCAGTTACCTATAAGCAGTTTCAGCTATTTCACATTTCAAGAGTTCCAACTTCCTTCTGATGCATCTCCAGAAAAACATCCCTCTGACTGGCTGACTACAGACACCACTTTTCCTAACCAGTGCACTTTCTAAAAGCCTTAGACATCCGAAGCTTCACAGAAAAACTCCAGCTGCTATGATGCAGTATGAAAACATCCACTCTGAAATTGATTAAAAAGCACAAAGCATAAAATGACGCTTTGATATCAAGCAATACGCAATGAGCAATAATTCAGCCGTATTTTGCTGGGCTTTGTCTATCAGTATCTTCGTTTGGTCTTATGGCTCCAGGCACACACACCTGCTGAAAGTGTTCATGAAGTTCTATAATCGGCAGACATTTCTCAAAGACCCCTTATACTAATGAAAAGTCACAGGACCTGTATCACTTGAAAAAGTCAGGAAATGAAGATACTAAAGGAGCTACTTTCACTTCTGTGCAAGAGGATGGGCTGACGCAACCCCACTGACAGACTATTCTGGTGAAAGAAACACCCGTCCCCATCCTCATCCCGATACCCAGCACCCCGGCGGCAGCAGGGTGCCCCGGAACCGCGGGGGCGCGGGCAGGTGCGGGGCGCATCCCGGGACTCACAGGTTGGCAATGCCCGCTTTGCGGACGGCGGTGGAGATGGCTTTGATGGCCGTGCAGAGGGAATTGAGGAGCTGCGTGAACTCCCCGGTGCCCTTGGCCCGCCTGCCTTCCTCCATCACGAAGCGGGTCATGGTGATGACATTGGTGTCGAAGGTGGAGCGGTCCGTCATGGTGCCAGCGCGCTGAGTGGTCCCGCGGCCGCCGGCGCGGCCACTTGGCCCCAGCGCGGCGGGGCGGGGCCGGGGCGGGGACAGGGGACAG
>VYZT01023353.1:5995-19874 GCA_013400735.1 Pomatostomus ruficeps | reverse complement strand
ATATATGCACACTCTATCCATACTTTTCGTATATATATGGATATAAACTTCCTTATTCTAGTTCTATAGGAAAATTGCCGCTTTGGTAAACGTATAAAAAGCAGATACAGCCTTCATACTGTTGCCATGTGTTACTGGTCATCCTGAGAACAAATTAATGGAAAAAAACCTACAGTTTCTTTATAAAAACAAAAGAAAGCCTTATTTTGATTTCACTAAACTAAACTATAAAGTATGATGAGAATTTCATCTGTGTCTTCTTGTCACACTCAAAACCAGATACAGCATCAAGAATGACAACTTGTTCTTCAACTTCATTTGTGGTTCCCTCCTATTAGGGGAAGGGTAAGTAAGTACTTTCTGCCATTAATTCTTCAAGAAGGTTGCTTTACTTTTCAGCTTTTCAAAATGTAATTTCACATCCTCAGGTACTTTGTGTGGCCAGCTATTGTAACAGTTTCAGTTCAAGTTCATCTGTCAGTAAGTCAAATGCAGGGACATAATTTAGATTCTAAAACATGAATCTGGGAGATGATGGGGGTAAAATACTCACTCTTCTGAAAGAAACCTCTCAGCAATAAGAGGTCTACAGTGACTGTACAGACACCAGGATAACATGGTAGCCTGTATACAGTGATAGTTATCTGCATTCTCAAACCTTAAAAATAGTTTTTAAATTATATATTACTTCTAAGGGTATCAGAAACTGTACAGCATGAAAAGCAATTAAAGCATTGTATATCCATAGGAAGTACTTCAAAAGATAGATGTAGAGAAAGAGGGATAAAAAGGATTACCCTAAAGCATGCAGGAATTGGTTCAGAAATGTTTCAAAATTTTGCAATTGAATTCTGAAGGCAAATATAGGAAATCCTGTGCAAACAACAACAAAAAAATCCTGTGGATGAGGACTAATCTTCTCTACTTAGCCTACATCAAGGTTTTTCCCTGCCCTTAAGAAAGCTAAACAATGAGATATGGAATATAATTTGGATGTTTATTTCTAGATCAAATGTAAATTACTCCTTGGTCCCTTTCACCTTTTGTAATTCAGAGGGTTTAGATCCTGCCTCTTTAGTTTTCTAAATTCAGAGTCCATCTGCAACTTTTCACTATGATATGAGCACCCTGTGAAAGAAGAGAGCTGGTAGTGTCTATCAGCCTAGACCGCAACTGACTTTCAAGAGAGCTAAGATGGCAGTCACAAGGGGTTTGGTATATGCTTCATCTGAAGATGCTAAAATTACATGTCTGAAGAGTGGAAATTTGAGAAGTATTGATTTTAACACTGTTACAAATCCCTCCAATTTATTTTTGTATTTGACTCTTTAGTTAGACTTAGACTTACAGGGAAAATGAAAACATTAATTTTCTATTTAAACTTCTTTTTATGTAAAGTGGTATGCCAGTAAAATAGCCTTCAATTGCCACATCTTTAAATGGTTGCCAGAGGTCCAAGATACGGGGACACAGGGCAAGAGATGTAACTTTGTCTATTTTTTTCAGTAACTGGTGATCTTATTCTAACCTGTGTCTATGTTGATGATTATATCCTTGTAAGATACTGTACAACAATGACAATTAACAGAGATGCCTTAGCCAGCTCCTGCTAGGCAATGTATCAACTACCAAAAGCAAAAGCTGACCAGTATTTACAAGTTACTAAACAAGGTGTTTTGAAGTATTTAGAAGACACAATCTCTAGGCTAGCTGACAATTTTCTGAAGATATTTTTACCAATTTTTTTCTTACTCAGATAGCTTCAAATGGTGATTCGGGCAGCTGGAACCTCGGGGCATATTTGCTTCATTACATACATTATTTTGTCAGCTGGAGCTGATTTTTTGTTAACGTACAGATGGACACAGAAAACCTTCAAAGATCTTACAAATATATTTTGTTTTAAATGTAAATACCACCCTGGTATCATTGATAGCCAAGCTAGGTTGTTTCTCTTAGCATTCTACACCTTATATGCCAATAATCTCAGGGCTTTATTTTGCCTGATATAAATTTTCATTAAGCCTGCGGAGGGCTCTTTCTGTCTTTCCTGACTGATTCAGGTTTAATTGGCCTCTAAGGATAGTAAGCTGCTTGAGGGTTCTTTTAGAATCTGTGTTCCTCTGCTTCTCTGCCAAATATTTTTTTAATTTCATCTAGCACTTTGTTTCCATCAGCCTCTCTTCTCCATTTTTGCTGCCAAAGCTGCTACATTTTTTCTCTCACAATGTAAGCATTCCCCTCCATCAGTGTTCTTGGAAGAAACACTGTTTTTCAGGTAGGTCCAGCTTTTCCTTCAAAGTCCCTTATGTCCTAAAAAAAGGTTTAGTCAGAAGATGTTTTTCTATTTGCCTCTACTCCAGTCTAAGTGAATCTCTGTAATAGATGTGTGGGCTGACCATGCCATTTAACTTCTTTCCAGCAAGGCCAAACTGAGTATAAGGAAGATGGAACATAATTGAATCTAAGATAGAGACAGAATTAAAAAAATAGAAAACAAAAAAGCCCTATTATATAAGAAATTCAAAATTATACAGAAAAGTACTGTCTTTTTCTTTCTTAATAACTACATAACATTCTTGAAACTTTTTTTTCCTTCCTTCTATCAGGGTAGACTAGGATTCTTGTATGATTTCCTTCAAACTGAATTAAGAGTTTTGCTATCCTTCTGTATTTTCCTGATTTTTCATTCTCTTCTATGTGGATATAGAAGCCTCCATTTCAGCAATATTCTATTTCGATAAAGAGTACTGAATCTATTATTTGCTTGCTGTACCTCTAATTGTGCTTTTACAGTTTCAGAAACAGTCCCGTTCTGCAACAGTAATTAACAGATCTCTAAGCTGGTAGCTCACTGTTTTTGGGCTGCCCTTGTAACAAGTACTCCTCTGTTCTCTGTTCAGCTTTATTTATTTAACACATTTCCAACCAGAAAGTTTGTAGCAGTCAAAGCCATTTCTCTTTCCATAGGTGGGCACAACTGTCAAATCAATGGCCATTTCATATGGCTGCATACTTAGAGAGCCAAGCTTAGCCTGAGATAGATTCTGATTTTTCACAGGTGATACTTGGTTTTTCAGTAGTGCAAACCCCAAATTTTGAACCATGACATCTTCAAATATGGTCACGTGTTCATGTCATATTCTGATGTTCAGAAGTCCTTTAAAATGGAAGACACAACTGTTCCAGAATTTGGTGAAGTTCTGGTTAGTAACAGCAGAAATTTTATCAAAGGGAATCTAGCAAAAGTCACTAATGCACTGTACAACATTTTTTATACGTAAGAACTAAAAATTGCTCAGAAAGGCTAAAACAATATACTCTTTAAACTTTCTACAACAGGGAGAGAGAAAAGACAAGACTCCAAAGAGATAAAAATTAGGGGAAAGAAATAATAGGGAGGAGATAGAAAAATAAAATGTTAAGACAGAGAGATGACTGACAGAAGCAGTTCAATCCAAGTGTGGTGGATGCTTCCATTAAAGCAGCTGTCTCAAATCAATAAACACCTTGAAGGAAATTCTGCATCTCCTAAACACCCAGGGGGACAAGATTCCACCACAATCCTTGAGATCAAATGAAGTAACTGTATAGATGTTTAAGACTGCCATTAGCATGCCTTCTGTAGTCCCTCTTGAAATGAAAAGAATGAGAGAGAAGAGCATAGAAGTTACAGGTTCATGCAAGCATTTACGCTTACCTGGCTGAAGAGAATCAGGAAAGTACGTACTCCTAACTCAGGCACTTGTTTGTAGCGAGTCTTGGACCTTTACATTTTTCTTCCTTAGCACATACAAAACTTTCAAGCTTCGAGAAATAGGGATCTAAGTTAATAACCAATGATACATTTGCCTTAATAGGTTTACAGATACAAAGGATATATGTCAATGGGTACAAGATCTCATTTATAAACAGCAAAGCCCCACATTACCTGACAATCCTCAAATACAGTACCTGTTTCTCAGCCTTGTTTTGAAGTCTTGGGATTGTAAATTCATATTTCACTTCTCTATCATGCATAAGTCATCTGCACACACTAAATGAACATACCAAAAAGTATGCTACCCAACATAGAAACTAAACAGGAAAAGAGTAGAAAACTTTTCGCCTCTGTGGCATTTTCTAGTTATGCTGTTTCAAGTGTTCCTCAGATTGGGCACAGGTTAAAATAAACTCAAAGAGAAATGTCAGTTTAAATTTCAGGGATCACTAATATGTACTGAAGAGTGCACTTGAAAAACAAATCACATTTTGCATGCACACACCAGTCTTTAAACATTCAGATTGCAAACTGTTTATATTTGACATGCCAAGTGTGGGGGGGAGGGTTGGTGTTAATTTTTTAATAGCTTAGATAACTCTTATTTTTTTAAAGAAATTTGTTATAATCTTTTACAGCTGTTTACATACTCTGATTCTGAAATCTACAATTTTCTTACAGTATTTGGTGCTGAATTTCAAAACTAGTCTGTTTCTTAAGTATGAGAAAAGTCATGAACATTGGGAGAAAATTTAGAACCCTTACTCAAAATAATAAAAGTATTTCACCTGACTTTTTGTGGCATAATGTTGAACCGAGCTTTAATGAGGCAATTCCTTTATGACTTTTATCATAAAACTTACCAAAACAAAATAATACAACTTGTGTGTAAGCAATTATATTGCTTATATTGCAAATTCATAAATTATGAATTTGTAAACTTAATTATGTATTCTTATAGAAGTTTTTTCCTAATTGTATAGGCTTTATTGCATGAATTATATAGATGGGATAACACAGTCTTGAACAAATTTTGAAACCTATGCAATGACTGGACAAGAGAGATTCACAAACAGCTTTTTTTACCTCAGCATTTCCAGATGTAAAGCTCCCTTCAAGTGACATCAGGCCAGTTAACTCTGCCCCCTTTTTATGTGTTCAGCATTCAAGAACAGGGTCATCAGTTCATTTTTTCCACACGCTGTCTCACTCATCAGCAGGACAGAACAAAGTTTTGACCATTTCTACCCCAAAGCTCTCTGCCTTCCAGAAATAAACAGACAGCCTCTTTGCTCCTCCTGCCTCTTCAAGCAAGAGCAACAGATGTTTCTAAGAAATTTGGAGAGCTGCAGAAGAGATGAGTATTAAGTGAGGCTGAAAACGAAGGCAGTGAGAGGATTAACACGGGGAAGTGACAGTTCTCCTCCCTTACTCTGCTTCTGAAGTTTGAGTTTGTCCATGATCATTCCCACTCACTAGTGTTCAGTATTGTACATGTACTGAACAGGAAAACTGTAAAATTTGCCACATCCTTCAATCCTCCTGCATTTGAAATATTTTTTATAGCTACTTCTTCCTCTGACAATTGTTAAGACTTTCAGGGAAGCTAGAAAACACCCCTCTCACTCCAAATCTCAGATGAGCAAATACATAATTGGTCACATAAAAAGCTAATTAGCACAACTGAAAATGGCACTATTTTAATTTTTCAGGTAAACACTGACTGGTGAGGTAATTTCTTTTTGAGAAAATGTAAGAAAAGACCCAAAATGACATTAAGAATTAACATAGTTTTAAAAGGTGTGTTATTTACAGAAAAGACTTGAATAGCTTCTCTGGAAGCATTCCAAGCTGTTAAATAATTATGTATTTAGGACACATTACATGTAGTAAAAACAGCTACAAATGTACATGGAAAAATTATGATTAAATCTCATTATCTCAGATGGCAGTTTTGGCAAAAATAACTCCAGAGAAAACTCTGGATTTAAGTCAGGAAGACAAGACTGTGACATCTATGGCTGTCTACGACACCGCCTCACCTCTCACTGGCGTGGCAGCACACTGGCCGAACACCACTTACAAACAAAGGCTGCCACTGCCATATGGTTGCACCCATGCCCATCTCTGTCACCCTCGCCACCTGCTTGCCCTTTTCTTTCTCAGCAGGGCCTAGGCAGCCCTTGGGGATGGTCCCCAAAAGCAGTAACATTACTCAGGCTGTGCTCCATGTGCATGTTGGTGCACACAGGCCCGTGGCAGCCGCGGAGCTGAGGGGCTGTGGAGATGGGGGGTCTGTGGGCCCCCGCCCACCATCAGTGTCCTGTGGGGCCTGGACCATCACAGGGCAGCTGCAAGAGCCCTGGAGACCAGCCCACACCACAGCAGGGAAACAAGGCCTGAGGGGCCAGGCAACTGAGCAATAACCCTCTCCTCAGACAATAAATAAAACCAACATGCAAAAGAGCTGCAGAAGTGAACAGGCAAGCAAGCCTGGTGCTGTCACAGGACCAAACCCTCTCCTGTGTTTAGTTTCTAAGCTAGACACAATACCCTTGTAGTTCAAATGAAAGGATTCAGCCAAAACATGGCTCAAGCAGCACAGTTCAAGCTTCAATGCATATCTGTTTTTCTCCATCATAAATTGCCTATAGTAGTGGGTATTTGCAGATACAAGTTTCATTAGTCCTCAAGCAAGAGTTCATACTATGGCAAACCTCAGTCTAGCACACGGGCTTCTGCTGGGATTATTATATCTATGACCTAGAAGGAAAATTACAAGATAGAGAGGTACACAGGTCAGTAAAGAACCAAAAGGCAGTAAGGACTGCTATGAAAGTATCATGTCAGAAAGCTTTATGCATGCTCTCAATTTATATTTTTTTGGCCCCCTTTCCTTGCTTTATTGCATCTTGTCTGACTCATCAACAGCTCCCCCCCCCCACAAATGGCTGTAGTCACACTTGCCTGGAATCCAGACGGTTTCAATAGAGCACCAGAGATTAGTATCCATAAATTATATTAACTATTGCCATTGTGTGTCTTCATAGCCTTCTGCAACCCTACTCCAAGTCACTTATCCAACCCATCTGTTCCTACCTCTTTCCCACCGTTCTCACTTTGTCCTCATGTTCACAAGTCTTCCTATCAGCCCGCAAGTGCTTGTTTGGTGTTTGGTACAAGCTGCTTTTACCAGGTCACTGACCTCAGGTCTTCTTACCCACTACCCTATGCTGCTCTTGAAAAGTATGGCAAAGTGCTGCCATACAGCCCTTTGTCTGTTCCAAACACACTAGAACATTACATGTTTCTTTATGCAAGGCTATACCTGAGGTCCCAACACGGATCCAATATTTACATAGTAAGGGATATGGCTGTGCCAGATTAGCTTGTACTCAACACCTCTTACACAGTGTTGGGGTTTGGGATACTTTTTCTTTTTTTTTTTTTTTGTTTGTGTCTCTTAAGAATTTTTCCCTATTCTTGTTGCTGGGGGGTGATAATGGGTGGGTGATTAAGAAAGACAAAGAGTTGGCTCTGAGATGGGTGCGGCTAGCTAGCCTGTTATCTGAGATTCCCCCTCNGAAAATTCAGGATCCCCAAGCCCCCTTCCCAGGGAGCCAGCCTCTCCCGGCCGTGGTCCAGGAGGCAGCCCTGCCACACCGAGCTGTCTCACCCCCTGCCTGCCGGGACATCCTGCAGTCTCCAATTCAGCTGCTGAGCTTCTGACACTCTGGGACTCTGCTCATCCCTGCCTTCCCAGCTTGCTCCCTGGCTGGCTGTGACCGTGACTGCATCAAAAGGGAACTGCTAAACTGTTCATTGGTTTAGTTTTTTGTTTTTGTTTTTTTTTCTTCTGTTCTTGTTTTGTTGTAGTTACCATTGTTATTTGTTGATCTGCCTCATTTTTAGGTGTATATATATACACACATACATATATATTAGTAAAGAACTGTTATTCCTTTTCTTATATCATTGCCTGAAATCCCCTTAATTTCAAAATTATACTAATTCAGAGGGAAGTGGGTTACATTTCCTATTCTACGGGAGGCTTCTGCCTTCTTTAGCAGATACCTGTCTTTGAAACCAGGACACACAGGCAAAGAGTACCATCAGAAACTGCAAGAGCTCAGAAAAACAGAAGGTCCCAGTGCAGGCTGCAGCCAAGCTAACAATACAAAACATAGCTACTTCCCTTTCAGGAGCCATTGTTTCCAGCAGTACCATTTGTAATACTAGAACAGAGTCTAGTACCTTCTTCTAGGGAGAAGAATGGCTCACAGAATTAAAAAAAAGTCTCCAAAACCCCAGTGGCAGAAGCAATAGGATCTTTTTGTATTCTACTACTTTCCCGATGAACAGATAATGATTCATGCAGTAGCCTAGACAAGAGGACAGAAATCAGAAATCAATTTAAGCCGTAAATGTAGAACAGTCCTATCAAACACCATGATGATGCCTCCACCACAGGGTAATCACATGCACAGAATCCCACTGATTTTCACTGCAAACCTTACGGCATTTCTTCAAATAGCAACATAATGGAGTAGACTGTTACATTCTCCTGTGTTTGTCTGTCAAATCGAAACATGTCCTGATGGAAGAAAAACATCCAGTTAGGAAGCAACTATGATGATGTAGCCATTTGTGGCATTTGTACATAAATTATAAATCAAATTCTGTGAACACCTTACATAGAGGAGCAGGTTCGATAGAAACAGAAGGGAGAACTTAAGAATGTGGGTAGGTGGGTGGTCCAGCACACCTGAAAGTCAGGGACTCCTTTAGATAATATAAGATTTCAGTGATACTTTGTCCATGCCTGGTACCCCATTCAGCCATCTCTCTGATGGTTCTTTTCTTGTCAGAGAAAGAATTCTTATATGATTCTTACATGAAAGATCTTTCCAGAGAAAGGTGTGTTGGATTATTTGATACCATATATCAACTAATTTTTGCTGTTTGAAAATTATTTATTATGGTGATCTCTCAGGCTATAATCCTTGCAAAGATATCAATCTTCAACTAGTTTTGTGAAAAATGCAGCTATGTTGTAAGATACACAGAAAAGTAAATTTTGTTATATCTGTAGGCACGGCCAAGGACATGGTCAAGATTTTTACTTTTGGATGCCATAAGAAAAGCGGTGTTCAAGCAACAAATAGTTCCAAATCTTGCTTTGGAAACTTTTCCTGGTGGTGTCCATCTCATGTTGAGCTCAAAATCTGTGTAACTGAGTCTTCTGACTAAAGAGAATGCAAAGCTAGGGAAGCAAGGTTATTTCCTTGCAGGTAATTTTCATAGCATTCTTCTGCCAACTCAGCAATAATAAGGCTTGAGAAGGGTACCAACTTGTCCAGACAGAGGCTTGGTCAGTGTCAAGATGCCAAAGTGAGCTCTGGAATTACAGAGACTCTGTTTTGTCAGAAATGGCTTTTTTTTTTTCCTTAGTTCCAAGACGAAAGAAGGAATTGTATGTAAAATGGCTTGTAAAAATGCTTCCTTTTGATAGTCTTTTAGAAACTAGAGCACAGAATAACCTGATGCCAACACTAGAACCCCATTGTTGTGGGAAGTGGCTACTATTCCTGTCTAGTTAAGTCAGCCATGTCATCTTCTGCCCTTTTCTATAGTACATGCTCCACACTCCCAATGGTAGTGGTAAAAACCTGGAGGAAAGACAGCCAGCTCCTCATTAGTTCTTTACTCAAAGACGCCAAGAACTACTCCTGACAGGTGACTATTAGCTCCATTCCTTCATTCCCCAACACCCAGAACAACTTATGAGAGAACATATCAGAGCTTTCCTGGAGCCATTGGGAAAGCTTATCTTACTGATTCCAGCTGCTCAAAATGCCTAAAACCAAGGCCTCATATTTCTTGTTCATATCAGCCCAAAAAAGTGCTCTGTTGAGTCCCTTGCCAGAGGAGAATCTGCATCATCAAACCAGAAATCCTGCTCCTCACAAGTCTTCCAGTGATGATGATATTGTCCTTAGTCATACTGCTCCTTGACCTGCTAAGTAATAATGATTAAAAGCTCTTTTTCTCTGCAAGAATCAGTGTTAGTTTGTAACTTGCAAGGATCAAATCATTAGTTCATTCAGGAATGAAGCCAAGAACACCTAGGTTATAGCAAATGCATGTACAGGCCTTGTACTTACGGAAAGTTGAACCACTGAAATTGGTGACACAGGATGCTCTCTTGCTCATGCTCTCTTGCAGACCCAGCTTTAAGGTCTTCTTTACTAGTGATTACACAAGACTGCAAGAGATACAAACCAACTACCAAGCAAGGATCTAAAGGCTACTATACCAAGAAACTATACAAAAAAAAAAAAAAAAAAAAANAAAAAAAAAAAAAAAAAGCCTGACACGAAAACAAGTATGTAAAATGATACAGACTGTACCAGTACGAAGCAAGAAGCCCATCAAGCAACCATTGTCAGGAACCCAAGTAGAACTGGAAAGCATTCTACAAAATGCACATTTTTGTCTTGGTATCACATGAATGCCTAGAGGACCAGGCAAGCAGGCCATATGGCGGCAACAATCCTAGATACACCAAAGATCTTGGGCTCATGAATCTTTGCCCCAGAGGTGAGCAGGGAGCTTTCAGGATTTACTATCCCACAACACAAACACTATGGCTTGAGCCATTAGGCAGACATCCCTTAGGCTGCAGGCCGTCCCTGAGACTTCCAGTGTTACTTTCTTCCAAAACATCTGCTTTCTGAAGCTTCTTCTTAACAACATATCTTTTTATAAAATGTGCTACCTGAAGACTAATTAAAGTAACCACTTGATGTAGTGAGCATAAAAGCTCCGAGAAATAAAGCAATCTCATCTTCAGCAATGAGGCATCAAAACCCTTGACATTAAAACACCTTCACCCACTGATGAACACCAGTGTGTCATTCCATAAAACTTGTGAAAAGCAGTTTGAATAAGAAAGTAGCCCTCTTCCCTCCCACTTAATGCACTAATACAGCTACTGATAGCTCAGAGATGAGAAACAGAACCTAAGTATCAGAAATATACTAATATGGTCTGTATGCTAAAACAGCTTTTGAAAACCAAGCCATTCACCTGCCTAAAGGAAGCAGATTCAGAATATGTTAATATATTGATAAAATCCACAGAACACTGCAAGTCTAAGCAGAACTGTCTTCCCTCAAGCTGCAGCTCTCATCCCAATCAATTTCATCCTTTCATTTTATTAAACAGACAATTAAACTGATGGTGAATTAACTCCCTTTTCTCTGTACCTGTCAATTCCTGTTGCTCTGAATCTCAAAAGACTTGCATTAATTTTTTTCCCACTAAACTGCAAATTCAGAAAATCTTTCCTACATGACTTCCAGTTCTCATTTTTCTAGGCTGAACTCGGCCTGGTTTATCCTAAATTATCCTGGTCTGTTCTGTCATTTGATACTCCAAGACTTTAGACTTCACAAATAAAAGCTTTTCACTTGCATTAGAGCATGATATACAACCGTTACTCTCTTTAATCTCATAATCCTCACTTAGTCACAGCTCTTTATTAATACTCTATGTATTGTGCATGTGTCAGAGGACTTAAACGCAACCTATAGGATGGGGCCTACATATTCTTCATGCCCTGCTCAGCATAAAATGGAAACATCCCCACTACACCAACACAGCACATTCATGTCCATGTGCGTACAGATGGAGGTTTTGAGTGAGGAGGTGGAAAAAACCATCTCCATGCCCATAGGAAAGGGAAACACTGTTTCTGCTTCCCACCATCTAGTGCGAAATAATAAAACACCTCAGGCTATCAAGACATATTATAAAATTACACCTGGTTAGCTAACAAGAAGCACAGTAAACTCAAGTCAAAAGAAAAAAAAAATAGTGTTTTATTAACTACCACACTGTTATAATACACTTTAAACGTACAATAAGGTAGCCTTTAAATTTGAGGTGGTTTTAAGAATAACAAATGAACAGATTTCCAAATGTTTGTAAATAGGTGAACTGCAGTAATTATTGTTGTACATTTTTTGAAAATGGTATAGCACTTACAGACTGGCTATATAACTTCATTTTGTACATTTTCTATAATTGAAAATATAAACAGTAATTAAAAAATAAAAAGAAAATTCAGCATAATAAAAAACATATATGTTTATCAGTTAAATGTACTGGATACATACAATTTTTAAGGGAAGAAGCAAAAAAGGAAAGATGGCTGATATTTAAATGCAGATTGACTAACCAAAAACTAAACAACAAACAAATAAAAACCTCATAACCCCCCTAGTTCACTATGACTATATCCATATGTTTGGGAGTACTGTCAATATGGAAGTGATTTTCTTTTGTATTTGCATATGTAATATTTTACTGGTAATTTACATGATGGCTTTTAAGGCCCTGGCAGACAGATGTTTTTTTGGAAAAAGATTTGATAAAAATCACTGCTGAGACGCAATACACCTTATTTTTGGTCCTCCAATGTTCAAAAGAAGGGATATACTTCACTATAACATTTGCCTTACCACCCAAATGCTTCAACCTATACATATTTATTTTTAACATTTTAAGCTTTTTAAACATTGGTTATATTGCCCACCCTGGTTATTGAAAGAATATTAACAAGACATCATTTTGGCAAATTAAATCTTAAACATGGCTTTTCAATAGGATTTAAAAGGTGACTATCCCTAGAGTTCCATGTTAAAATGTAGTTTGCAAAATCTTACAAGAGTAATGCTTAAAATATTGTACATAGTTAACCTAATTAAAATAATTAGCTTCAAAATGACAAGTTGATGAGCTAAGTAAAGCCTACACTATGTAACATTTGCTTGGAAACTCGATTTGTCAGTTATGCATAATAAAAATTCCAGTCATCAAGAAAATTACAAAATTTCTTCTATCATAATGTGATTTCTTTTCACCCATCAACTTCTTTTATCTTACAATAGATAAATACCAACATGTTCTCATTTTTTTTACACTAAACCACACAGGATTGATGCATTTGGTTAGACTACCATTTCCATCGTTAAATTCTTTTTTTTTTTTTTTTAATATAACTTGGTAAAATTTCATCTCTTCTAGATTCCAAAAGTACCTACAAAACCCATGCAATTTTACCATTTTAATATACTATGGAATATCATACAAAGTAAGGCATTTCAGTGTCATGTATAACCAAGTTACTGTCAATCCAAAAATTTTTGCACATCAATAAAAAGATATCTAAGAACTTAGGAACAATATTCTTCTCACTACTGTATAAAAATAACCACAATTAATAGGTATCTTGTGTAATATTTACTCCATTGTCTCGTTTCCCGAAACTGTGACAAGCTGTAAAGGTATTTCAGTGTTGGTAAGAATATCCTGATTGCTGGTGCCAGATGTATTAACAGTTCCTATTCCTGAAACAGAACCTTGTTGAATATTTGCAAGGATAAGTGTTGTTCCTCCTGCAGTAATCAAAGTATCATCAGATGTTGCTTCTACTGATGCCAGCACTGTACTGCTAGAGTGAATACCTTTTTTATTCTGATGTGTTTTAATGTGTTTGGCAAGATGGTCACTTCTCATAAAGCGTTTTGAACATTCTGGACAGACAAATTTCTTCTCACCTGTCAAAGAAAAAAAACCAAGAACATTAAAAATTAAATTAAACTTACTGCTTTTTAGAGTCAGAATTCTAACAAGCATTATACTCAGGAAGAAAGCGAGCCAACATGATAAACTTGTGTGTCACATTTCTTGACACCCATATAAATCCTTTATAGAAGAACTGATTTAATTTTCTGTGTGTCACCAAGTTTGGGGAGCTCTTTCAGGCATGCTAGAGAACATAGCCATCATCTCACATCCTCAGACTGCCAAGTTTCACTGCAATTATTACCAATAAATAACTTCTAGGAGGAGAACAAAACCTACCAAATGATGGACAGGGGAGACTGTATGACCTAGAGCAGAATCTCTTGACACTTGAGGCTGACACACAAGATCATAGGGTAATTCAGGTTTGAAAGGCGCTCTGCATGTCTGTGTTCTGATCTCTTTCTAAGCAGTCACCTATGAGACCAGATCTGGTTGCTGAGGTATTTATCCAGTCTTCTTGAAAAC
>VYZT01023336.1:0-27158 GCA_013400735.1 Pomatostomus ruficeps | reverse complement strand
GGCCATGGGACTAGGAACATGTGGCTGCTCCCTCACTGTAATGAATAAACCTGTCCACTTCACTTCAGTCTGGCTGCAAACACATCCCATGTCATGGGGGCCCTCAAAACCAGGTTTTGTGTCTAACTGACCTTACCCTTTCTTTCTCAGAGGTTGATTTGATGTTCTAGGCTGCGTATCCCCCCTCCTTCTTCCCAGGCAGCAGAGACATCGCTCCACATTTTAATATTCAAACATTCTATTTATTTTTGGGCATTTCTAGTGCAGAATGGGGACACTCGGGTGTCCGACCACATCTACAGAATCCTCAACAGAGTCTGAGTGTTTCCAAAACACACATTGGTTGCTCCTCGTTCTGCAACACTGTGGGAAGAAACCAACTCTGTCACTGGACCACAAGGACTACTCACCCCAACACCACTCACCCCTAACAGTTTAATCTGCAGAAATGTTAAATAGTAGGGTGGTTCTATTTATCTATTTTAGTGTATCATATTAACATTTGCACACAGGAGTGCTACTTTCTGCAGCTGTGGTTCATCACTCAGTAATGCAAACGCCTGAATTCTCCTAAGGCACGGGAGGAAAGTTACTCAGGAACAACAAAAAGGGGTTTGTGAACAACCCACATCTGCTGCAGAGCTGAGTCAGTCCTGAACGCCTGGTGTAACCCTGCTGAACGAAGGCACGAGGAACTGAACCGCAGCTGGGAACGTTTTTCTCAAAAAATTCATTTCTGCTCACAACTCAAATAGGAACTGTGGCCCCTGGGACCCTGCAAAGACCAAGGCTCTGCATTTCCAGCCAGCCCTCAAATCCAAATCATCAGAACCAGAACTCAGCTAAGGAACACTGGAGTTCCTAAATCCTGTGTAGGGGATCCTATGCAACATCACTTTCTTCTCTCTTTTAACAGCTCTTCTAGATCCTTCCCACTGCATCATAATCGCTTATTTATTTTTTAGTAAAAGGTTAAAGCTTTTCTGGAAATGACAGCAAGCCAGTGTACTGTGGTTTTTTTTCCACAATGCAACAGTTTATAATTGACTGCTTATGTAGTAGTTGCTCTATTTATAGAGATTATTTGCAAGAGAAAAGTGATTGACATCACCTGGTATTAATGATAGACGGTTTATTTCACATTTATGACCTAAAGCTTCTACATAAATTATTTTCCCTTGCTAAGATGCTCATGTTCCACAGGAGTCTTGGGAATATATGTATGAAATTACATGCCAGCCTTATCTTTTGTACATTATCGAATAAATATTAGTATTTTTTCAAACTTATTTTTACAGACTTTCTGTAACTGGCTAAGAAAGACTCTTCCTCATCACTTAGCGGAGCAACACTTGGTAGTTTGGAGCTCTGCCTTTCGAGCACCCATGCTGGCAGTGCTGCTTTTCCTGTCACTATCCCAGTATGGATTAAACACCCTTGAATTTGGATGGACAAAAGCTCTGATGTGCAAACAAGCAAGAGCATTTGTATATGGCAGAAAGTAAGTAAGACAATTGTCAAAGAAATGAGGGATGGAGAGAAGATCTGAGAAGATCCTCATTCTCTACGTTCTGGCTCTCCAGTGGAAGATGAAAAATGCAGCAAAAAAAAAAAGTAAAAAACCTTATAAAAGTATTATTATAGCCTTATATTCTCAGCAAGATGGGTTTGAACAACAGGAGAAGTGACAAAACTGATCAAAAAATATTTCAGATTGTGACTAACAATTACATTTACCTCTCGTAGAATTTTGCTGAAGTCAAGAGAGAATAAACAGTCATTGTGTAAGAAAAATATTCACAGGAGGTTTATAAAATTGCAGTCTAATTCATCTGTTCATTAAAAGGTTAATAAAGACCATGGCCTTTGAATTATTATGAACTTATATTTCTTTTCCATGCTTTTGTTCTGGAACTGTCGCTTATTGGCATTTTCAATGCAACACAAAGCCACGTTTTAAAATGCAGCCTGAAAATATTTTCTGTCCTTTGATTTGTTGAATTACTTTATAAGAGATGAGAGTTGGAACATGACCACACTTCATCCCTGAGAACACCTTCTTCCTAGAGCCCAAGCCTATAAATGAAAGGAAATGCTCTGCTTTTATAACACCACAGTTCTTCCACACCAAAACAGCACTTAGGGTATTAGTAAATATATTATCAAAGTAAAAATCAAAGGGTTTGCACTTGTGTGGCACAATCTTCTTAATGCCATCACAACCCAAAACTTTCCATTTTGGGAGGTTATGCTGGGATGCTACAGGTGGGATTGATAAAACTACTTGTACAAAAACTTAACTGGTTTTAAACATATTAGAATCTTTCAAGTCCACACCATAACATTAAAACCCTCTAGTTAGCTGACATTTATTTTCAAAAAAATAAGAAAAATTATTAAGTCTAAAGCAAAACATCTAAAGATGTTCTTTAAAAAATTAAACATACTTCATGACTCTAAGCCAACTGTTAATTCCATAAAATTAAAAGCAGACAAAAGAATTGTTAAATCAAGTTTGTGAGTACTGGCAAGCCATGGTGGAAAACCTTCACCTTCATCTCTTTCCACACACTTTTTCTATTTTTTTTTTTCTAGAGGCAATTTTCATCCATTACTCTGCGTGGAACCAACATCCATTATATGAAGACAGTGTCTTAATCAAAATGACTTCTTATACAAGTCTATTTAATAAAAATTCATTGTTTTAATCTAGTAAGTGTAATATTAATGAAAACTAAATTATGTCTCTTTATTAGTCAGTTACTGATGCTTCTCTGCAGCTTGTAAAACGAGTTCTCTTAAAGCTGAATAAATTTTAAAGCACCATCAATGACATTTGCTAATGGAACAAAAACCAGTTAGGCCAATACCAGGGACTGGCACTCCTGCAACCTGACCGACACCACCACCACCACATTTTCTTATGCAAAAATGACTCTCACACAAGGAGAGGTTTAACAGATTTAACAACAGCTTAAGAGGTTTAACAACAATGTTATTGTTTAATAAAAATCCATATAACTTCGAGTGAGAAAGCAACTTGTAGTCACATGTTGGAAGGATATGCTTTACCTGAAAGAGACTTAGAAAAAATTCTCTGCAGCACCCACTCATCTCTTGAAAATTAAAGTTTTTAATAAATAAAGAGCTGAATGCTCGCAGCTGTTATGAAAAGACTGGAAATGCAGTCCAAATTTTCCACAGATCAGTGGAAAACTTCACCTGCAATGACACCCACTGGAAAAAAAAATAAAAACTCTCTGTGAGACCTCTAAGCTTCTCCCCTCACGTAGACTTCTCTTTCAGACACCCTCATGCAGAAGCAGAGACATGATTTCTTTAATCTCCCATCTGAACTCTGTTCTTCAGATGAAACCAATTTCTTGGACTTCTTCCAAAACACAATCCTACAGATCTCCTGACGCTTCTCAGACTCTCAGCCCCACTACTTGCAAATGCGTTCAAGCACGAGACCAAACTCTAATTTGCACCTTTAAGAGCTTCCCCATTGGAAGCCTGTGTCCAGCAGCGTAGCCAAGTAACTCAAAGCACATTCTCCCTAACAAATTTATTTATTCAAACCATCAAAACCACAAGGGCCTGCCTTCATTCCCACCAATACATCCCTGAAATCTTCTCAAGTTACTGCCTCAAACACGCCACAAAGGTTTGTTCTCAGCCTGCCTGCCCTCCTAACTAGGCCGTGCCCCCCATTTAGGGAAAAGTTGGTCGCTGCTTAACATTTCTCTTTATCTCCTGCCCTCAACCTTTGTGGACAAAGTGCGTGGCACTGGGACATGGGGAAGAAAAGAAGGAACAACTAATTAGTGATCTAGTCATGGCCCTAGATGGTCTCTTGAAATTATTTATCCTGAGACGTTTTATCTCTGGACGTTGTTTAATTCATTAAGAGGCTGAAAAAATTAAAGCAATTTATTATAAAGCAAAGTCACTGAAACACACTTGATAAAAACGGAAGTGCAGACCTCTCCCACGTCTGTCAGAATACGCAATGCTAATGAAGGCCTGCCTCCATTCCTACCAATATCCCTCAGAAACACACCACACAGGCTTGGCTTTGGTCTGGTGATGCCGGGGTATGAACAGCATTTTAACATTTGTATTTGTTTAAGTTTTTCCTTCCCTAACTGCTTTATTTTTTCAGGTCTGGTACCAGCTCCAATTGTCCATTGCCTACAAAGCCTCCACTAGTTTAGCACAGCACTCTCAAACTTTTTATTGTGGTTCACTTTAGATTCCTTAAATTCGAAAGAATCAAATGAAGCCACACTCCTCTGGTGGTATCGAATGCAATGGGGAGAGGTGATTTCGATTCCTTTCACTGAACTCCAGGGGAGAGGAAAGGAGTATTTACTCCTCTCTGCAGGGAAGGGCCGTGTTTAATGGCTGACAGGAATGGCTCAGAGCTCCCTGCCTCGCTGTGCTGAGCTGTGGTGGAGCTGTTGTCATCTAAGGACGTCAGCAAGACAAGGAACAATAATTGCTATGATCAGCCCAACCTGCAAGTTTAATAAAACAAACAAACCCTACCCCACTTTGGCAAACAAGCTGTGATTTTCAATGTCTTTCTCATTTCTCTTCCAACTAAGAAGCTGTCACTGAACTTTCAGCCCCATGTCCAATAATGTTTAATGCTCTTTCACTTCATGCTGTCAACTTATAAAAATGCATATTTTCTTTCATACACAAGCTAAACCTTGACATTTATAAGCATTCAAAATCAAGATCTTCTCAAAATCCAATATGAAAAGCATTTGTGCCCCTCAAGACACATTGCTGGCAGTCAAATCTGTGGCTACTGACAGCAGCGCTCTGTGACAGAGTAATAACTACGGTGTATGACTACATACATTATTCACACTAAAGTAATATTATCAATTACAATCAGAATTCATGAAGCTCTACAAAATGGCAGGTCAAGATGATTTAAGTGCCATTTTACATCCTAATATTTACAAGCTAATGCTTCACAAAATGAGTGGGATATAGTCAGGAGTATCACATCCACTTCCTGTGGAGGCACTAGCTGAAGCACGCCTAACTTTTATGTTAAGATAATAGTTGAAGGGTGTTGACAGTTTTAACCTACATCCTTTTATTCAGAAAGACTTCTAATCCTGAATCTTGGCTCTTTGTTTTAAATCAGGGATGTATTGATTAACTGTGAGCCTGAACGTAGCTCAGCGGTGGCTGAGGCGGGTATCCACTATGGAATTAGGACAGTTAAACACTGGAATCGATCCTCTCATTGTAAAGCCACAGCTGCTGTGGCAAGCAGTTTCTCTAAGCTATTAATTTTATTATTAGCACACCTGGAGACACTGTTTCCCTGAGGGAAAAGCAATTCAATTGTGTGTGCTGCAACAACTAGTGGCATATGATCAATGAGACAGCTGGGACCACGAGCTTTCTGCTGGAGCTCGGGGTGGCTGTGACAAAGTAGTTTGTAAAGCAGTGACAATACAAACTAATATTGCTTTATGTTTTATGCACCTCATTGTAAGCACATAGCTTACGATTTCCAGTGTCTGGCACATTTAGGCCTTTTTGGAGCAGTTCACCGGTCTCACTCTTCCAAAGGTCTTTCCTGAAAAATCCTTTGCCTGACCACTGGCTCCTTCCATCCTTCACCTGTGCCCCCAAGGCAGAAATAAACCACACTCCCTAAAAAGGCAACAGCAGCGCTTGTTTAACTTAGAGGAGGAAGACTAATTACAAGTTTCTGCTCATTTGGTTCTATTTCATAAGCATGTTAATGAGAAGACGCAAAGCCCCACAGGCCTGGCAGCAAAGCACCAGCTATGACTGACTTTCTAATCCCAAAATAACTGATACATCTCAAAAACTCTGACCCAGCAATACGTGAAATTTAGGCAATATTTAAATGCAAGAGTCAGTTGAAATTAGCAGGAGAGGAAGATAAACCATGGACCACTCAGGTATTACAGGCTTATAGAAGTGATGCTCCAGCAATTCCACACACCAAAAAAACCCCAAATTCACGGTGGAAGGATAAACCAACCAAACCCCTCATGAAAATAAGATGAAGATAACGCTGCATCTGATGGAAACCATGAAGCTCCAGCACCTCCTGCAAAACTTTCAGGAGCTTTGGATCCTTACTCTGTTTCCTTCTGAATTGCGACAGTAGTGAAAGCAAGTTCTGTGTTGTGAGAACTTGTAAGAGACGATACACATGATGTAAAGACCTCAAATTAACAGAAATACTCAGCATTTAAGACTTCTAGAAATTTTATGTCAGTTGGCTTTAACACCTTGGACTGTGGGGTTTTGCAACCCAGCCAAATTCAAGCCCTCCTTGGTCACATCCATCCACACACCTCCAGTCTCCTCCTGGCTGGCTGCCAAGGACAATACCACTATCCTGTGGAATTTGCATTTCAGATTTTGCTGAGAAAACACCGATTGTGAGTACAATGAAAATCCTGTTTTGTAATGATTTAAATATGTTTAAAGTTAACCAATCTTTATTGCCATTTTGGCAGTACAATCACTGTCGGCCTGCTGTATCCATGTCTAATTTGTGCAATCAAGAAACGCACAGACTTGGGACTCACTACTCTGACGCTGACAAGCGATTTCACAGAATTTCTGAGCCATATTTCCCAACTCAGTCAAAGCATCTCCATGACTAACCATGGAAAGGAGGTGTCCTCGTCAGCAGATGCTGTAACAGAACCAAGACATAACCTTTATTCTTCAGCTTCCACTATTTTTAGAAGTGAAATCAAGTAACACCTTTGTCAATCACTCTACAAACCTAGAAAACTGAGGGTAGGGTGGAGCGTGGGTTCTTGTGTCTAGAGAAACCTTCCAGTTAACTTTAGTTACTTGAACTTTGGCATCTCTGCCTCAAGGAGAATTTTTCTGCACAGAAGAACTACGAGATGCCTTCATTTCAGTAGATTGGAGTCTGCACAATCGTACAGCCAAACACAAATCTGTGACCACCAGGCTGGACCAGCAGAGTCAGCACAAGCTCCTACACAGATCCCACCCCAGTATGTGGCCACTCAAACCAGGACTAAAGGCAGAACAGTCTCACAGCTGTCATTTGCAGGACTCACTGTTCCCCATGCCTAGAAAATTATTTTCTATTTTGCTTTCTAGGCCACCACTTTTGCCCCCTTTCCCCCACGTGAACATCCCCAGGAAGGTTGGCCTCTGCTCCCATCTTTCTTCATGACTCAGGCCTAGATTTTCTCAGATTTGTTTAGTTACCCAATACCTGTGTCAGGTACTGAATGTACTCTTTAATGTGTACAACTTCTTGCCAAATTATTTTCCAGTGATGTCATCACATACATATTTAACTATCTCCTGAAATCTAAATCAGTTATAGTCCTAGTTTAGCTAGCAAGGCTATTAACTACTCCTAATGTGGCAAATTATCTACTGAACTCAGGATATTAACTTTATTAAAATTAATTTTAAAATTTTATATCTATTAGCATTGGAAATATTATTCCTACATTGTAACACTACCATTTATTAACTTCAGGTGTTTACATGATAACAAAATAGTAAATATTTTACATATTGGAGGGTATTTTCACTTTAAACCCACCTTACCTCAAACATCCAACCTATGTCCCTGTTATAGAGGTGCTGGCCATTCTTATGTGAAAATCTGTCTAAAGTAGGATTTAATTCAGAAAATGAGGGAAGGAAACATGATTTTAACTTGGAATTAGTAGATAAGATGGATTACAGTTTAAATAATATTGTTTTGCTCAGCTGGATATAGTCTGGAATTTTAAATGAAAAAATAGATTTCTTCTTGCAGCAGAGAAATGGACAAAACATATCAGAAGGCAGTTACTAAAAATCAATCAATTGATCAGACATATAAAAGGTAAAAGGTTTCGTTTCTGATGGAGCACCTGAAAAAGGATGTGAGCATTTTCATCTGCCTGGCTAAGACAACCTGATTTAGATCAGTGGTAGCACAACAGATCCTGGAGGCACAGAGCCAAACCTCCTCTGGTAAATTTTAAGCTTTTTGAGTCACGGACAGAAACCCAGCACAGTCGGTCATGGCTGTCGTGAATGAACAGAAACCTGAGCAAGACAAATTTGGGCTGCTTTAAATATCACACAACTTCCAAAATCCTACACTATATTTGCAATTTTTCTTAGCAAATAGGAAAGGGAACGACTAAGAAAATATTCTTTTCTAAAACCAGCTGAAACAAGACCAGTTCTGAATCGATCAAAATATGGGCACAACGTCCAAGCTGATGCTGTAAGAGGAGAATGCAATCCTCCTTGAGACCCAGCACGATGAACTGACGAGGCAGAGGTTCAGGGGTATATTTGTCACAGCTCAAAAAAGTGAAATTCTCACTGCATTTAGGGAGCTCTGACTTTCCCCAGTTCTGTCTCTTTGGGATGCAAGCCAAGGATCTAAGTGGCTGTGCAGTCAAAGTGCAGCAATTATTTCTCACTTTGCTGGAGAAGCAGCTCAGGACCTGTCCCGACATGCCGCGTCCACCTGGGCCAGGCAAAAAAGCAGATATTGACTTTTCTCCTTGCCATGCTTCAAACCCCCAACCACTTCACTCTCCCCCACTTTTTCAAACATTAAATCTCATGTCAAATTAAACAATTCTAATTGTAGATTTGAATACTTTCAAATCAACCTAAAAATCATAAAATACCGCCCCCCCCCCCCGTATTTTTACAGCTCTCACAATAATATCGGCTTATTTTTCATCTGCTTTACCAAGTTATGTACAAAGCGATGGGGAGAACAATAACATTGAAGAAAAGGTATGTTCTCTATAAGGTATGTTTGGAAACATTTATTTTTATTTTACCATTAAAGGAAGATTAAGATAGAAATACATGAAATTTTGTAAATGTGGGAAACAACAGTTTGGATTCCTGTGAGTATTACAAAATGACTGCTATTAACAACAGATACTCATATATAATTTTTTTCCTTATCTATGTGTTTGCTGCCTGGTTCTATAGTGTATTCTCACTGGATTTCAAAGCAGACTCTCATGTAGCAGAAATATGTCTTTGAGGAAAAGACTTAGAGGAGTAATTCCTACTGAACTGCTGAAAGTGCTGCCCTGACTGACAAGTTGAGTATGCATAATTCAAAGGCTAAACCCGCCTGAACTAAAAAGGACTTGGATGGATGTAGGAAACAGGCAGCATATGAAAAATAAGGATATCATTTAAAAAAAAAAACCAAAAAAACAGGTAAAAAATAAACATTCCATATAACTAATTGGAAGGGACATTCAAACTAAGGGAAGTAAATTCTGGTGTAAATATGCCACATCAAAAGTCTGATATTTCTGTGTGACTGCTTGTACTCCATGAAGATATACAAGAGTTTGTCCATAAATGACAAAAAAATAAGACCCAATGTAAGAACATGATTCGTCAGTCACAGCAGAGCAGACGATTTGTGGAAACAGCCTGACTGACCCTGCAATAACCTTCTCCGAAGTGCAAGGAGATGCTCAAGCACCCGGGTTTGGTGCATTTCTAAACACCTGAAATGAGACAGCTCCTCCCCTGCACATCAGGGACACACTCACACACCTCCCGTGGTCCTGCCTGCAGTAATTCTGCTCTTCCACTTGTAAGCCTCTGTCTCACTACACATTTCTCCTGCTGGTTCCAACAGATCTAACTTACCTGAGCTACAGAAAAAAGGAAGTGGAAATCAAGGTACTTCCATTCCCTGAACACAGCATTTACATTTTTGGCAATATCTGACCAAACTGGTGTCGAGTAAAGCTTTGACACTGTAGTTTCCACTTAGGATTGCTTGTAATTTTTGTTGGTATTACTCCATTAAGGTCTAACGTGCACTATCATCGAAGCTTCCGTCACTGAAAAGCAGACATGCTTAGGACACACATGAGGATCCATTTAATAACTCAGGACATTATTACACTTCAGTTAAGAACAAGAAGGAAAGCACTAAACTGGTAGGGAATTTAGGCCAAATCTAATTTCACAAGCTGGAATCTGTCCAAGACAGATTGTATTTACCACCTGTACTCCTGTGAGCAGGGCGCGAGTTCTTTAATGACCACAAGTGGCCAAGACCTCGGTTTCAGATCTCACCTGATAGAGCGGCTAATGAGATTTCCACCACAACGAGGTTTTGCTCAGATTGACAGCTACTACTCCATAATATTTCCACATTTCCAATCCCTAATGGAACCAAATAGCAAAGCTGTGCAGAAATGATAATATGGAACTTTTTTCCCCCCTCCAAATCTCAGAAGCGATTTGACTCAGGGTCAGGGCGAGCTTGAAGTCTCTGCATACATCAGTTCCTTTACCTTATCTACATTTTGCAATCCTTGACATGCAAACACACACAGGCACCTCTCTGAAAGCCACCGCATCAGAAAACCCAAAGCATTCTCTCAATATATCATGACTCTGGAATATTATTTACACAAATTGAAAGGATTATTACTATACTCCTACACAAAAGCATCATACATACACAATAGACTGAAATGTCTCAAAAGGATGAGCCTTGTGTTACCTATAAATAATTCAGATGGAAAAAAAACCCAACTTGGATTAACCAGAATATCAGTACGGAATAATTATTCAAAATGCTTCTCTGAAACACAAGTATGCCATTGATCCAGTGATGACCACCTCTCCATTTATTAGAAAATCATTAATACTTTTGTGTGCAATGCGCATTAATTAAAAATCCAGGGCCAGCTCCTAAAGACAGTTACATGTGAAGTGCACCCTTTCTTAAATAAACAGCTGAAGCATTGCCAGTGGTTTTGGAGCAACTGTTCTGTGTGGTCACTGATGAGGGGTCACGGACTTCACAAGATGGTGGAATATAAACACGTTCATTGTGCAGTGAAAAATCCTTATCGACCATCACCCAAACAGGAAATAACTCTGCACCCCAGGGTGTCCCAGTCACCAATTCTGTGTCACAGGATTGCCTTTGATGGGAACAGGGAACCAATGCCTGTGATGGGAACAGGGAACCAATGCCTGTGATGGGAACAGGGAACCAATGCCTTTGCAGGTCACAAACAGGGTTTCTCACCTCTGACAGCTCCAGCAGCTCACAAACCCCCAGTGCTCTCCCACCACTGCCCTGGTGACCCAGGATGTGTTTCGTGGGTTCTTCCGGACCAAAGCCAGGAGGTAACTCTGGCTTTCAGGGGCTGTTCCTCTGTCACCTCCATTCTGTAATCCCACAGTTCTACAGAAGGGTTTAACCTGTGGGACACACGTTGCCTCCAGCCTGCTGGGATTATTCATCTCAGCCCACGCTCTTCACCTGGAAAGCTTTTCTTCAGGCCAAAGAAGGTCAGAAGTGCAGCTCACTGCACTGGCACCAATATCTGCCCATTCCAAGTGACATCCTTCACTGCAGCATCGCCCTCACAAAGCTGGGAGGGGACAGCATGGGAAACAATGGGCCTGGGAAGAGGATGGATACAATTCCTGGTGCCATCTCCTCGCTCCCAGCTACTGCCCCACACAGAGCGACCCAAGCTCACAAGATGTGACTCTCAGGCACACGTGCAATGCACCCAGTGCTTGGAGGGGGAATAATTTCAGCCATGGATTAGCAAAACTCCTCGTGTGTGGCTCTCCCCTAACAATATGGTGAACTAACAGCTTGGTGAAAGGTTCCAGGGGATCGGGGGGGTACTGCACATTACTGTGCATTACCAAAGGCAGCCATAATAACACCGGACTTTTTGTTTCCCTAAAACCTGAATTCCTCTATTTGAGCCACTGCACCGTACTGTGACTGTGCCATATTTTATGACTGGTTTTAATGCAGTTACATCAATTTAATAATTTTTGTTAAAATGACCACATAATGTGTTGTTATCCAAAGTCTCAATACAGTTTAGTAGCTCTGAAAAGCATTGAGGGTTTTCATTTACTTAGTTTTACTTTTCCAGCACAGGCCTTTTAACTGGGTTACCCATAACTTTTTGATGAAAAAGTAGTGAAAACAACAACTGTCCTGGTTGCAATTTGCCAATCCAAACATCCTATCCCCCTTTTTCTTCCCCATCTGTAAATATTCTTGATTACATTGCAGAAGTAGATAAACAAACCTAAAAAGAATCAACAGCCCTACAAGGTTTATCGACACTGGTAAAAATGAGTACATTCTCAGGAACATTTCTCACCTAAGTACCCATGCTTGACAGGTGCCTGTTTGAAAGCAGGGTTTGATGTCTCCTATCAACCAGCCTTTAAAAAGTTCCAACTAATTAAATTAACAAGGAACTTATCTGTCAGCTACATGTTGCATTTTAAGACAGTATCTCTCCAGTCCACCCTTCCAGGTCTGAGTTCATCCTCAGACTTTAATTAACTCTGCCAGAACTTATCAGACCTGCAATCTGGATTAAAAACAACAGGGAGAGCTTTATTAAGGTGTTCTTTTTCCTTACTTAAACATAGAAATAAAATCTTTTAATTTATTACATTCATACTACACAACAATATTATAATAATAATTAGGTACTACAGTACTGATTGAATGGTTATGTCATTAGCATCAGAGAATCAAAAGTTTCAAAACAATGAAACATTTCTCTCAATTGCTTCAGGATTGTCTTAAAATTATTTAAGGAAATAGGGAATTCTGCTCTTATTTATCAGGTACTTCATAGCATACATTGTATTTTCTAAGCTCTGTGCATTCCATTCATGTGGGATGGGCATACCAGACTTTTTTTTTTTTCCATCTATTCATTGTCAAAATAATAGAGGAGAATACTATTACCTGGGGGTTTTGCCCTCAGAATTGATTTTTATAGCAACTCGTTTAATCTAGATTTCTTTTTTCTAAAAATATACCTGTATCATATGAAACAAAGAGAAGAGTGTGGAGCTAAGCCTGGCCTCAATGACAACCCATCACCTGTTTGCATTTTATTGCTTCACCAGTAAACAGCAACCCATGTAGACAACGTGGTCAGAGGATCCCTGCACTGCAATCGAGGTACTTCACTGTTTTAATTACAGCTCAAACTGAATATGAGGAATTTTAACATTTATTCCTGTTATTCATTACAACAACTTGCAGGCAGAAGATTCTAAGATGGCACCATGCTGAGGGAGTAGGGGGGGTTATTGGATATGGTTTCCTGACAGGTATTTCCTCTCACTCCTGACTGAAGTTTGCTGTCAAATCCTTCCTAATTCACTGCCGAGTTCCTCACCTGGATAACCCCTCTGTGTGACAAGCACTGTTAATCACAGGAGACAGAACTGGCTGAGCTCACCAGAGTCTTATTCGCACCTTTATAATTTCCCAGCAGTTTGTAATTCTGCTTCCACATCATGAATACAGAAAATCCATAACTTTCTTGTAAATACAGGTCACATATTCCTTGTTTGCACCTTGCTGGAGAATACAAGCATTAACATAGCTACAGTAAGGTAAGTGAAGAAATAAAGACACGTTGGTATCTAGGTTTGGCGTGGTTGTTTGGTTGAGGGTTCTGATCGGTGTATTTTTGTGGGTTTGGGGTTGGTTTTTTTCAGTTCTTTTTTCTTTGGCTGTTGGTTTTGGTGGATGAGAGCATTCCCTTCAAGTCAGTCACCACAATAAATTTCAGATGAAAATGAGTTTAGCAGAAGGTGCTTGGGTTTGCCTCAAGGCTGAGCTGTCAAAGAGCTCCTGCCACAGCCGTGGGGTCTGCAGAGCTGCAAAGCCAAGCCTGGGCTCTGCCCTCAGGGACAAAGGGGCTCTGGTCCCAGGGACAGGCACCGAGGCTGGGCTGGAGACAACAGGACAAAACTCCACAAGGAGAACCCAAACAGAACAATCTCCCAGTTTCATTTGGTTTTTTAACAGCCTCAGTTCTGCCTCAGTCATTTGAAGGTAACACTAAGACACAGGGTAGAGGGAGCTCTGCAGCACTCGATGCTTTCCCGGTGAATTTCCAAACAGAAATTAAAGCCTATCACATTAATATCTTTCTTTATAAGTACAGGCCAACACTGGAAGCGAGAATCTGCACTGCCAAACTGAAAGCCCTGCAGCACTCTTGAAAGCCTGGGGTGCTGATGCACCAGTGAAAAATTTTATCAGCATCTTTGGCAACTGCTGCAGCAATGGAATTGAGCTTAGCAGAGAAGTGGCAATAATGCAAAAATATTTACCAAAAAATGTGTGATGGTCTTTGTTCAATTTTAGACATTTTTTCACTTCTACAGTATAAGTAACGAAATTATGACTCAGTAATATTTTGCAAAATATGAGGAGAAATGGGAATTTGAATTCTCTAGGAAAGCTGTCTGGTCAAAGTTAAAAATAGTTTTCCTTTTCTAAGTTAAGCTTTATATAAAGTTAAGTTGGCCCTATCACTTGCACTCACCGACGCAGGGCTCAAAAAAAAGAATTATTCCAATAAACGCAAACTTCCGCTCTGTGGATTTTTTATCATGTATACGCTAAAATGCCAACAATATGTCATAGCTAAGAAACAGCCTTTTATCCTATTTTAAAGCTAGTATTCAACTTAAATGGTAAGGAATATCTCTTGATCTTGTTTTGTAAAGGTTGCACTTGCTACAGGCTTAACACAACAGTGGGAGACGGTATGGAAAGGATCGATAAAGAGCATTACCCTTTGTGAGAGTGAATCTCTGCAGGACATCCCAGCTTAACTCTGCTGCCTGCACTTACACTTCACACTTTCCCACTGGGAGAAGAGGCTAAAACACAGTGATGGACTCACAAGGCAAGGAGAGGTGGGTAAAAATCCCCCTCCTGTTCCTGCCCTACAGTTGCTACCTTGCTGGAAATGTCGTAAAACAAAAACACAAAAACAAGGGGAAAAAAAAGAAAAACAACAAGAAAATTCTGTTAAATTACAGGGCTTGTTTATTAAGAGAAAAAAATATTCCCAAGCCCTGCTGAACACAGGCCCTTGCTTCATCACACGGTGAAGATGCAATAGGTTGTAATTTTCATTTTAACAGCATGACACACACACACAAAACAAAAAAAGAAAGGCAGCAGAGGTACACCATGAATATCACCAAATGACAAATCTCTTTGCTGCTGCAGAAGCAGAAGACATGAAAGAATTTCTGTTTCAGCACAAAGTGGGCTGGTGGAAATCACGTGCAGGTGATTTCGGCGCAGCCACTGGGCTGTGGTGGTGCTGACAAGTTCTCTGTGGGAGAATCTGACTTATGAGTAAGGAGGGTTCTTGCTGTCTGAAAACAGATCTGAAGAGACGGGTATTTTGGGCACAAAGCAAAGTAAACAGCTTCAATTACAGGCAGTGGAATGGGAAAGTCACAGGCACTTAAGTGGGTCAGACATAAGATGAAGACTGGAACAAAGTCAGCAGAGAAGAAAAGAGGAGGATGTTAAAAACAGAAAGTTTTAAATACAGCTCAGAAGAAAACTTTCAGAAATTAGGACAAGTGTTTTAAACTTGAGTCAGACATGAAGGGTCTGTCAGGTAGAGGATGCAAAGGTGGAGATGACTTAGCTATTGCAGCAGAAAGGGAACCTGCTTTTAATACACCTAGAGATTGCTACATAATCACATTGCAAAGCATAAAAAACATCGGTACAAAGGCTCACACCAGAGCCAAGAGGCGGTTGTGTAATGGTACTTTATCAAATGTGCTAAAAATATAAATAGGCACACAGAGAAACAAAATCAGCCATCAAAATCTTGTGCCTTTTAAAATTTAAGCATCCTAGAACAGATTACAGCGAGCCACTCGTACAGTGTGTCCTTGAAAAGTGACACATAATGTGTGTTTTATATTCTCACAGACTGTTTGGAGTCTGGGATCAGAAACTTCTTTGGAGTTTCTCTAAAATGGTGCAAACTAGTAAAGAACTAAAAGTAGAAGTGATGTAAGCAGGAAACTGGAAGCGGAAGAGTTAAACAGGTGATAGTAGCAGGTGGAAAAAGTAAATTATTCATTTGGAGACCGAGACAGACAAATGCCAACGCAGTTTACATAAAAGGAGGCACGGAAATAACATCAATTAATTCCAGAGGCCCTCAAACTACCCAGTTTGGTTGGCAGACACCATGTAAATTTGCATCTCTGCTCTCTTACAAGAGCTGGCATTTCCCCTTTGAATCTTCTTTTTTCCTCCCACATCACCAAACCTGTAACCTGCATCTCTTCAGCCTTCCCTTCTCCACCTTTGCCTGCAGCCACAGCTGAATCCCATGGGGTTACGCTTGAAGCTGGGTCTGCGGATGCAAAGGTTTGAGGTTTTTCACCTGCCATTACTTTTGCTGTCCAGGCCACAGGACAGATCTCCAGACAGCAGAGCAGATGGTGAGCTCTGCAAAGGCTCCCGAGGCCAAGGGACCCCGCTGCTCTGAGCACGGGGGGTGTCTGAGCACAGCGCTGCCCCTCTGACCGCCCGCCCTGCCTGATCCAAACCCTGCAGGAGGCTGCCCTGGCACAGCCAGCCCGGGGATCAGCCTGCAGGGCTTGGCTGCAAGAGCAGGAGCTGCTCCAAGTCCCGGGGCAGCAGCCAGGGATCGGTGCTCAATGTTCCCTGCTGGACCAAGGGCTTTCCCCAGCTCAGCTCTCCCCAGCGCTGCTGCCAAGCTCTGCCACGCCATGAGCAAAGCTTCCTGTAGGATACACAAACACCTGGGCTGACACTCAACAATCCTGGAGACATCTTCATTCCCAGGAGTCTCTACCCTAAACATACTCAGAATTTAGACTTACTAATGCAAATTTCTTCCAGTTACTCAGACCAGTTGATGAGTGAAGTAATCTGGAAAACTAAGTGCAACTACATGTAAAAATATTGCACAACGTTAACGATATAATTTTTGCATGGGGGTAATAAAGAATGGGCTCAGATGATTTTTTTCATGCTCATGGTCAGTATTTTTAATATATACATCACATTTACTCACTTTCAGGACATAAACCCTATTGCAACACGATGGGGAACAAAGTGGAAGTTATTTTTCATCCCAGCTCTTTTGCTAAGCGTTCTATGAAACAGCCTCTGTATTCCTCCTCTTCCGGATTTAGCTGTGGGAAATGTATTTTGATACTGCACACATGAAACAGTTCTGTCCTTTTTAACCTGCCCTGTGTTTCTTACCTGTGCTTTCAGAGTTTTGGAGAATATTTTATCAGTTACTGATATGCAGAACTCTCAGTTTATGAGTAAATTGTTAAACTGCACGAGCAGCTTTCTTGGGAGTTACTGTAAAACCACGTGTGTCACAGTTCACATGTGGGACTGGGTGTCGTGGTCTTGCTGAGGATGAACTGTGCTGTTGGTAAAGCTAAGCCAGTAAAATTCTATCCACTATCTTCTTAAGTGAAACCAATTAAAGTAACAAAACTATCTAAAAACATTCTGACTAAAATTATTGCATATTAATGTTAGTTAGCAACCAATTCAGAATTAATGTCAAGATCTCCTTATGCTAAACAATGCAGAATTTTGTATAAAACTCTATATGCTGCTGTGTATGTACCTATATGCATGCAAATATAGCTCTATGTAATAGGTATTTATATGGATTTTTTTTGAATAAGGTAAATAAATTATGATAATTTGCACCTTTGCTTGAAAAAAGTGATTCTGATAAAGTAATCTTGTCAGTCCTTAACCACTGAAGGCTTAAATGAATAATTTCTCATTTCCTAATAAGTCCAGATTGACTGATGAAATTTCAGTGCGAAGTGGTTAAAATTCATCTTCGCTTTTCCATGTAAAATTGGATTCCACTTTATCAGAAAACTTTCAAATGCAATATTACTCCTTGTTACATATACAGCCAGTAACTTACGCAGGGCACTATTTATCATTCAGACAACTTAAGTACAACACAAAAAATCACCTTGAGACAAATGAGAAATTCTCTCCTGGGAAACCCCGAACTGTATTAATATGATCAGAAGTAGAGCTTCACTTTTCCTTCATTAAGTCGAGAAGGCATTTCTCATATAGCCATGTAAGAACTTAGGAAAAAAAAAAAAAAACTAAAAAACCCTCCAAGGTTCAGACATCTTTTTAGTCCTATCAATCATTTTCAGTTCAACCAACTTTTTTCATTGTTACAAAAGCATTAAAATCCAGATGGAAATGAGCTGAAAAATTCAATGCCCACAGGGAACGCAGTGCTTAGATAATCTAATCCATTTGGGAAACAAAAAGTTCATGTCAGGTATTTAGTAACCAAAGCAATTACCAGAAGCTGACTATTGAAATTGGGCTGAGTAATATTTCATCAGATTTCATCAATCCTGCTAGAACAAAGAAAATTGTGGGGGATAACAACCCATTCAGTGGTAGTTGAGATAAATAAACTGAAGAAAAATAAAGCAATGATTGCAGTTACCTGTTATTGTTTCCTAAAGACATCGATATATAATAAAGACAATATTTCCAAACCACTGAAATGTGGGTAGCAGAGGGGCCATTTTGATTTCTGTATTTGCAGTTTTGGTATTTATGCTGTCCAGATCTTTATTTGCATTGCAATTTGGGCTGCACGTCTTTCCCTCTTCACAGTCTCATCTTAAAAACAGGAGAAAGATCTACCCCTGAGTAAGCAGGATGTGCTGCATTCCAGGATTAATAATATTAAATCCATTAGTTTGTAGGAAAACTGTCTGTTCCATATAATCAGGGGGTTCCAAAGCAGATGTGCACCCACAACACCCACCCATGTGCTAGAATGTTTAAAAAGTACTTTCACTGAAGATTCTTTAAGTTAGGATTTCTCCAAGTTAGGGTTCTGGAAATAGTTAACATTCACTGAGAGAAATTGTCAAAAAATACATTTTTTTAAAAAAAAGCTTCCAAGAAAAAACCAGCAGTCTTTCCAAGCAAACAACATTAAGTTTAAATAAATTTCCACCTGTGAACCAGCATCCATGCAAATGTGTCTTATGCCTGCAGAATCCATCACACCAGGCATTTCAGTTTGATTAAATATTTTATGCTCATAGTTCAAAGTAGCTTTTTCTCTTTAGTTTCAAATAAAGCTCCTCATCATCTTAAAAGATCATCAAGCAGGCCTTGAACGTGCGGGCGTTCTGCAGATGCTGGGTACAGTCAGGCCCCTGTGCGTGCACGGGCGAGGACCAGGCACAGCTGCTTGGGAAATTCACTGAGTCATACTTGAAAAACCAGAACGATTTCAACTCCAAAGGAAGAATTCTTTGGAATGCTAAGAGCCCTGCAGCAGGATGAGATTTTTCACAGTGCTGAGGACCAGCACTGACTCATTTTGCTCTGGCTAACCTCACATCTCTGCCTAATTACGACAAAATTCAGAGCTGGGAGCCTCTGCCACTGTTCCCAGGGCCCACCAAGAAGCTGAGATCTCCAACATCTCAGCAACCCCTGGGCACCACTGCAGCTTCTCTTACCCAACTGGTATTTAACGTAATACATGGAAGAATCAACAAGATTGCTTAGCAAACAGCGTGACTAGTTAGTTATCCGGATCCAGGAAGAAATGGTACATAAAAGCAAATATTCTTGGAGTGGAGTTCATTTGGAACAGCTGCTGTTTGTTGAACAATCCGTGTCCTAGGTGCTGGAAGTACCTTGGATGAATGCTAAAGAAAAATACAACACAGAATCAGAAAAGCCTCTCCTGAGAAGGGAATTAAGAGCATGGCTTTTACTGCTTGGTTTGTACGACCACTTTGCCATGTAACCTGTGGGTATGGTTAACAGAAAAACATTTTGTCACCGAGATGCATCTGTTTCACTGTGTTCCCAGTAAAACCACTTCTGTTCCTGCAATCACTAACACAGACAAAACAGTGTCATCCTGTGAAATCCTCTGCCTTTTGCACCTTCTCCTGGTTCCCAAGGGTGCTCATCCTCAAAGATTTCACAAGGTTAGCAACTCTCTAACATTTCATTTTTTTAAACCAGTTATGAAATACGGAATTTATTCTAAGGCAAATTAATTATATCGCTGGTCTTCACAGGGGAAAGTTCTGCAAAGAGTTTTTAGCACAAAGCTGCCATATTTCAGCTCCCTAACCCACCTTTCCACTAACCTCCAGTGCTGGTTTGTTTCAAAGGAAAAAGATAATCACCTTCAACATACCCAAAACCTTCTTGTAGGCTAATTTTTTAGCCCATGAGTCACAGCACTGAAACACAGCAAATAATAAAAAGGAAAATAATCAGGATATTCATGACTTGCTAACAAGCCTAGCAGGATGGACGGAAGTAATTTAACTCTGCCCTGCTGAGTCACTTGGGCTGTCCATCTACCCACAATGAACCTAATTAGCTGGTATCAAAAACACCACAGCTGGAGCAAGGGCCAAAATATATGAGCAAAATAAAATCAATCAGCATGAGACACCTTCATTTCCATTTACTAAATATTAAGTGCAGTAGTTTGCCCCAAATTAGCTCACAGCTAATGAAAGCCTTATTTAACAGTATCCATCTCAAAATCAGAAAGGAAGGAAGATTATTTCCAAGTTTATCCAACCATTTCATATTCTTCCCAGAGCACACTAGATCGCAGCGGATTTCAACTTGCATTTGTAACAGCACATTCAACCACAGAACACTTTATTAAAATAACATTAATGGTCTGTCTTAAACTGATAAAAGTAGGGACAAAAATTCATGCTGACACTTGATTACGGTGCTCCACTGCTGAGCAACATACACACCCATTCCAGGCAGACACAATAACTTAGATGAAAATAAGAATATCTGTGCAGCGTTCCCCAGAATGCNTAACAGGTCGCGACTGACACAAGGAGGGAGACTATTGCCTTCATCCCCTCGACCACCAAGAGGGCTCAGGACGACCCCTGAGCAACAAGAGGCGCAGCCGCAGAAGACACGCGATGATGTCACGGAGAACCAGAAATAGAGACCATAAAGTAAAGGGGCTGAAGGGGGGGACGTGTGCCGTTGGTGGAGCAGAGACTACCCCGGCCGCCCCAGCGCTGCGTTTGCTTGATTGCTGCTTGCTAATAAATCTTAAATCAATTATAAATTGGCTCTGGCAAGTTTTTTTCACCGCAATTACTTATAACATGCCTGTCTTGAAGCAGCTCAGCTGGAGTTAAAGATGAGCTGCACAACTTGGCCTTTTCAGCTGCACCAACCATCACTGTCCCATACCAGCCAGTAAAACAGAGCCCCGTTGCAGTTCACATGTGCGTTCTCACTGATTAACACATTCATTGTGCCAACGTGAGCACACACACGCACTGAGAGCTTCTCTTTAGCAGAAATTTCATTGCACTCTCTTATTCAGCTCTTACTCCAGTTGGAGCTGCCATTTCCACCCAGTCCACACGGCAGCATTCTGACCTTGCTTTTAGAGGCTCTTTAGCATAAAATAATCTTTGTGGTTAGAGCCTACGGCTTATGCTGAATTATGGGTACTTTAGAGCAAGGAAATAAAACAGCATAGTCAAACGCTGACGGTACTCCAGTGCTTTTCCCACAAGTCCTCTGAAGAACCAGCCAATTACCCTGCAATTGACACAAGTGACTGAAAAAAGCATCCTCATTTCTAGCAGTCGTAAATTCATTTGCAAGTAGCTCATCAAAATTAAATGTATACTTATTACAGCCACAAAGACGTGCTTAAATCACATTAAAGGGATAATTTTATGATACTTGTAATTATTTTCAAAAAAAAGGAAGATTTTTCTATGCCGTACGTAGTAATCCTTTGCAAGCTTTAAACTTAAATCTGTTTCTTTACTGAAGTGTTGCCTCGCAGTGTGTGAATGCTGGTTTGCCATAATAGGATTGCTCGTGAGCATCCGGATTCTGGCGCTGATCTTTGGAGCAGAAAAGGGAACACTGCTCCGGGGGTGAAAAAATACCCAGAAAGGACTGCAGGGTGCTTTAGGGAAATGTACAGGAAGGGAAGCAGACCAAAATTGTGACTAAATCAGAGATCGCTGCATTCCTTTGGCAGTCCTGACAAACACTGGGAACATTAAGGAGTTTTATCTAATAATAAATGATTAAGATCTGGTATGAGATATGAAACATTTCCAGCAGATGATGAGAAAAGGAAGATGAAAGACAAAGGGAAGGCATAACAGTAGCACTTACGACCATTTCATTTCAGGTTTTACTTAGAAGTTTATTCACAAGGCTTATCACTGGTTTATCTGAGTGTGATATATACCTGTGCCTTTATGGACACATTGACACACCTTGTTCCTCATTTTCCCTGCAAGTGTGAGAACTCTTTTATTGCTCTAGATAACTTAGAATGGACAGAGACAGAAATCTGTGGCACGAAACACCCTGGAAAACACCACTTCCATGAATCTTGCTCCCCTAGTCTGTATTACTATTTTAATTATGAGGATATTATACTTTTTTTAGACAGAATGTGCCTTACTGTCCAACGACTGAAACTGCATTAGGGACTGAAATATGCTTTTAAAAGAAAGCATATAACTGACAATAAAAAAACCTATAAAATAAAGAATTAACATTTAAGTTACAATGCGCAATAGACTGCAATATCCTTCAAAGAGAACATTATATTTAAAGCCAGGAAACAAACAATTTAGTGAAAGATGACACTTGAATATTCTCCAAAAGCCACATAAAACATTGCAATAATTTTATAAAACTTGCCTTTGCTCTTCCTTGGTAGTAACACAGAGATCACAGCTATCAAAATTCTTAAAGTTCATTTCGAATCAAATGGCAGCAAATTTCAAGCTTTACCATTCAAGTCCAAACCCAACCCTGTGCCTGGGTTTTCTGCTTTTACAGCAGTAGCAGCTGCTCAGAGCTTAAGATAATTCTCATCTTCTAGTTCTCCTTCCAGTCATCTCCCAGGGGGTGGTCACCTCTTTCTGATTAAGGCAACCTCTCATCACGATTGTCCTGAGCACCCATTCAGACTGCACTACATTCTAAGCTCTTAAAATAAGCTTTATGTAAAGCTTCCCAGAGTGGTTAATTCAACTGATCCACTACAGGAAGCTGCTTCAAGGCTCCTCATTCGGAAGTCTCTGTTTGAAAATCCAGATGTGAACTGTTCCAAGTGTCCCTTGGAGCAGGAAACAGAAGAAAATGCTGCTTGCACAGTTCCTGTGTCCAGGATTGAGAAGGTTCCAGTCCTCATGCAATATTTTTCCATCCTCTTATGTTTAGATAATCATCTATTTATTTCTATGGTACAAGAAAAATAATGTGATGATGCTTCATGGTTAAGTGCAGAGTAATTGTAATCAAGCTCCCAAGCTGTGACATGGATAAAATAACTCCTGACTGTTGTGGATTTCTATATATAACCCATCTGAATTTAATTCTGATCTATTCTTTGATAATAAATGATGTCTGCCTCCTCTGCAAAACAAGACCTCGGAAAGAGAGAGAAGCAGCCACTGCTTCTCATGAGGTGCCAGTGCCACTGGGGATAGCGCAGAAGATGTTCTGCTACAGAAGACTGTAAAATCATCCCATTGGAGCAATGATTTTGCATTTAACAAAACATCTCTGCCATGGAGCCTCGCAGACGTTTGCTGCAAGGGCGGTGACTTCAACTGGCGGGGGAAAACACTCTGAGGAAAAAGTTGTAAATTATTGACTAATGCAGAGCTGAAGTTCTGTGGAGAGTGAGAATAGGTGGCACAGGGTCCACCCTGAAAGGCAGCGTGAGGTGACAAACAACCCTGCAGGGTCCTGTGGGGGAAAGGGAAAAGCCACATCCCTGCTTTCACTCCCCATGTGAATCCCAGAGGAATTTCAATGCGATTTAGCAGCCCACCTTAATCAAAAGTGAAAAGATAAATACTAATTCCGCAAATCTGGTCTAATTCCTCACCCAAAGACTGATTACTCGAGATCTGTGCAGAAAAGGGTAAATTTAATCTTTCGTTCAAGTTGTAGCAGCTAGATAAATTACAGAAGCCCACATAAAATTGACCTTCAACCACCACTTTCTGATAACAGAGTTTCTCACCTTTTCTCTTATCAGATCTGTCTCGAAATTTCCTGCAGCAAGATTTCCCTATATTTAGAAACCAATCAGTGCCAGCAGCTGCAAGAATTGCCCTCCAAGCAATCATGGGTGGGAAATGCTTAAGCCAAAAATCCAGTGAGGCAGAAATTTCTGATCAGACTTGAAAGGAAGCTCTTAGGAATCTACATTCATCTAGAAATGGAGAGGCAAAACCTCGACTCCTTCAAAGCACAGCATTTTCAGGCAGTTCTGAGGCTGGGAGTTTTCAGGCTACATTTGAGAAAGACAGGACTGTCAAAAACTGCTAATCAGATTTAAAAGTACACAACCACTATGATTGAATGGAAGAAACTCCAAACACTTTGTGTTTTGAAGACTCCAGAAACCAAATTTTACCATGCACACGATGCAGAAAGAAGATGAAGCAATTTTTTAACCAGCGTGATTATATAACCTCATGGTCTTCCTCAGACTGAAAAAGGGTACAACAGGAAATATTTCTCACAAAACAGAAGGTTTGGGAGAGTTCAGAATTACCTGATTTGTCTTAGGCAAAACTGTTGGAGTTCAGAGCTGCACTCAGGCCAGAGGAAGGGTAGGACCAAAAAGCAGGGGACATCACAGCCGTGAAGTTAAAAGATTGAGTGCAGGCTACGGACACTTCCTTATCAGCACAAAGGCACAGATTTATCTTGTTTTTTTAAGTGACAGCACAATATAAACTAAGGGCACGTCCATCCCTCCTCTCTGCGTGGCACTGAGCGCTGCAGCTGCACCAGGAGCACGGTACAACACAGCCCCAAACAAAGCAACCTGCAGCTGCTCTTGCACTAAGAACGCCCTTAATGAGGAACAAATCTTTCCCAAGATAGATGCAGTCACGGTACTGTTAAAATGCACGCTCTGATTTATAGAAATGATCATTCTCAGGGTCCTCCGGGTTAAACACAAGTAGCAGTGAAGGCAGAAGACATCCTGTAATGTGTTTCAGAGGAGAACTGTCTGAACTGGGTGCCTTGGAAAGCAACACTGCAAGCCAGAGAGGTGTTACCAAGGCTGAGTATGCTGCAGTCCCACAAACTCCCCTTGGAACGCTGTCTGACAAGACTGCTGCTCTGCTAAATTATGTATTGTTAGCATTTTGCACAGATTATTTCAAGATGTGGCACAGAGTTATTAGCTGCAGCCTGTGGCCTACTATTGCCTCTCTTAAATTCTAAGATTTTCAATTTCCGACTCTTTTTTTTTTTTTTTTTTACAAAATAGTACATTCCACAACCATTTTATTTCCTAATAGATTCAGTTTATGAAAACCAAGCGAATCCACTTGCCTTCTGCAAAACATTTACTAACAGGAACCTACACTCGCTTCTCATCCACCACCACTTAACTTCCAATAACTATTTTGACATTGGCAAACTGCATCTACGTGAGAATGAAATCCCAACAACCCTAAAAGGAACCAATCACTCACTGCTAATTCTCACTTGGACAAGAAGAAATTATAACAGTTGCTTTCTACTGATTCCATGTTACACCAAATCTAAATTTCCATATTGCTGTTAGAAACATCTGCTCAAAAATTAACAGCAGTTTTTCAACAGAAACACCTAATGAGTCCGTTCTTCACAGCTTCTCTCGTGCAAATTTCTGACTATGCACTAGAAACTTGGAATTGTTGTATTTCACCACAGCTTTTTTACACTGCAGGACACACCAGCAAAGTCCCCTCAACAACAGGGAGTAGAAGATTAACAAAACAAACCAACCAAAGAAGCAAAGGAGAAAGCACAGAAAGAAGGTATCGTTCAGTTAAGGTCATAAATGTCAGAAGACCAAAAGTATACCTTGAAAGCTTTCAACATCTCTCCTAATATCACTCCTACAACCAAAAGGAAGGGAAATCTTCAGCTCATTAACAGTCTTCCCTGAGTTATTGTGGACGGCTGGTAAAGCTTATTTTTCTTTAACTAAAAAAGAAAAGGAAATCATGATCATAGCCATCTACCTCGACACAAAATCCTTCTTTTATTTTACAACTCTGCTGCTGTAATCATATTGCAGATCCTGTTTACCTCTGGCAGTAAAAACACGTCCTGTTAAGACACAGGGCAGTGCTAAAGTAATACAGCGATAAAGTTCTTCCAGCCTCAGTAACATCTTTCCATATGAAGCATAAGTCTGACTTCCTCTGATATTCTGGAGATAAAACCTTGAATCTTGCTCGGTAACTTCAAAAACCCAGCTCAGCGTGGAATTGCACTTTTCCAGGAAGGAGCCAGGACATTCTGCGATTCTTCTTTCCTGACACGTTAATTGTTCCTCCATGCATGAGGGGCGCAGAAGCAGCGGCTGCCGTATTTATTCCATGGAAGTCGAGCCGTGGGGGTTACGGTACATTCCTTCTCCAGCACCGGCCAAATTATCTCCGCGCCCAACTTGAGGAAGGCGCAATAATCCTCCATCATTGGAGAATGCTGGGAGCCTCATGAATCATTTGAACAGCGTGAAGGCAGATTGAGATCATCTCCCTGTTATAGGAACCTGGAGACAAGCGGCAGCCCCGGTGAATCATTTCCATACGTCCTTCCCGCTCACAATAATCTTAAAGAGACACCACCACGCGTCCCAACCTCCACGCAGCACACACAGGAGCTTCCCAGGACTGAAAATGAGTTTATGTTGTGGCTGCAGTAATGCCCACTATTCTCTTTACATATATACGGCTCCAGACTGGGTCATTGTGCCTACCAAGAAAACCCACACTCCCTGAAATCTGTTTCAGGGGGAAAAAAAAAAAGAAATAGATATAACCTTTGTAGTCACCCGAAAACGCATGACACACACATACTAACTTGAGAACATTTGATTGCAACGCTCCAGAAAGAATAAAGAAAATGCTCTTGAGCGTTTCCATGTAAAGCCGTTACTGACAAAATTAGGTTCCTGCGCACGCAAACTCTGCACACAAACCTTCCTGTACACGCAGACGTTTCTTTAATAAAGTGAGAAAGCCTTAGACACAACACTGGTGATTGATGAAATGAAGGTGATAAATTAATTTAATTTTTAATGAGAAAACTCATGACCCTTGGAAAATCAGTGTATTTCAATACAAGATGTTAGACTATGTTCCTCCCAGAAACATCTTTTAAAGCAAGCTTT
>VYZT01023326.1:0-14492 GCA_013400735.1 Pomatostomus ruficeps | reverse complement strand
TGCTGTCACGAAGACACTGAATCATGTGATGGTCACCTTATTAATGATGCCTTCTCTTGGAGTGAGCAGAAGTGTGGACAGGGGACCCATCCCAGATGATGTGGCACCTCCAGGAAGGATTTGACTAGTGAAGAGGAAGGAGGGGAATGTATGACGTGGATCTGGGTCTGAAAACTGAAAGAGGAATTCATATGGAGAAAGGGCAAGTAGATATATCTCCTTGGAAGAATACACACACAGTCTAAAACTGTTTGGCGTATGTGACCCTGAATGGTACTCCACAAAGTAGAACAGCAGTCAAGATGAGCCTTTTGTCAAATTTTACCAAGTTCTGCAAGAAAGTTATAGCTCAGTCATGCTGATTTGCTAATAAAAAATTACTTTAACTGCTAATGCTACAAACCTAATCCATAGTCCAAAAAATAAAACTTGTCTTATGTGCCCCGCACATAATCACTGACAGTACCTATTTTGGAGGAGGAGTTGTTATACCACCAATGGGTGCAGCATAATCACTTTGACGGAGACACAACAGTGTGACTGCCGGGCTCAGGTAGGGGCCACTGCCACTAAAAAATGACAGCAGAACTTTCAAATCTGTATCGTTTTCAGACACTCCCATTAATTTCCTTTCAGTTTCAAGAAACATTGGACCACACCATCTTCCTTTGGTGCTGGTGTAAGAGCTGTCACTGACTGAAGACCTGCACTTCTCCTCATCAGTCATTTAAGCAGAAAAGGTCACTGATGTTGAAGGATTACGGCATCTTGTTTGGCACATCCTCAGCTCCTGCAGGCAGCACTGCTGAGGTCAGCAGGGTGGCCTGTGTGACCAGCAATAGCACGAAAGAGCAGGAATGGATCTCAGAGTGTCCCAGGAGTAACGTTTGTCTTGAAGGGCTTTGCACTGTCTGCCATACTGTCCACCTGTAGACAGGCCTGTTCTGGAGCAGCAACCCTACCATCCCTTAAGGCACGAGAATATTGCTACAATGCAAGTTCTCTCTGTGTTACCTCTGGGAAATCTCTCCTTTTCTTGCCAGCCTTTCACCCATTTGGAAGCATTCAAAGTCCTTTTCTAGTTTGATTTTTGTCATTGTTATTGTTGCTGTTTTGTTTTGTTTTGTTTTGTTTTTTTCTGTGTGTGACACTGGGAACAAGGGAAAATTTGAGCCTTAGATGCATTTTGTATGCTGGGTTCAAACCTTAAAGGGATTTAACTTGCATATTAGCACCAGATCCTTGCTGTAGCTGAGCATTTTGCACAAGGTCATTGCCGAAGAAATTGCGTCTTTTGTTTCTTAGCAAATGTATGTTGCTCTCCTCAAATAAAATGTTCAAGAGAAAGCTGTAGCAATTCTGTATGTAGACAAGTATACAAATAATACAGTCATGATACATTGTACTTCTCTGCTCCCTGCTCATAAGTGACTTTATTTTTACAAACATTAAAATAGGTAAAGTAAAAGGTAATAGGTAAAAGCTAAATAGGTGAGTAGTTTTCTCTCAGCATTACCACATTGAGGCAATTTTCCTTTTTTTCCTCTTCTTTGGTCTATAACTGGATCAGTTATACAATGTAACTTTAATTATCTGAATACAAATTTCTTTCAGATTCTCATGACTCAGATAAACATGAACCTGCTGAGTCTGCAAACGCTACAAGGAAAAGCTCAGATATGCTTGGAACTGCAGGGAAAAGGGGTTTGCCTTGTTTGCTTGGATTCTTTTTTGTTTGGTTTGGTTTTTTGTAAATATTATTATTGCTGTCATCATCATGATCTCATCATCATCATCATCATCATCATCATCATATTTGTTTTCATTTTTCCTCATCAGCCTGGAAGCTGGAGTTAACCTGGGTTTGCATAACCAAGGTTTTCAAGTACACAGTGATTGGGAGACTGTATTTTTATTGTAGAGCACTCTGCCTCACTTGCCCTTGCAGCAGCTCCACAGAAATCTTCAACTGTTTTTAAAGGGTAATTGACTTACATAAAAGATTTTTTTTAAATTAAAATGTTTGTTGGTGGGTCTTCTGCCAGAATCAGCTGTGTAAGTGAAAAGTGGAAGCAGTTTTGTGCCTGGAAAACAGACAGGCTTTCTTGTGTTGTCCCATGCAGCTGTGTTTGTGCTACAGCCTGAAGCATTCAGCACCAGCAAGAGGCAAAACTTACTCTGCCCTGCTGCATCTAAGAAAGCCCTTCCCAAAGGATGCACTTTAGGGTCAGAGGATACAATGACTGGTTATTCCAATATTTCTGAGGACATTAAACACACAGAGTTGATATTTCTGTCTCCACTGATGCTTACTTCATGAAATGAGACGCAGACCTGAGGTACTCTAGAGAGGCTTTGTATGAATATGTAGGAGTATCAGAGACAGAAACTTCAAAGCTCTGTACCAGTCAGTGTGCTGTAAGAAGCCTGGGAGACCTCCTGCTCAGCAACAGTGCCCTTAAATGGCAGGTGTGTTGCAGCAAGTGGTGTTACCTTCATCAGAAAAAGCCCAGGCAAGTACAGATGCAGTTTTCAACTTAGTAGGCACTACCTGCTTTATGCTTTTATTGTCCATAGAGCTATTATTGCCTCTATGACTTAAAAGAAATCCCTGCTTTGAAAAGTGTGGATGGAGGTGTTATACCATCTTTGATTCTCTTTTCTGCAGGGCTTTTATTCTCACTTTAGTGTCTCGACCTTGTCCTAGTGTAACTTTTCTCCCACAGAGAGAATAGGATAGGTTATGCTTACTGTCTGAAGAATCATTTGGCTCTTGGATAAATTACCCAAGATTATAAGGAAATTCCCTCTTGTTTTTGCATTAATTTGCTTACAGTTGGCTTTGCAATATCCTTTAAAAAAACAACCATCTGCATGCATTTGATCATGGTCTTGAAAAATGTAATGCTTCGACTTGAATTAATGGTGATCAATCGTTTTCCTCCAAAATGAAAAAAGGGAAATAAAATTAAGGGTTCACTATTAACTAACTGTTGTAATTCAAGGCTTCAAAATCTTAAACAACCATTTTTTTCAGTATCTTTTAGTGTAAGGAGAGGTACTTCTCACAAATAAAGATATTTGGGAGGAAAACCTTATTATTGAATCTTTTGATGATGATGATGATGGTNNNNTGATGATGATGATGGTGACGATGATGATGATGATGACCACAATGATGAAGCAGCATTATTGTCATTCCATTTCCACTAAAGTGGCTAGGAAACATAACCAAATACCACTTCAGAAGGTCACATACATTGTACTTTAGTTTCACAGTAAAGCATTAAAAGTGGTTTGTCATTTGCAATGAGGAAGTCTTAGTAATTGCTTCTGAATATAGGATCTTAGTGTACATTTCAGGCTGTTGATTGCATCTCACTACAATGCAGGAAAAATAGATATAGATATGAACATCCACTGTTTTGTAAGAAATGCATTAATNTTTCCCTCTGAATTACCTTGTGGCTATTTAGCGCAGCAAGCATGTGCCATATTCTGCCAAACACAAGACAATGTGAAGCTGGGAGAGCAAACAGCAAACTGCTTCATTCCCAGTCACAGGGCAGAGAAAAATAGCTATTTACTATCTTTCAGTGTCCGAAGTGTCTGAGTGATGGTTTCAAGCATTTTGAGATATATTTGGTTGCCTTCTTACTCTGCAGGGAACTACACTGTTAATATCTAAGAATTTTTACAGAAAAAAAGCATGTTCTTCCCTATATGAGACAGGAATATATTCCTGTGGCTGTACTTCTTCAAGCACATAAAACATTCCTCCATTTCTTCCATGATGATACCAGGTCTGGAACTTGTCACTGTAAAGTCTGAACTGCAGGAAAAAAATGGGCTGCCAGCAAAGCACCTACTCCAGCATCAAGCCCTAAACTGCCTAACATTAGGCCTCCTTCTTTGCAACTGGGAATTGTCCTTAGCAAAGGTGCAGTGGGTCTGCTGTGGTGTCAAGTGTCACAGACGAGACAGAGTGATTGACAGCTGGTAATGGATGTGGATGCTGGGGTTTATTTAAAACCCACAAAGATTAGAGCTTTTACCCTTCTCGATATCTTACACAGATATTATTTGGTCTTTGGCATTACATTTGTGAGGTCTTAACTGCTCTCCCTGCAGTGAGGTTGCTGCTAGCCCAGGATACTTGGGCAGAAAGTCATGTTGCTTTCTGCTATGCCTCTACACAGAACTACCTAACTTTGGCATCAGCAGCCAAGGACCGTGGTCATCTAACTTCATTTTTGTCCAACTGTCTCTCTGATCTCTTGTGTCCTCCATCACTTTCAGGATCCTTCCTCCAACTAGGCCCTTTACCTTCCTTGTTTCTCAGCCCCTGATTTCTTTCCAAGACCACCACTTTAGGAGAGAATTTCTCTTTTGGCAACTGGTCTCCTTTCTGGAGACTCTAGCACCTGACTTCCTCAATTCAAACTCAAACTGTCTACCTGCAGGAGCACAATGTATGAGAAGCCTCTTGACTAGCAGTCCTGCCTGATGGCTCTCTACTCATTGGATGATTTGGAATGTGCTTCTTCTCTTTAGTCCAGCTGCTGCCAGGTTTACAACCAGTCTGTCCTGATGATCGGTGGTAACTCTCAGGCCTCTGCCTGTGTGTTCAAAAGACCACTTAAAGCCTGTCTTGCACACCCTTACACACACCCAGTTATTTCCCACCTGTGATACCATGCTACTGCCCATTCACTTCTTACCCCCATGTAGCAAAATATCTGACACTCAAATATTGGGTCACTGTCTCCTCGAAGGGCTTGCTAATGCTGTGCTTGTGAAAAGTCTCTGTGGACCTCTGCTACTCCCAGCTATCAGCATGCAATTTAGACTCCAGCATCATCTGGACACCTCTCTGGGTACCACAGCCTCATTGCAGGGCTCCTGGAAGCCAAATGCTGCTTTGCTGCTTGCCACCTTCATGGAAATTCTGCTTAGGTGGAATTACAGCTAATACGTGGAAGAGCACTGTAGAACAGCAAGTATCAGAGGAGCACGGTGCCACGTAACTCTGGCAGGTTTATGCTTTCTGTCACAAGACAACCTGTGAAACAAGGTGATACATTTTGTTTCCTCACACTGTCATCATTTGTCACAACACCATACCCTGGGGATACATGGGCGTGAGCAGTGAACAACAGCCACGAAGAAGTTTCTTGGAGCTGAACCAAAGCCAAGTACCTTTTCATGCTGTAGAACTAGAGGACTGGATGGGCCTTGAGAAGTTGCCTGGATTGCACCATGCAATGCGTCAGGATCAAATCTAGTTACATTTATGCTGACGAAAGTGAGGATGCAAATCCATATATAATGTGTTCTTAAGGACCCTACATCAACTCCTATTAAGAACAATTTTTCTAGGGGCCACTAAAAGTTTTCCTGCTGAATTATTAAACCTGTGACTTTTTGTTCTACCCAGCAAGGATAAGAACTGCTTTTTCTCTTTGATTTTGCAAATTACTTTTATGCTTTTTGTGTGGCTGGTAGGGTGTTTCTGTTCCACTCTCTGCAGGGATTGTCCAGTCCTCCATTTATGCTGTAGAAGTTGACATGAGTCACAATGACATTGTGAAAAATTTACTGGTATGAAGATTTTTGGTTCAATGCTTTTTCCAAGTAGTTATTTCTTTAGAAAACTATGTAAGGGATTAACTGCACTATTTTCACAGAACTTACATTTTGGATAAATGTTAATATTAAGCTTGCATTGTCATTGTTCTTCAAAGCAATAAGTCTGTGCAATTCCTTTCAGGTAGTTCAATCCCTCCATAAGAATTGCTGAATATACCTTACTATAGCACAGTAATTCCCTGTAAAGACCCTGCTATTCCAGACAAAGGGCTTGGTTTTTCTGTAGGTCAAAACTGTTTTGCAGCAGGCTCTCCAATCCATTTCCTCCCGTGGTTGTTCTTTGTGAACATGAAGTGCAGCTTTATCTTAGAGAGTTTGAAATTGAGATTAAATATCCCACTTTAAGACAAGTAATAGGGACTCATGTTTTTGTAGGTCACCAAAGGTTTGCAACTTTATGTTTCCAAGAATCAACTTCTGCATGGAGACAGCTCTGAAGATTAGTTTCTTCAGATTCAGATTAACTGACTTCTCAACATCTCCTTAAAAAAAAATTATAGAAAATATCTGTTCAATAGTGGGTTTTCTTCTGCATTGCAGTTGTTGAGCTTTGTCCCTGAGCCATTCCTTCCTATAAACCTCAGATCAAATATTCTATTTTCCAGTTGGTCTGAAAATAATTAATGAAAGAAAATAAGTGTTGGATCTCTTTCTATTTCAGAAATTGGAATTACCTGTCAATGAAGTTACATGCAAGCTCACAGACCAATTTTTCACCATCTCTGGAAACTGCTAATAAGACCTCAGTCATTGTCTTGGAAGCAACTAGGAAGAACAAGGTATATCTCATCGTTAAAGAAAGTGTCCAGTTTCTATAATAACATCAGTGTAGCTCCATCAGTAGTAGAAAAACTCAGATTCTGATCTGGGAATTCTTGTTATTGTGTAAAATATGTTACAAGTTGCCATGCTAAGTAGCACTTGATTAATCATTTGGCTATCCTAATTTCTAGGAAACAGACAAAAGGGAAGGTATTACTCTGCATCAGTAACTCAAATATATTTTGGCTGCAGATTATGATGGAGAATTCTAGTGCATTGGATGTGTCATCTAGCAATTAATTTGTCATATGATTGGTAATCATCTCAAGATTTGTTATCATTTTGAATGTGTGGCTCTTCCAGGCCCCCAAATAGAATACGTACCTCTCTCCTTTTTGCTTTGGACAATCTAAGTTAAGATAATTTGGGAAGCAGTGAAATCATTACTCACCAGCAGAAGGACATTCACTTCTTGCTGGGTTGCTCTCTAATGATTAGTTAAGAACAATGAGGGGGTGGGGCGGTCGATGGAGGAGTCTCTGCCTTCAAGGCAGAGGCAAGTGTATGTCAGGGACATATTTCCTCTGTCTAGGGCTGAGCTGATTTCACAGGGTGGATTGTCTTTCTCTCAGTATTTTGCTTCTACATATTCATAATAGCAACACTGACACAAAGGAGGACCAATGTATTGCACAAAGAGATAACCTCTGGGTCTTGAGCAGGACTATAGATAGGTGTTTAAGAGTTACACACAGAACAAAATAATATAGCAAGCAAACATTCTTGGAGAAGTAACAAGCTCCTTGGCTAGTAATATGAGGTCCATGTCCTTCCTGTGCTGGGACCGCAGAGCTGGATGCAGTGTTCCAGGTGGGGTCTCACCAGCGCAAAGGGGCAGAATCCCCTCCCTGGCCCTGCTGCCCACACTACTTTGGATGAAGCCCAGGACACGTTTGGCTTTCCGGGCAGGGAGTGCTCATGGCTGGGTCATGTCCACCCACCAGCACCCCAAGGCCTTCTCACAGGGCTGCTCCCCATCTGTTCATCCTCCAGCCTGGCTTGATTCTGGCATTGGCAAAATGAAAGATAAATAATTGAGTCTACAGAAGAGGTACAAGGGAGATAAGTGATACATAAAACACAAGGGATTTGGGATTCTTAGTTTTGATGTGGGGAGAGTAAAATTTAAAAAAAAAAAGGAAGAAGAAGAAAGATAATATTCTGGAGGTTTCTAAAAAAGGGTTAGACAAAAACATGTTGAAGTTGAATTGATATTTCCAGGAAATAAATTAAATAACCTCCAGAGGGATCTTCAAATATTAGATTCCTGCTGCAGACTTTCATTGAAAACTCTGTCCTTGAAGAGACTGTGTGGGAGCAGGTTACCTGGGCGAACATTTTAATTCAACTCCCAAAACCAGACTGTACTGCCCCGGCACCAGCCTCTCCTCCTCATCACAGAAGGACAAACACACAGAATGACAAAGGCTAATCTTCACACTGACAGCATCAAGGACACTGCTTTAATGAAAGCAAAAGATAAATACTAGATTTTGTTCTCATCCAGGTCAATGTCTGTTACCTGTTCTGTATCTGTTTTCCTGCAGACACGTTGCTGCAGCTGACAGCCCATCAAAACTCCATATGCAGGCAGGACTTTGGCCCAGGTGAGTGAGGCCATCCCTCATATCGCAAGGATTTAGGCAGTACTGCCTCCCCACCACAAGCATGCTACACCTGGGTCCAGGTACAGAGATTCCTGTGTAGGGGATGTGTTTGTGGGCATGTAGTGAAGCAAGTAGGGTTTTCTCTCTGTGTTGTCTCTTTCAGGAGTGTGTTTAGATGTTGTTTTTCATTTGCCCAAACATCCCTTCTGACAGGTTTCCTGGAGAGGATGATGCATCAGGAAGGTCCCAGAGATGTCACTCTAAATGCTGGGACACCAAAACCTGAAAGCAGTGCTTTATGATAAGCACATGCCTTTTCCTTTGATCTTCATCGTGACTTCCATTTCAAAGCCTCAAATCAAATAGATAATTGAAATAGTAATTAAAAAGCAAGACCTGGGCCTTCTCACATTCACAACTGCACAGATCTGGTGGAATTCTGGTGCAATTATTCCTATTTAATTGCTGTGGAAAGGAACTAAGTCTACTGTATCTATGCCTTTTTACAACTGCAAAAAAGTCTAACACTTTCAGAGGTTTTATGGCTCTATGAAGTCTTTAACAAAGCTACAAAATCACAGAAAAAGAAAACTGTGAAACCCACAACAAAGTTTCAGAATCAAAGAATATTCCAACATCCATTAATACAATTGTAGTTTTCAAATGGCTGATAAAAGTGCCACTAATGTTTACAATAGGAAGACCTGTCACCACTGCATGTACATTTTTATACAAATACAATGCCAGTCCTAAGCAAGTTTTGAGGTATAGGAGGGGGAAATAATTTTGCATTTTTACATCAGATTTGTCCAAATTTCTAGAGTTTTAGCCTAATCATTTCTCAAGAGAAAATACATGTTGATTATTTAGCAATAGCAGAACGTTTCTTCAATTTTTTATTTTTTACATTTCTGTTCATACAGTGACATGTACATGCATTTCAAATTCTGCTTTTCTGTGCAAGGAAAGACACCCATGGCAGTTTCTACTATAAATAGACAATGACTGCATTTATCCCTTGTGTGGAAGTGACAGTTCATAAACGTACATGTGTGCTGTATTTGAACTATGAAATAAGATTGTTCAAGCACCTAAAAATTAGCAAATACTACAGTTTGGATTATTTTTCAATTCAGATTATAATAACTACTCCTACATTTAATCTTCAGCATGGGTTTAAAAAAAACCAGGGAAAATATAATGCTTTTGAGATATTTTCATTGATGTTTAAATTCTGTGCACTTAAGCTAGAGATCAGTATATTGAAAGGAAAATCCAACCAGCTTGTCTCCAAAGACACAGCAGTACATGGGGACTGGATTGAGAGGGAGCAGCTGGGACACAAGAAAAACAACATGAGTAAGGGTGTATAAAAAAATTAAATGTGTCACTGCCAACATCTCTGTGATTTTCTTTTTAAGAGTTTAATATGAGATTATGGCATTTAGGGATAAGATGTTGTGGTGAACTTGGCAGTGTTGGATTAATAGTTGAACTCAATGATCTGAAAGGTCCTCTCTAACCTAAATGATTCTATGATTTAATGACTTTATGATTATGTTGAAGTTAAACCAGCCCTTCATCTAGATTGTTTGTGTGTTATATCCAAGCAAGAAAACAGTGGAGGTCATCTGAAGGACCAAGGAAAATCTACTTTGTACTTCAGTGTAAGTTAGGCATAAGGATGAGGTCAAGGACTTCCCTCCTTTGGTTTCCTAACATTCAGTCATAGCAAGCTCTCAGTAGCTCTGGTAAGTGTTGAAACTCAGACTGTACTTCTGAAGTGCAGACAAAACACAGTTTTCAAGAGAATTAGTGCAGGAGGAGATCGAGAGCTCCCTAAGGGTGGATGAGTACCCCTGGGTCAGGATGAGCTAGGCTCCTGTGCAATCTTATGTGTTCACTTTGCTAACACTCACACATGCTAAAGATGTCACATTTTTAATTTGCAAACATAAATTCTGAATCTGATCATCAACATGATTTTTTACACTGAAAGAAAAACCGCTAATGTGAGCTAAATAATAGATGTTAATAAATTATGAAAATGAAATGTTGCCATTTCAATCAACAGTCACAACAGGCATATCTCTATTTTCTCAGCAATAAGAGGTTTTCATGGTGATATAAGTGGTTTGCTTCAAAGAGATGATTGTGCATTTTAAGAGTAGGTAGGTCAGACCTGCAGAGAGCAAGTAAATGGTAAGCTTCAGTCAGAAATGGCTTTTCTTGAGAAGGAAGACTCTGATTTAAAGTCAAAGTAAATGCTGAAGAGAATCCAAATAATTGTGGCAACTTGGCTGATTTTTCAGGAAAATTGTAAAAGAGAAAAGTCCTGGAAGTTGCTAGAGCAGATTGTACCTGACTGGGAGGTATCTGCCTGCAGACTTGCCATGGACCAGTTCCTACACAAACAAGAGCTCTCCTGTCAACGTGTGTGTAGCAAAACCCATACCTATTAAGCAAATAACATATGTTTTTAACTAGGTGTTGACACTTGAAAGTAAAAACAAAGATCACATATTTATACAAGATTTCAGTCAAGACACACTTTTAAACTGAAAGATACATTGCAATTTATACTGCATCTCCATTCAGATAAGCATATGGAAAGTTGGTGAGCAGTACAAGGATTATTAGGACTTGGCATTCTGGTTGAGTGATGCATAGGAGTTATGTCTTTTGCTCTTGCAAAGATACTGTTTTGTTAAATGATTTCAGTTATTTCAAATGCCTCTCCAAATCTTTGATGCCTGTTATGCCCATTATATATTTATATTGCAAGCTGTTGAGAGATGTGATGAACATCATCCACTAACCACAGATTCTCCCTGCTGACTGGATGATCTTCAGTGGCAGGTAGTTCAGGAAGGAACTTGGTGTTTTATCTTGTTTTGTGCGTGTTTACAGACTCTCAGTACACCCATGACTAAAGTAACCTTATTTCAACCAGTTCAGCTAAGTGCACTGAATTGCCAATTCTAGTCAAAGCTTTCCAGGAAACGCAAAGCCCAGTTGCTAGTCCATTCAAATTCTTGATTTTGTAAAATGCTTTGAGGTGTGAGGATGGCAGCCAAAGAGGTGCTCCTGCTGTTAATGGGATACCACCTGCAGAAAGCAGTAGTTCTCAAACTTTGTCCCTGCAAGAACTTTTGAGCAGTTAGTTCTTTACCAGCTCTTAAAAAACTAAACAGCTTTGATCAAGACAGAACTGGAGCAAAATACCTTTAGTAAGGTCTCATCCTAACTGAGAAATTTAAAATGGAAAGATGGAGCCAGAGGCCCACAAACACCTCATTGCATGTGGGGGGGCTCAGGGCCTGCAACAGAGGCTCCTGCTAAACAAACACGGTATACTTCACATACATGGGGAAGCATTCTTGGGTGAGATCTCTCACAGACTGAGACATTTAGAAAAGGATGGGATTGCACTTGTTCGCCCTTCCTTATAAATAGTATGCTGTCCATACACACCTAGTTTCAGGACACAACACAACCCATCTTTCTCTCCTTCTAGGAAGGAAAAGATACAAACTCCCCCTTGTCCCTTGTATCCTGCCCCAACTCTCCCCAAAAGGGAAGTAGCACTCTACTCTTTCAGAAGGACTAATTAATAGGGAGGCAGGTTTCTGTCTGAGGGGGCAGTTGCTTAGGGAGGGGCAAATGCAGCAAAACTCTTGCCTTGAGGTTCTGTGGGCTGGTCCTTGCTAAGGGATGCAGCAAAAACAGTCACTGTCAACACTATCCATGCCCAAACTGACCTTGTGTGTGAATAACATAATGTTATGGCCTTGATACACCAACAGCCCATTGTCCAAGGTTCATTGTCAAAGGACTCCATGAAGCTGGTCCAGCTTCCTGAAGGGCAGCGCCTTCCAAGGTATAATAAAACCTTTGCTCAAGGGGTAGGCAATCCTTCCAGGGATCAAAGACAGCAGCCGAGTGGAGCAGTGGGAGCTGGAAGCCAACCCACCTGGCAGACAGCTAAATACAAAATACTTTTGCTGGACTCAACTTTCTTGCAGTTGTACATCATTGGTGAGTAAACATTATTACTTTTCCGTTTCTGCCATGTGGCACCTCTGGGGCTTCCTGGAAGAGCTTCAGGCCCCTCTGTAGACATGTAGCCTCATCAGTCCTTGTGCTGCTGCTGGCATCCCAGTGTAAGCATGAAAGTGTCCAGGAACCCCCGTGAATACCAGGTGACAGAATTTAAGCATGGTGCCTGTCTGAAATGACATGATTCACAGTATCTCTGCCTGGTGTTTGCTGCCATACATGGCTGTTACTTCAGGGATGTTCCTGCATTGTGACCCAGTGTTTAAGAGATGTCCCAATGGACACTTTCCTGTGCCAGTCAGAGTGCAAGGACTCAGATGCCAAATTTGCTCACAGCTCTTCTTTTATGGAGGGAGGTGACCAAAATGAATAAGGCAGTTTGCTTTCTTTCTTTGTAGTTACAAACTCATGCAGTAAAACAAAAGAGCATTTTTCTGAGGTCAGCACATCAGTTTTGTGTGGAAATACACTCTTTCTGCCTTGCTTTGCTGTTGTTAGCAGACTGATTTCAGGGAACAGCAGGAGTACCTCTCCTTCCTCAAAGTGGGTCAGCTCTGGACATTACACTGTACTCATTGTAAACTATTCTTTCTACATCTCTTTAGTTTGTGAAATTCCTGTGTAAGTAAGGGATAGACCAGCACTTTACCACATCATAATAACTGGCTTATCCCAAGCCACCTGGGGAGACCAAAAATCATACAGAGGACATAATGCACGACAGCAGGGGAACATGCAAGGATTATTTACCATCTTTTACCTATACACACTTCAACTTTAGAGGAGTCATCCTAATTATTTCACATATTCATGGATTTTTCTAAAGCAATATTTGGTAGTATTTCACAGTGATGCATGCTAAAACAATTCACTTTGAATGTGAATGCAACAAGTCTATGAACTGTCTGTAAATATATTAAACCAACTTGCTTATACTATAATAGTCCATTATGAGTGGATATCTTTTTATGTGCACAGCTGGGAAAAAAATGGAAGCCTGATATTTATAGAAGCAAAACTTCAACGCTCACATCTTCAAGCTGAGTTTAGCACATCATTTCAAACAAGGTAAAATGGTGAGGGGCAGCAATTAAGATTGCACACAGTATCCCATGCAATTCCTGAAAATTCCTGCCTTGATTTCAGAAGGGAATTTAGTGAATGGTTTAAAATACAGAAGGGAAGAGGTTGGTCTCTCCAGGGGACTACTTGGGTAAACCCCCCACCTGTGTTCCCCATGCAAACGGAAGAAGAAATCCAAAGGGACTCTTGATGCCTTTTCCTGTCATGCCTGTGGACAGCAACACATACCCATCATACCCACAGCTTACCTTTGGATATGATAATTCATTCTGTAGGGAGACTGAAGGCAACATGGTGTGGTCACAGGGTAGGGAAAATCATGTTCTTCTGCCATTTGCACACACAGTGGCTTCAGAAACTGCAGTTACAGGTGTGGCAGATGGCGGCTTCCTCAGCGCTTTGTGCTGAGCATGGAGGAACAGTCATGTAAGACTGCTGCAGCTCACTGTCAGGGATCTGGAACGCAAAAATTTCCAAGCTTACTGCTGACAGACAGTCCAGCTTGCCTTGGATTTTCATTGCAACAACTGTCACTGCTGTAAGATGTAAAGAAAAGTGTAGGGCTTTGCACCATGGCATTCTTGGATAATCTGCCTAGCACAAGGTTCATCCCAACCACTTGTGGTGAGATGTGTTTAAGTATTAAAGCATGGCATTTAGTATCCCTGTGCTCTCACCACTCATCACAGTCGTTAACTGCAAAAACTACAGACAATAAAATTATATACAATTTACCTCTATTTGCATGCTCAGCACCAGCAACGACATCTTTATGCTGTTATTCATTCAAATATTTTGAAATGTGCTATACATCACTTCTATATAGAAATTTATCATAGAGAAATGAGCTTTTATGGTATGAATTTGTCTACATGGAGAAGAACGAATACTCTGTATACAATGTCTTCCAAAGAAAGCATTAAAAGTGCTTTAGAAAGATAAAGACATCATATTTTAAAATAGTGACAAATGATGTTATGTGTTTCAAAGCACTCTTTCTTCATATTTTCCTAATTTTTGTCTTCCCAGATGTATAGGTCACTACCTTTATACAGTACCAAATATCCTTGGGAGACTTTTTTGGAGGATCTGCAGGACATTCAGGGTTCAGGGTGTGATACAAATCTTCCATCAACAGAAAACTGTATTCAGTTTGAAGACTTCTTTCTCATAGTATTTGGCATGCATTTGTGAACAGGTAAAATGGGTCTTAATGTCTATTAGGAAGCTGCTTTGCTCTGTGTTGTTTGGTACTGTCAGGGTTTGGGATAC
>VYZT01023309.1:1565-11996 GCA_013400735.1 Pomatostomus ruficeps | reverse complement strand
CTCACATTGCAGCAGTTTTGGAAAGACCGCTGCTTGTGAGATTGGAATCATACTGGAGAAGTTCATGGAGAACTGTCTCCCATGGGAGGGACCCCATGGTGTAGCAGGGGAAGGACTTTTCTCCCTGAGCAGAGGAAGAAAACCTCAGGTGACGAACTGACCAAAACCCCGACCCCCTGCCCCCTGTGTTGTTCTTGGGAAGGAGGGAGGGTTTGGGGAAAGGAAAGGTGTTTTTAAGGGCTTATTTTACTTCTCATTATCCTCCTCTGCTTTTGTTAGCAATAAATTCTCTTTGTTCTTCTAAGCTGAGCCTATTTTGCCCTTGGAGTGTTTTCTCCTGGTCCTTATCTCAAGTCATGAACCCTTCATTAAATTTTCCTCTCCTCTGCCCAGCTGTGGCAGGGGAGGGTGAGTGAACAACTTTCGTGCATGTGTGGTGTTTGGCCAGTGTCAAACCATGATGCCAACCTAGATGGAATAATTAGAGGTGTCAAGAATAGCAGCAGCCTAACTTTTAGTGGTCGTGTCCAGGTGGAATTCAGAATCCTGCTAGATAGGCACCAAGTAAGAATGAAGTCAAGACCTTGTATTTTAGGAGAGTGAACTTTCAGTTATTTAGGAAATTATAATACAGGATGCTCGAGAAACTGTCCTCAGGGATGAAGGAGCAAACCAGTCCTGGAAGGTCATTAGGGATTTCTTTTCATAAAGCACAAAAGACTTCCATTTTTTAAGCAAGAAGGCACAGAGTACAGGAGATCAGAATGGCTAAATAAGGATCTCCTGGTCAGACCGAAGCATAAGAAGGAAATGCAGGCAATTGAACCAGAGACATATGTCCTGGAGAGGATACAGGATATTCTGCATGGATTTAAAGGGATGGGACAGAAAAGACAAGGCATAGTCAGAGAAGAATTTGACAGGGGATGTGAAGAATAACAAGAAGGGTTTCAAGAGGTTTGTTTATCAGAAAAGAAAGATTAATGGAACCACCTTCCTGGTGGTTATAGGCAGAAATAGTGAGAACCATCATAGATTAGGGTGAGGGTCTCATAAGGCTTTTTTTTTTGCCTCAGTTGTAGTCACTTGTTATCACCCTTCCCACATCTCTCAAGCCATTGAACCTTAAGGCAAGGACTGGTAGAACAAAATCCCTTCCACCATAAGAGCAGATCAGGTCTGAGGCCACCTGAGGAACCTGGCTCCATGGGACCCAAAAAGATGGGTCCTGGTGCAAGTGCCAGCTGTAGTTGTTAAGTCATGGTACATCATATTTCAGAAGTCTGATGGGTGAAGTGTCAAGTGACTGGAGAAAGTGTATATTGCACCCATTTCTTAAAAAAGGTAAAAAGGAGAAGCCTAGAAATTACTGATCAGTCAGCCTCATCTCCATGACTGGCAAGATCATGGTGTAAGACTTCTGGAAAAGATGTTGAAACCTATGGAAGATATGAAGGTGACTAGAGACATCCACCAGGTTCACTAATGGCCAATCATGACTAACTTAGTGGTCTCCTATGACGGACTGAGTGCCTCAGTGAACAAGGCAAGAGCAACTAATGTAATATTATGATGGAATGGCTTGGGTTAGAAGCGACATTAAAGATCATCTAGATCCAAACCCTTGCCATGGTCAAGGAACCTTTCACTAGACCAGGTTGCTCAAAATCACATTCAACCTATGCCTTTTAGGTAACACTTCCAGGGATGAGGCACCCACAGCTTCTCTGGGCAACCTGGTCCAGTGCCTCACCATCCTCACAGTAAAGAATTTCTTTCTAGTAAATAATTAGGTCACTCTGAAGACTTTTTTCCAGGCTGAACAATCTCAAATCTCTTAGCTCTTCCTCAAAGGAGAGTTGCTCCATCCCTCTGATCATCTTTGTGGTCCTCCTCTGGACTTATTCCAACATGTCAATGTCTTTCCTGTGCTGGGATCCCCAGAGCTGGAAGCAGCACTACAAGTGGGGTGTCATGTCATCTTCTTGGACTTCTGTAAGGCCTTTGATTCAGTCCCCACCAACATTCTTACCATTAATTTGGAGACATATGCATTTGATGGATCGACTGGATGGACAAGAAACTGGATGGATGGTTGCATCCAGACTTGCTCTCTTGTAAGCTGCAAGCTTACAAGTTTTATGAGTTAAAATTATAAGAAAACATTATAGAATCAGAGCTGAGGAGTGAACATTATAGGTAAGACTGTATTGAGACTCTGAGTCAACAGAGATTCCTCTAACTGTTATTGCTGAGGGATAAGAAAATAAGAAAATGTAATAAGAAATAAAGAAAGTATTTCCCTTAAAATTGATAATTTTCTGAGATTGCACCAAACTTATAAGCATGTGACCACTTTGCTTTTTGAAGTTGGGTCAACATCCTAAATCATACTCAATTCAGATAAAACAGAAATTTTGTTAGCAAGTATCTTTGATTCTGCAAAATAAATGGAAAATGTAAATTTTCAGGAGCTAGAAGAGATCAGTAAAACAGAGCCAGCAGAAAAATTAGCTATAATTCCTTCAAAGACTCCTGCCATGTATCAGGTTTCTGTTTCAAACCTCAGATTTGTCAAAAATTCTCAAAGAAAGTTTTTCATTTTTAAATATTTTACACACATGGCAAAATTCAGCTTTCTTTCTGAGACTTACTTTAAGAAGAGGCATAGGCCTGGTTGTTTTATTGTTTCATTGATTGTTTAAAAGTGGTTTGTTTATAATTTGGCAGAAGATAATAATCAAACATTCAGGACTGTTAATACATTAGAGTTAACAGAACAATGAAGAGCTTAATACATGAGGTATTGTTAGAAGTGTCTAAGTAATTCAACTTGGTTTAATCTATCACATGCTCATAAAATTAAAATGGCATAGGTAATAGATTCGAGCCATGTAATTTGACACTTTCAGGAATTTTCCATGCACTTTATCGCATCCAAAGAAAAAGTAGTTTATTAAAATGAATGAAAAGAGAAATAGTTTTAACTTCTTACACAATAATTTTCTGCAGGTTGTACAAACTCTTCTGAGCTAACCAAACATACTGGGCAAAGACTATGTTTCATTTTAAGTTTTTTAAGGAATGGCATGTGTTTAGTAAAGAGCCACAAAAAAAAAAAAAAAATAGTCCATATTTGTGGAAATGTCACTTTTGTAACTGTACGGGAAGACCACAGACTAGGGAAAACCTTGATACTTCATGTCAGACAATGATCCTCCTTTAGATAAAAGTATCAGGAAGTGTATTTCTGATAATTAGTCCTACCATACTTTACACAATAATTTTAATATTATCCTCTGTGTTTTCTCTCAGCATTCATATTTCCCAGTACTTTCTACACAGAATGGCAATGTCTTTAGAGAATTAATTTCCTCAGAAATCAGTTACACTTTTTTGGATTTTTTTTATAAATCACTAATCTGTCATGTATGTCTGTTTTCTGTCCTGACATGACACAACTGATTCCAAACAATATTGTGAATTTTAACACTGTCTCTTCATTTCTGCACAAAGTTAATGTAAGATTTTAAACACAGTTAATCTTGAAATCAAATATTCCCTTTTAGTCTTTTTCAATTATTTAAAAAATATACTATTTCAGCCTATGATCACTGTAATATTATATTACTCGGTCTTTCACTTACCTATGGAATAAGTGATATATTTTGTGAATTCAGTAAGCTTAAACAGACAATCCTGGCAAAATCCCCATTTCCCACAGAAAAACTACTTCAGAAGTTTATCTCCATGACAGTAGAAAAAGCTGACAAACTGAGATTGCTTTGAAGAATTCAGATGATTTGGCTTTTTAAAGGAGGCATGAGTTTTTTGCATGTTTGGTTATTTTTTGTCTCTCTCTCAATTTTTTTTTTTCTTTTTTAATTAAATGACTTCTACCTGAGGGTCTCTAACATTAGAAACCTAAAAAGAAACCACAGAAGAAATTGCAACAAAGACAGTGTGGACAAAATTACTGGAAAAGCGATTTTCAGAGACAAGGGATACACTGACCATTGTAAGCAAAAGCAGACAGCAAGTATTTGTATTGAATGGAAGTAAAATATATGTACATGGTCAATGCTAAAACTTAATGCTTGTGTAAGTGAACCTGGTATCACAGATTTTTCATTTTTAAACAGCTTACTGGAACAATAAAATTGCTTTCCTTATAGCACTTTCATGTCCCTATTTTTTCACACAGATTTGATGGATCTTTTAGTGCAAGATCATTTGCCTATGCCTTCTCCACTCCCGTGTAATTACACTACTGGAAAATGCTTAAAAGCATCTGTTGGTCTGATGGCTACTCTTCTCGCATAGTAGGTTTTTATGGTACAACGGTTTCTGTAGGAAAGAACGTGATGTATCGTGTCGGGAGCAAACATATTACTCTTCTTCTAGCCTAATGAAATACTTTGATGGAAGTTGAATTCAATACATATTATTTTTTTTTCTAACTCATAGATGTCAGAAAATATTCCATTCATACAGGATAGCAAGGTGTCTATGATGATAAAGTAACCTGGAAGACCTCTTTTCTCTTTAAGAAGCAAGAGTTACTCTCTGAGGAATAGAACAAAAATTGTGAGCCTTTTTCATTTTCTGTACTTGTTCTTACCTCTGATATGTCCTGTGAAAAATGCTGGCAGATATGGCTTCCCAGATTTTGCTAACAGAAATTAGCAAAAGAGGAAATGTAATTAAAAACACAACCCCAGACATTATAAAAGTAGATGTCATGGTGGTTCAGTGCTTCAGCTTTACTCCACTAGCAATTTGTGTTGACATTTGCACTAGGTCACACATGCAGTGAGTTAGGTTCTTAATTTAATCTTCAGTGAACATTTGTCTATATCACAAAATCAGAATACATTTCTGCATGACTGATAATCTGTGCTCCTGAGAGTCCTAGGACCAGAAAAGCAAGGCTTCACAGGTCAGAAATTAAGTACACCGGTAGAGCTGTGCAAGAGAGCTTGTCTATCACACATGGTATTGTACTTGCCCTTTCTGTTCTGTGGTTGTTTGAGCATCCAATGCAGAGTATAGTATTACTACCCCATCAGGCTTCTCTGATCAGGAAACAGTTATATAAATATGCTTGTTATTTTGTTCTCTAGGTTCTAGTATTATGTCTTTGCTAATGGCTTTCAATGTTAGTGTTTCCCAAACTGATCAGACTCTTTGGAGTCTGGAAAAGGTAGTATCTGTTTCTGTAGATACCCTTAAAGTTTTCAGAAAAAAAATTATTCAGAATTGGTTCTTTATTAGCACTGCCATCAGTGAAGTGACATGAATAAGATTCAGTCAGTTTTGACCTTTGAATCAGACTTTCAGTTCAAGAAAAGAGAAATGCAGATATTCAATTGTGGGCAGATGATGAAATAAAAATGGACCCAGATAACATTTTGTTTTTAAAGTGAGTACTATTAGTGAATGTCAGCATAATAATTTGAGTGGTAATCCTAGGTTTGTTATTTATTATATTTTATTTTGCAGACATAATACAAATAATAAGGTTCTATTACATAATATTTTTAGTGCCTCTTTTAAAAAAATTCTCAAGGTGAAAAAAATATTTCTCAGTCTATATTGCATATGTTGTACAAATGAAAAAATAAAAATCACAACAACTTTTATATTTTGTTTATTATAAGGGCTTTTTAACAGGTTTCATTAGCTATGTAATTTAAAAAGGCATTTCCCACATCTTGATCACTGCTAGTCTAAGACTGCCAGCATTGTTCTATAGGCAACAATAATGTGGTCAGTTCTTCTGTGAGGACTCTGATATCACATCATTCCATACAAATTTTGGACAAACTAATTTTGAAACTAGCTCTTCTTATCATTGCAGATTCATAATATGTCAACACAAAAAACTGTTAAACAAAATGATATGATAGAAAAGGGAATGTTTCACCAAGACAGATTTTATTTCTGTTGCTTCTATTATGTGACAAAACTACAAGTTGATATGCAATCTACAATGATTTACAAAGTTCTCATAATACTTTAGAATTGTATAAATGCTGCTGGGGTGTCTCAAAATGATTTACTGCAATTTGTCACATTTTGAAAGTCTTCCAAAACAGACTGATGACATATACTAAAGAGCTTTCAATGAAATCTGAAATGGTTCATTTGTTATGTCAACTGGAAGGCATTAAGTGATATCTGAAAATCATTTTAAGATTTATTGAAGTGATTTAAAATATCCCTTAATGGTAATTTGGCACACTGCATAGGCAACATTGTCATTAAGCATGATAAGAAAATCATTTCATCACATTTTAAAATTATTCCTATCATTCTGCGGTTGTAATAACACTGCTAGTGAAATCCATCACTTTAAAAATACAATTGCAGTGGAGCTAAAGACTGCTGTCAACATAAACACTGTTGAGCAGTAAACTGAAAGGGATGGATATTATATTTTATACATATATATACATATATATATACACACACATACCAATATTGCTGAAAAGATACAGTTCAAACCAAATTATGTTTGAAATTGCAACTAATTACCACTTTCCCAAATCCCTGTAAAAAAATACACCTACTTTTAAAATCAAATATCTTGCCTTTAAACAGTGGTGATGTTCCTGATCCATTAGAAATTTACTCAGTAGCTTGTTGCACCAAAAAAACTTAGTAGTTACCATCAATATACTATCTTAAAACTAAAAACATTGCAACAATTGCTACTTCTCTTATGCATAGTATGTACAGTTGGCAACCATTTCGCAGATATTCTTTCCAGCTGATGAGGATATTTTCTGTTCTCTAACCATTCTTATAAGCACATTTGGGTTATAGGTTTTCCTTATATTATAAGTAGAGAAAGAACATGCGTGCATGGTAACACATGCACGCACCCTTATGCTGTGCATCCAACCACAGGGGGCTGTTTACAAATATAGCGCTACCTGCTGGAATAGACAGCACTGACCAACATGTTTCCAAGTGCATAAAAAAGAATGCTTTAAACACATAAAATCGTCTACTCATGCAAACTGAATAAATTTTGAAGTTGCAACTCACAGACTCACTGCAGAGTAATGTAAAGGAATTACCCCTTGAAGTCAGTGTTAGAGTTGATGAGCAATTTTTATAATTAAAAAATGACTATAATTCAATATATTTTATAGAAAATCTATTTATGTTAAGGAAATCTGGATAAAACATTTTCCTATATTAAAAATATCCCCTCACCATCCCGCTAAATGCTGCGAATATTAGCGTGCACAGATTATTTTTAGCCATTGTTCAGTTGGTAAAAATTCACTATTTTTATAACTAGAGTATATGTGCAAGCACAAAGAACTGTCTTTTCAGTTGTGACAAGAAAAGACAACACGGCAGTCTTCATGGGAGAAGAATGCTTTCTAGGCACACATAATATTTCACATATTCTGTAAGTAACTGAACCCTGCTGAACAGGTTAGAGAACTATTATGTGAAAGGTTTTACATTTGTTAAGTTCTGTATTACCTAGAAACTGATGACTGATGCACAAAAATACAGTAGCATATTTTACTGTTTCTAATAGAAAGTGATATTAGAAACCTCTTTTCAGTTGAAGAACTTGCTTTAGAAACAAAAAGGTAATAAAAGTAAAATGGGATTGTTACTAAAGCAGTGCTGTTTTTTTAAAGGTATGAATTATACTCTCTCCTTAAAATTACCAGCATTATTTCTTCAAGAATGTTTTGATGCCATGCAAGATTTTGCCTTTATAGAAATAAATGCCCTGTAATGGATTTGAAGAAAGGTCATTGTTGTCGTTTTGCTTTTGTGTGAAGCCTTATGTGAATAAAAAAGTATCTAAATCCATCTAATTAGTGCCATATCTTAGTTAACTATTTTTTTTTATGATCATAGAGAGTTATTTTCATCACGAAATACATACTTTACACTTATGAGACAGAACAATATATGGAAAAAAAAACCTACCTCTTTTCCTTTAATGTCCAACCTTTCATTGTCAAAGGTTCCCTTTGTAGACCTTTGTCCTTTTAACTTTCCATAGAATATTGATTATTCCTGTCCTATTGTGTATAACTTAACACATTGTAATTATTCTCAGACTACAACAGGTCTTAATTTTGATTTCTTGACTATACAGAAAAGGTGCTGTGAATAGGTAAACCCAATAAACTAAAATAAACTAAATATATAGGGTGCTTTCTGAAACACACAGAGTCAAAGTGTGTCTTACCACTCTTCTCCAAAACATGCTTCCCTATACTTTTTTTTTTCCTTTGGTTGGTTTTTGTTTGTTTGGGGTTTTTTTGGTTATTTTTTCCTACAGTAATGTGACAGAATATTTCAAAGAAAGCATACTAAATTTCTAATGCCATAAGAGTCCAACAAGTACATGTAAGGGTTAAATGGGACTTCTCATCTGTGCAATTGTTTCCTGTTGAGGTGGAAGAATTTCCTTAGGACTGTTTTCACTCTCACTTTTCTCAGCTCCTGGCAACCCAAGCAAGCCAGAAATATGGACCTTCCCATGTGACAAACAATGCCTTCAAGCATTTCTTCAAATCTGACCTTGTTTTCGTGTGAGTATTATGGTATTGAATAATTCTATTGATAAAAAAAAAGAGAGAACATTGCTGTGATCCCTGATGTGTGAACATTTGTGAATCTCCAAATTAATTTAAACTTCATGCTTCAACAAGTTTTATGTTTCAGGCTTTTGAGACTTAAAATCAGTATTTCCTTATCTGCTGTTTAGATAAATGCTGATATGCAAAGCAGATTTTATAAAACAGAAATCTTGACACATGAATGAACAAAAGGTATATACATTCAGAATACTCATATTTTCATGAATTCTGCAGGTTTTTGTTGCTATAATATCTGAGATCCAAATACTAAATCACCCCTAGCGCTGTGTCAGGTTAATGTCTCATAGTAAGTCATTATTTCTCTTATGAGACCTTCAAAGATATGTTAGGGACTAGCAAAATATTACTTGATACCTTGCTGGCCAAAAGCAAGTGATCAGATAATGTGGATGGTTAGTCAGCAAGAGTACTTTAAGGAGAAACAAGCAATATCTAGAAGGATATTTTTATTATTTCCTTTAGGACTTCTGGAGGTTAGCATATGCCAAATGTTAAAAACATTAATTTCATAAGTACTTTGCCACTTGAGGGAAATCCTATGTCTATATTCCTCTCACTGTTTTGCATGAAAGAGGCTCTTTCAAGGAACTGAACTTTTTCAGATAGCTAAAACCTGATATCCTTGCCATTTTCTAAGTATCATTAAAGAGAAAAAAAGGAAATTGCATATGGTTTCTCTAAATTTATTCTGTGATTTCAATTTCTATGATATTTTCTATTTCCTTTGCAAAAATGTGCAACTGTGGTGTTAAAATAACTGCTGTATTGTATAATGGATATGTAGATGGTACTTTATATGTAATCAGACTGCGATCCTTCAGGATAAAAAGAAAGAACTATTTGAGTGATATTTGTGATCTAAAAAAATTACTAGAAGCCAATGCTCAACTTATGCTGCACAAGACAAGTTCTGCCATCCCAAAATAAGATTTTATTGAGACTCTCTGGCATATTTATGCATCTCACTGATGAATGACATAGCCTTTGGACAGGCATGTGTTACAGTCTTATCTTCCACCATAGTCATATCATTATGTTGTTAGTTTAAAGGGAAGAGAGAAAGAACAAGGAAGAAACTGCAGGAGGGAAACTCATTTTGGTAAGGACACATGAATCATGTTCAGTGTGTGCACTCTACTATTATATGCCCATTAAAATATCATAGAATTTTATTACTGTATTTATTTAAAAGAAAAAATTCTGAAAAAGAGCTATACTGAACTACAGATAGCATAGTTTAAGGTTCTTTATATTAAAACACCAAAGGCATCCTTAGTAATTACAGTAGACTCAGCATGCCTTCCTAGTGCATAATCATCCACAAAAGAGTACGTATTGCATGTATTATTTTCTCTAAATATAAATATAAAGAAATACACAGTGAAACCCCAAGAATTTATACATAACGAGGACTTGAAGCTTGCATTAGACGTAGATCTGATCAGGATTTAGCCCATCTGCAATGATGAACATTCATCAGATTAGTACTTTTACAGCTTGAGAGTAGTACTTGATTGTATGTAACTGTGGAGAAGAACCATTAATTTTTTGTTTGCATTTTGGCTTTTTTTATTTTGTTTTGCTTTAATGAGTTATATACTTTACACGCAGCTTTGTGTTCAGGAGACATGAAGTCTTCACAAAATCACTGATTTGTCTGCTTAAGACATCCTGCCATGCTCAATGTCAATGGTCTTCAACATTCAAACAAAGGGTGGGAATAATGTAGCATCAGGACTGCAAGGATTAAGAAGTCGGCAAGACTGAGTCATCTTTCCAGAAGTTT
>VYZT01023300.1:280-30651 GCA_013400735.1 Pomatostomus ruficeps | reverse complement strand
ATATTCAGTCATGCTACTTCATTTTGTCACCTCCTAATATAACAGAAGAAAAACTGTATCTGTGAGGATTTACAATTACAGTCTCCCCCATGTTAGGCATACTGATGGCCCAAGGGCACAAAGACGGTTGAATACCTGCCTATGTTTTCTCCTTCAATATGAAAAAAAAAAGCTGAGTTAATTGGCTACCAGCATAGCTTAATTGCAGGAGTTGTTAGTGCAGCAGAAGCTAAACCAGGTTGCATTTGAAATGTGCTTGTTAAACACAAGTATTTCTTCTGGCTGGGAGGATGACTACATGTGTATGTTGCATATTTATACATGCCCTGAAGCTCATCCCCTTCCATAGGGGAGGTTCTTGTAAGCCATTCTAAACCCAGTTACTTCACCCTGGGCAAAGTACTTTTTCCTCTGTGTTCAGTAAACATATTGACGTTTCAGTCACCTCTTGAAAACATCAAAGGTAAAAGGAATGAGGGGGCTGCAGATCATCTGTCTTCTTAGGGCAGACACTCTCCGGCAGACACTCTCCGGTTAGGTACATAAAGAGCAAAATATACAGCTTTACCTTTACCTGAAGAAACCTTTCTTTGAGGTTGAAGATGACCAAAAAAANGGGTGAAAAAAACAAAAAAAAAAAAAAAAAAAAAAAAAGGAGAGAAAAGAAAAAAGACAGAGAAACGTAAAACCTCTGTGGAAGAGTAGTGATTATACACCTATTGCAGTCCGTATTGAGCATTAGGAATAAAATGGCTTCCTGACTGATCAGAAGTACAGTGGATAATACACAAACCAAAAGGTGTCAGAATCTGACAACTACATCCTCCTGCATAACCTGCTCAGGTTATGATCCTGAAATGCAGTTGAATAACTCACCCTGATTTATACTTTATACTGTTCAAATCTTTAGAATTAGCCTGAAAAAATAGGTGACCTGCAGACAAATGTCATTCTCAGGTGTTATTAAAGTCAGTACACCCTCAAATATTGTAGCAGAACTTCTCAAGAATTTGGCTGCACCACAAAATTTCAGCTTATATTTTGTGCATCTTCACAAGTAGTGTAGTTAGTTCTGGTTGCAAAGAAAACCACATGGAATTTGAATTGAGTGCAACCAATGTGGAGTTGGGCTTTAAGAGAGATAAGAATGTATTTTGCATTTTTCTCCATGAAGTTTTAACTCAGATGATCACTACTTTAAAAATATCTTCATTGATAACGAGGTCATATCTTTTATAAGAAATTAGAGGGATGATCACAGACTTGCATAACATATTGCGCCTGGAGTTATTTTATGATACAAGATGCTGGGGGAAGGGCAGGTTTGAGACATCCTGCAATTATTTTCTTGACTAACCAAGAAGGAGTCGAGCTACATGGAAAATGTACACAGCAACTAAATTCAGAACTTAGGGCAAAGTTTCCAAGGAAGCCCAGTAGTACTAACTGCACAGCCTATTGTGAATGGGTGCATTGCATGTGGCCATGGGATGCAGCTTATTTTTCATAACTACCTCTTCCTTTTTCCACCCCTCCACACAGGAGAGACTCAGATACTGACAATAGTGCAAATTTATTAGGCCAAGTGCACATATTCACCCTGTTCTGTCATATTTTTTAACCTGTCCTAAAATATTGAGAGGTTAGAAAATATAAACTCATACCAAATAAAATGCACTTCACATACAAATTCTTCCCCAATAACATGTATTTCACAACAGTGTCTTTCAGGACCAGTCCTTCTCAAACAAATCTCCAGTAGAATGGAAGCCATTTAGTACTATTAAAGCCAGATTCCATCAAAAAGGTCCTTTGGGTGTCTCTACAGAGTCAGTTGGAAAGTAAGAGAAAAGCAGGAATCTTTTAGATGCATCATGGCTTCAAGCCCCAAATGCTACTGGAGATATTTCCTGATCCTTTATACACCTTTGTTTTCCAAATAAATGCGAAATTACAATCAAAAAGTTTTCTTAACAAGCAAACAAAACTTTAGGCTGTTTATTCAAGAAAAAAGAAAAAAAAAGGAGAGAGAATAATAAAAGGAAAAAGTAAGACTCTTGCAAAGTTTTGGCCTGAAGGTGGTGAAAGCTGAAGTAATTTGTTTAGTCCCAGAACAGGTATGGGACTGCTCCAAGAAAGTATCTCACTCCTGAGCTCCAGGACCACCTGTAGGGATGAAAGGGCACATCAGGACCCAAGTCCATTGAGGGCTTGGCTTCCCCACGGAGAGTTTCTACATGGGTGCCAGTGAGTGCCAGTCAAGTTGGCAGCTCTTATGATGTGGAAAGGCATCCAGCAGGGACCTGACTGAATAATTATTGGTTTAATAAAATTTTTCTGGTATATAAAACCCTGCTAAAAACTCACAGTGCTATGGAATCAGCACTTTGAATCCTGGCGTGTCTGTGGTGTTAGCACAATAGGAAAAAAGGCTGCAGTCTGCTGAAAATCTACCCAGCTTGAGACTAAATTTTTTGCTCTATATTTCTATCTGATGAATCTTATGTAAATGCAATACACTTTTACACTAAAGCAGACAATTTCATATATGCGAAGAGTAATTGAGTCATCCTGCCAGTAGCAGATGGCAATACTTTGTGATGCAGTAGAAGACAGGGCAAAAAGATGAAACAATAGAGGAATTGAGAAGAAGATGTTCTTCCCAAACCCTAAAACAATCAACATGTGCCCTACTGTATGGACTTCACTTGACTTCCATAACAAGATGGAAGTTTGTTATCAGACAATGTCTTCCTCCCCTGTATTACATAAGTCAAAACCAATCCAGCATTCTTCTCAGTTAGATTAGCTTCTAGAAATCATAAATAATGATACTCAGCATTTTTTGTCTTCAACTTATTTAATAAACAATCGCTCCTTGACCCCAATGTGTGCATTGTTATATCCAGTAGGGAAACTGAGGCAGTTATTATTCCAGAGGGGGAAAAAAATCATGGAGTAGAGTCAGAATTTGATGCTAATCCTTCTTGCCTAATTCTCACTGAAAAGCAGCAATTAAAGCAACACAACAAGATTTGAGCATTTTACTGTGATGACACTGAATTAATTTAAATTCCATTGTTCCAACAGGATGCCTGTACAACTTCAGTCAGATCGCCAAATTTAGCCTTGCTGTGAGCTTGTGCAACTCCTACATAAGACACTGGGAGTTATGGCTGGGTTATACCAGGCCTAGGCTTGGCACTGAGCAAACATCCCTCATGATAATGAAGAGAACTGATTTCAAGTGAATGCTAAAAATTCCTGGCAAAGTAACGTTTCTCTCCTCCTGCCAAGTGTCATCAACATTATTTTTTGGGTGGATTCAAATCCCTCAGAGCAGAGTTTTCCATTACGTGTTCCTAATTGTTAAAGATTGGGCCTGCTATAATACTTGAGAAGCAGTGTGTTTAGTTGTACTTGTTACCATAACACCAGGGTGAAATACTGCTTTTCTCTTAGCTGGTTAAGCCACAGAATACAGTAGCAGCCTTCCTAGCAATGTCAAGGCATTAGACAGAGGCAAAGCAATCCACAGTCAACAGAATGAATGGAACAATTCACACTGTTGTACATAGATATAGAGGTTAAACCAAAACACATGAAAAAGTGATGCTGGAAGCACTTGGGAACAGCTGGGCCAGATGAATAACTCAATTGGATGCCATGAGGAACAAATTAAACAACTGACTGGAGACCAGGCTGCTCGTGTGACAGACACTTTAATCAGGAAGTCAAAAGCTGATTGACAAGATGAAAAGCTGGATGACATGAAAAATGGAAACAGAAGGAACAACACAAGAAAAGGGCACCCTGGGTCAGCATGCTGACAAAAATAATCAAGTGCGACAGGCCATAATCCAATCTTTGAATGTTTGGCATGGTGCTAGTTATGAAAGTCTGCAGCCAAGAGGAAAGAAAACTATTAGTAAGTGAAGGAAATTATCTGCCTCTCTAGAACTCACTGCTATGTGTTCATCAGAGATTCTCTTTCTACCCACAATACATTATAGATATATACTAGAAAGAGCTTATGTTGAATAATATGAAATAAAATTAAAATAAATCATGTATGTAGAAATAAAGTACTTCTCCGGCAGTGTTAGAGTAAGTCATTGCTTTTTCAAAAACTTACAGCTAAATAGGTGTTGACATTGCGTAGGTGTGAAAAGTGAACTCTATCACAGTATATGGGCTTTTTTTTTTCCTACAGCAGAATGGAAATCTATTGCTTTCAAGTTTTCCATAGGAACCTGTTCTATCTAAATTTGGAGACTGGCTGCGCCTGGAGTTATCTGCAAAATGTAAGGAAATTTGAAATTCTCCAGTAGTGCACATTTAAGATGCACATGTAGTTCAGCTAAATGACTCCACAAGACCAAAGGGCTGCAGTGTGATAATTGATGGTAGAATTCAGCATTTCACTGGCTCAAGGTTCAAAAGGAGGGCATCCTGAACTTAGTGTGTGAAATTCACAATTTGATGCCTAAAAACGTAGCTTATTTTTTTTTCAGAAGTGCTGAAGAGATTGTAGCAGAGATGGGTTTCAAGCTTGTACTCTTGGAAATCAGATTACTTGGGACCCGCGTTTTGCACATACGCCTCCCCACCCCCCCAGCAGTAAATAGTTTGTGTTAATTGCTTCAGGGGATAAATGAAGTGAGGTTCTGCTGTAGGTAGGGTAGACTTCAGTGAGTTTACATAGGCCTGAGAGGAGTATTTGGTGACAACTTCAGCCTGACTTCTTCCAAATTTAGGATGGAGAGAGCTTTCATGAGGGAGTGATAGAATTTGAGCTCTAATCTTGAAAATGGGCAACCCAATGTGGGATTAGGTGACCTTGTAAAGTTTCTGTACATCATGTATATCATTGCACCCAAAGGCTTGTGCTTTTGATAACTAAAGAAGAATTTCCCACAGCAGGGCATGCCTTGCTAGGCTCTCTCTTTCAGCTTCTTGCCTTTTGTCAAAAGGGGTATGATATGTTGTCTCCTAATGGAGATAATGACAGCTTTTTGTTACTGAAGTGCATTTCTCTGTTTTAGAGAACAATACCAAAACAATATTCTCAATGTCAGGCCTAACTTAGGGCACTCTCCACTGGAAAGAAAGCTACCAGTAAAAAAGCACCACCAGTAATTGGTCGAAGAGGAAAATTCTGAATTTGAGATTTATTTCTGAGACTTTTTCTCCTGTCTGCTTCTCCTTTTCTTGCCAGTGTCTTTGGGATTATTGTCACAGTTTTATGGCTTTTAGTGTCTCTGTGTTTTACTTTATTTCCCTCCCTTCAACAGTGGTCTTCTGTTTCAGTGACAGCACAGACCCAGGACCTGTTTCATCTCTTCCACATTTGTTTTTCTAAACAACAGGAACAATCGCTGGAACAACAAATCCTCTGCTAGTACTAAGCTGTGTCCAGGTTGATGTTTGCCACAAACAATGGCATTAAACTTCCTGGAAATCCCAGAACTGCTGTTGAACAAGGAAACTGGTGTTTCAGAGGGTATGCTAGGTTGAATGATTCTATTTTCTTCCTTTAGCTCTATCTCCTTTTGCCCAGGCATCTGCCTTTGTGATGTCTTTCTTTAAGGCTTTTTATTCTTGCTTGTCCTGTAATACGTTGCAGAGGCAGGACATGCTGTGCTCTCCTCTAGGAACTTTGTATTTGTTCTCTTTTTGCGGCTCTCTTACTCAAAGATAAAGGTCATCATGGCAGGAAACGTAGTATATACTTGCTGGTGTTGGTAAAACTTACGATAAATGAGCTTTTTTCTTGATTTAAATTCTGGTAGACAGATGTTTCTGCATTCAAGAGTCCTGCTGTACTTGAGACAAGTTTTTTTCCTTTCTGCATGAAGAAATCAAAGACTGTTCATACATGGCCACAGTGTAGGAGGAGGGATTGTGAGATGTTGCTCTGTGTCAGTCCTGACTTTCAGATGAGTGAGGTGAAAGAAGACAATAGGAAGATTCTTGAAAAAAGAGTTTATCAGCCTCATGAGATAAACATAGCAGATCCTTAAACAAAATGTACATAAAATTATTTTGGCTGAGAGTCTGGTAAAATTTTTCTGTGATAAAAAACATCCATAGGCTGGTCAGGGGGCAGAATGTCGAACTCCCTTTGCTTAAGGTTTAAGGGTTACGAGTCCTGTGGCCTGAAGCAGCATCAAATTTGGATTTAAGAAAAATTAAGTGGGGGGTATATGTGTGCGCATACATATGTGCATGCGCATGTGTCTGAGAGGTAAGGAGAGAAGGTAGTTGTAAAATTTCTCTCAAGATTCATCCAGCATGCACTCACTAAGAAATAAAGGCTCCTGGCTACAGTGAGTTCAGGTTAGGTCTGGTTTCTACCCAATTAAAAAGAGCTATTTTATATAGGTGCTACATTCTATAATTTTTAGTTTATGAATAGCTTGATTAGATGAAAGTGAATGATATTTAAAAGTAATTTCCAAAGCAGAGGAAAGTTTGGTTCATGATACACTTACTAAAATATATCTTTCCCATAGTATTAGAAATAAACTGTATAAAGAGATGCAGATCCAAGGACAATCCATGCTCAGCCCAGAACTGAAATCCCTGCAGCGTGGCCTGAGTGCAGGATCAGGACTGGAGGAGTGACCCAGAGCCAGGAGACCAAACACTGCTGAAAGGAGGCAGGATCTATGCCTGGCTCAGATTAGCACTAAGCTTGAGCCCAGCTGTGCTGGCAGCACCCAGCTGGTGTTCACACAATGAACAGGTGAAAATGTGACAGAGATGAGGTGTCAGAGCTGCAGAGCCCTGCACATCTTTCCTTTGATTTACAGGTGTCAGGGACAGCATCACCAAGTCTAACTCAGCCAATATGTAATGAAAAATGTTCTATAATCAACATTTGCTGGAGCAAAAAAGAGTATTATCCTCTAAGCATGGAGATAGTTTGATATTTTAAGATCTTTTTTACATTTTGGAAGATAAGCAAGATGCAGCAGTCCATGTTGAGCAACGGATGGAGATCTTTTTGCAGCGGATTTGTTAACTTGAAGTTTTACATAAAAATTTTCAATTACAAAAGATGTCTCTGTATATCTACGTGTCTGTCTATGTATAGATTTTTTTTGGCATTAAGTAGTTTTGTTAACATTAACCATGAGGGATATAGGAATACATATATTTCCCTTCCCCCCCCAATAAAACACAGACACCTCTTTGTTAGACTGTATTCATAGCAGGGCTGATTCATAGCTCTCACAAAGCCAAGAAATAGAAAAGTGTGTGTACCAAAGCTGAGGAAAGCACAAGTAGCTCATGCCCTGCTTTCAGTTCATCCAAGATCTCACTTTCACAGTTTTGTAAAGGAAGTTATTTTGCCTGCTTGAAGGGTCCTGGTGGCCAGACCCACAAAAGTTTTAAGTTTTCAGAGAGTAACCAATATTCAATTCCTGCTTCTGGCTTTGGTTCTCTGGGCTAGAAACTCTACTGCATTTCTTCTGAGAATAGGCATCAACAATCTGGCTACTACACAGGCTTGTATGCCTGTTGTGGTGCCCTACACTGCCATCCCAATCATTTACACGCTACATGTGCCAGAACCTCCAAAAGGCATGAACCTGCTGTGATAGACTCCCTTGACTAAAACAAAGTAGAAGCAAGGAAGCAAAACTTGCAGATTTTGCATCACTTAACTCTGTTTTCAATAGCTCAAGAAACGCATCCATCCTTCACCACCTCTCCTACAACAGAACAGCAGTGTCTTCTCTAAGCTGAAGTTATCACTGCTGGTGTGCCTTCAATTTCTGTGACAGTGCCTTATTCGCTGATAGAAGGACCTTGCCTTTAGTTTTGCATTCTTGACTTCAAGGTCTGGTTTTATTCTGTTAATATTTATGTCCGTGGCCTTTGTCCTGTGAAGTATTTATTTTAAAGCCACACTCACAACTTGATATCTTTGTTCTGCTTTTAGTAACTATCCACTGTCCAAAGGCCTCTCCCTATTGCTATCCAGTGGTTTCTGGCTTACTGATCTATAAATATCCATGTTAGGGCAAAGATTGGACAGTTTTCAGCCTGACAACCTCATAATATCAATCATGAATCATTAGCTGCATGATTGCAACTACCCCTCCCTAAAACACTATAACCACTATGAAATAATTTTGAAACTCCTAGCAACATTATCACTTCAGTTTTCCTCTGAACTCACCCATCTGCTTATTAGCTAGACACAGATTTGCTTAAACTGGGAAATCAAAGAAAAAGAAGGAAGTCTGGTCCAGAATTTAGGACTCTGCTTGACTAAATAGACTGGCCTTGAGCAGGTAGCTTTGAGTTGGATGCAGAAAAGGGCTCAGGCAACATAACATCCAGCACTTATTCAATATAATGGCATCTGTAGTTCTATGTTAGGTTTCCTGATGGCCTGTGAAGTGCTGTCCACACACCATAAGAGAGAGGAGGCATTTGAGGATGGGAACTGGCAAGGTCAGCTCACAGATCAGGCACTGCTGAGTAGTCAGGGGGGTGAAAACACCTTGACCTGGAGGCACTCAACCCATGGAACTCTCACCGCCAGCTTACAGCAGAGCCTGAAGTCCTCCTATCAAAAATATTTCATGTGGGCTGCAATAATTAAATGCTAATTGTGCACAGAAAGTGAAAGAATAAGTATGACTTCAGAGGCCAGTAATTATGGCACCCTCTGAAAAGGATGTTAGAGGAAGAAATCTGCTTCCCAGTCCCCACTTAAATGACTGTTTTCCATTTTCTTTGAATACATATGTGTATATGTAATATAAAGAGTATTGATATAATATGAGATAATCTAATGATATAACATTAAATAGCCATTATCCCTTTGGGAATGCCCTAATCATGAGGAAATGGTGTAATGCTTATTCTCTCACTTGTATTCTCTCTGGTCCAATGAATACTTCATTAGTCCAAGCACACTGGAACCACTTCAAAAGAAGTTTGCAACAGCCCTCCTTGTGTATACAACATCATCCCCTGGATAGAGAATTCACAGTGGAAATTGTTGGTTCAAACCTTCCCAAACAGAGGGGAGAATTAAATCTGAACTTACTAAAGCCTTGGTGGATACCCCTCACCAGAGTCATGGGGAGTTTGGGGGAAAGTTGGAGTTTTCTTCTCAACTTTTCTGAGAATTGTATGAGAAAGCTTAATCCAAGAAGAACGCTCCAAAATGCCATCCCAATTCAAAGCCCCACCTGCAGGGTGAGGAGGTCTCCTTCAGAACTCAATCCCATAGAAGGCTTGGTTGTTTGTTGCTGTGAAAACTTGAAGTCCCAGGAAAGTCTAAAGCAGACTTTCAAATATGGAGCAGATTTACTGGGGAAAAACATAGTTAACCTATGTGTTACGATCTGGTTTAAACCCAGAAGAGCAGAAAAAGCTCGGTCTCTGTGTATAAAATGGAAAGATCTTTGAAGGTTCAAAATATGCCCAAAAGACATGATTAGAACCAAATGAGGTTAGATGTTGGTGACAAATAATTGATTTATTTTATTTAATAGTAAAAGAGGTAAAAAGAAAGAGAGAGAAAAGTCTTTGCTGCAGCTTTTGTAATACAGTTCTTAGTGTAAAAAGCAAAGGTCTTTCATGAAAATGTTTAAGTCATAAATGATAATGTTTCAGTCTCTGACACTGTGTACCTTTAAACGGCAAGAACTAGTAGCCAAAAAGAGATTTTGTGGATAGAAACTCCATCATTCACAGAGGCAATGAGGCAAGATACAAGTAGCTAAATTCTATCAAAAGTCTGCCATTATGCCATGGACAGATATTAATTTAGGGAACAACTGTGTACTGCAACAGATTGCCATCATTAGCCTGTTCGCTCTTTCTCTTTTTTGGTATTACTGCCCTCATTAATTTCTGTGAGCACTTCTTAACTTGGAATAGGCGAATTTCAGCTTACATAGTTTTAAGAAGTGGTTTCAGATAGTGTGACTGAACTTAAATGCTATAAGAAGTGTGAACAACTGATCACCCAGTGGTAACTTCTGGGCTTTGTGTGTTTGAGATCACCCAAGGTGTTGTTAAAAATACATCTGAATCAGGAAAAAAATGTTTTTCTAGAGCCTTACTATGTCTCTTAAGTTCTTGGTTTGCAGAACAGGATAATAGATCTTTCTGATCTCTTTTACAATGGATAGGTGTTAGAATAAATACACCAAGATTCTTTTAGCCACAAGAACGATTTGGGGGATAAAAATGAACCATAAAGTTCAAACTGTTGTGGAAGGAGACCCTTTTTTATTGAGAATGGCTTTGTGTTTGTGGACACTTGTAGTCTTTGTATAGAAAAGGTGTCATACAGGCATGACTAGGACAAGCTTTCCCCACATAAATTGCCACTGTGGTTCAAAGGTTTAGTCTGAGAATCCCTCCTGAGGTGCTGAAAATAATTGAGTGTATGTCTGCTTCTACCACATTACCTGATTGCTGCCAGCTGAGCTGTACACAAGTGTCCAGTGAGACCAGGAACAAAGGAGCTGCTTGTTTCCAGTGGGTTCCCAAGAACCACCAAAGGACTGAGATTTTCAGTCACTTGGAACAACTACCAGGGAATGTGGACAAGTTGCCTGGCAGAGCTGTTCTGGAAGAGCTCGCCCTGCAAATGGGCAGGGTGAAATAGGCCTGACTTTCTTCCAGAATAATGACTGTACCTGACAAGCTAAATATAGCAGAATAGATGAGTATTCTCTCAACCCTGTAAAGTTGAGGTCCTAAATGAAAAAAAAAAATCACCCTCTCTGAATATACTTTGAATAGACACTTCATCTCATTAAAATCTAGAAGCATGTGGCCATTGATTTCAATGAAGCGTCTGGTGGATTGCCTATATTAGGAATTAACATCAGCAAAAATTCTGGCCGATACAAAATGGTTACAGGAAATGTTACTGACTGTAACACAAAGTCCTGCATTATTTTAAACATTTGCTGTGATTATTTTATAGTCTTTCAGACTTAACAGGGACTCGCTGAAACATATGGCCTGAGGGTGAGACAAGGAATATTCCATAGGTGGTAGGAATGCTGGCTTAGTGCCCTGCCTAGGTAAGTTGCCTTTGTTACTATTGCTGCAAATTCTCTATACAAAAGAGTGCCTCATTTGTGTTGTGCTTACAAAGTTTACTTAGGAAACTGGTGTTTGTTTAAGTAAAAAATGGCAGAAATTTCTTCTGCTTTTTGAAGACCAACTTGAGGCACTTTGGGCCTGATTTTGAAAAGTGCTGAGATGCCATCAGTCCCTGCTAATGCATGTAAGCAGTGGGTGCTGAGACTTTCAAGAGGTGACGGTTGCGTGAGCTCTTAACTCTGCACCTACCTCTCCTGAAAGTACAGTATTGCATATCCATTTTGAGAATTTAGCAACAAACTGACAAGCTAAAGAATTGCTTAATGAAACCAGACCAAATTTCTGTATTACTCTATTCTCCAAAGTGTTCTGAAGACAAAAAAGAGATGAAATTGCTTTGGTCCTTATGGCACTCTCCAGGCAGGCCTGCTAGGCCGAGGGCCTGAAGGAGAGCCACACAAAGAACACACAGACGCAGCAGGAGAGAGAGCAGGAAGAGAGAGGGCAGAGCCCTCCGACTTTATTTTATATGTTTTTACACATCACCGTGGATTGGAGGTAGAAATCACTACCTCCTATAATCCACTTGGTTAAAGTATTTGTCAATCATATTTCTCCATCCGGTATACCGGAATTCGTAAACACAGATACAATTTAGGAAAACATAGATAATAGAGAGAAAACAAGTCATGGCCATGACAGAGAAAGTCTCACAAGAAAACACTGAACACTGCAAAGTCAGGGCAACAGGTCCTAGTACTGGAAACAGGTTTCTTAGTTATCCATTGCAATGGAGTCACCACTTAATTAAAACAGGGTAAAGTAAAACTACATATCTTAGGAGAATGGATACAAGATTTAAATTACACAGGCAGTATTGGGGGAAGGCAAAGGAATTTTGAAGTGGAATTTTGGCCAGGACAGCTTCAGATAACAGCCCTTTTCTTGAGAAAAAAATACCACAGAACTTATAATTACCATTGTTGGGAGGAGGGTGATGGGATTAAATACTCATAATCTTGTGTCTGTTCCAAAACAAGGCACATCCAGCCCTCTCAGTATTATGCTAGGGAAGGGGTTCAATACTGACTCAGGCATTAAGGCATCAGTCAATGCTTGGGAGTCTCTATGCCAGCCTGGCAGACCCCTCTTTCTTTAAACTGTCAGCCAGAAATGTGTTACTGGGCTTGAAAACTTTCTGCAGAAAATCACAAGTAGTGCAACACCCACTGGGAATGCAGCTTATCCACGAGGTGTGGAGCACCAGTCAAGGTGCCAGGGCAGATTCTGTAGGTGACAATGAGGGCTGTGGGTCACTTCCCTCCCTTGATGACTGCATTACACTGCACTTATGAGGCTTTGGGGACATTAGAAGTATGTCAGGAGTGGTAGGCTGGACCAGTGAATGTTTTGCCTTTTCTGTCAGGGCTGGAGAAATGTTGTTGCCCTGGCTTCCAGAAGAAAACTTTTGCCAAAGTTTTGGTTCAAGCAGAAGTTTCCACTTGTCAACACAGTGTGTTCCTGTATGCCTGTGGGGGAATATTTATGAAAAGAGATCAGCAGTTTTCCAGTTATAGGATGGCCTAAAAGTTACTTGTAGAGTTCAAGAACCTTTCAGAACTTGAGTAGCTATATAGGGCCTACCTAGTTTTCTTCTTTTTAGCACAGATTTGGCAGTTGATTTGTTCATCAGTTAGTATGGTCTCATATAGGCGTTCTTAAATATTTTCTTAGTGTGAACACCCCGCCAGACAAAAATGTGCAAGCGACTTCCTCCCACAGAAGTTGTTTATGTGGAAAAGGAACATTAGGAAAGTATTTAAGGTATTTTTAGCTGCCTTTTAGTACAGTTTAGAGGCTGGAAACAAGGAGCACTGTGGTCTAGCTGTATGATGCTGGGAGCTAATGTATAGCCCTGCAGCTGCAAGTAGGCGGAGATGACCGACATCCTTGGCCAAGTCTCATCTCCAATAACTCCTTGGCAAAGAGTTTTCCAAGTGGTGAGGCAGCTCAGCAGGGAAGTGTGAGCACACTGCAGCGGGGGCGTGGGGCAGGACCCCAGCCCAGCAGTCCAGCACAGCTCCCCAGGGGAATGGGGTACTGGCTTATCCCAGCCTCTCTGAGGGTGTCACTGTGGCCTGGGTGGGTGTACTGGGTCTGGCTCAGCTCTGGATCACAGCAGACCACAGATCTGGCAGGAGTGGAAAGGAGGTGACAAGTATCCTGGGAGAGAGGGACGAGGCGGCAGCGATGGCATCATCAGAGCATCTGAGAAAGGGCAGAGTGCTGAAGCAAGAAAGTCAGGCATTTTCTCCAGCTGAGGCCTAACTACAGATTGCTCATCTGCATGTAATTTGCATTGATGAAGGTTAGCTGCAGCAAAATCAGGGGGACTTCTCAGTAAATGTAAGTGATCTGAATATATACATGGAGAAGAAAGGTAGGCAAGAAATCCTTACATACTTTCCAAAGCTGAGAAACTGACTTATGCATTTATCTGAATGCAATTATCCACCTCCACATCTTCCCCAACACTGTAACCCCTCTATGGTAGAGCACTAGAAGACACTAGAAGAGAAAAAAGACACAACAGGAACTGAAAATGGGTATTACATCGGCAAATGTAATCATCTATCCTGGAACTGACTTGTAAGACTCATAGAGTGACTCATAAGGTGGTTTTCCCGATTCTTCCCAGAGACATCCCAGAGACAAGGTTGCATTGTTTCACATCTCAGCACATTGTTGAAGGCAGATGAAATTTTTAAGTTAGTTTTCAAAGATTGGGAGAAAAGTGCAAAGTGATGGTGGAGTAATCCCAACAGCTCTCCCAACACGTGTTACTACTTTTTATTGTTATTAACTCTTATGAAGTTTTAGATGAACTGTCAGAATTGGGGAAGGCTAAACTTGTCTTTTCTTATATATGACAATGCTTATAGAAGACTTAGGTGCATTTGGTTTTCTATTCTTCCCAAGGGCAGTACCTGTAGCAGCCTGACATTATATCCACCTACATGAGACATTACTGAGAGCATTGTCATGGTGCTATTTAAGCTTCCTAGCACAGTCCAGAGAAAGGATTTTGATTCAAAGAAAGCTCACAAGAAATGTTCCCACTTGCTAAATTGCCAACACCTCTCACAGTGACACCAGAGGTACCACAGGGTGTCCTACTCTGGGTAACTTTCCAGCTCTGCTACCATAGCAGCAAAAGGGCATTAATGTGCTCAAATATACCTGCCTTATTGCTCAGGAACAACATTAGAGGCACCACTGTGAAACAGCAAAGATTCAGTATCAAAAGAGGCCTTCTATGAGAAGTGGAAAGTTAAATCATCCAGAATTTGCACCTGTGGTCTCTTTTTCACAGAAGTCTTCCATTGTTTTCAAAGTAAAAGCTGTTTTCAAAGGAAACAAGTTTCTCTTTCAAAATGGGATGAAGGCCGAGAGTACTTGAAGGACCTGCTACAAGGTAGATATAAAGAGATATGTCCTGGGGTTTTCCCTGGCAATAATCCTTGTGGAGGGGAAGCAGAGTCTAGTGGCAGCTTTTTTGTTAGAACAACTATTTTGTTATTGTAAACTCTGGGGAGAAGTTACAGGAGTTGATGGATCAACAACTTTTATCAAGCTGCACCAGCTCTTTCCATGGCTGTCTGAAAATGCGATCAACATAAATTGGACAGGGAGGGTGGGATCACATATTCCAACAAGTTAAATTTGTCAGCCTGAAATGCCCATAAATGACATAAAATATAATTGCTTTTGAATTCGGGCCCCTTCAGGCTTCATGTTGATTGAAGAAAAAAGAACCAGATGTTTCTTCAGCAGGAATCACAGAGGCAAGATAAATATTCTCTGGTCCATGACGTTTTATAGAGTTTCCAAAAGAAACCAATTAATTATTTAATTATTGGGTGTGTTGATCATGTAAAATATAATTGGCCTAGGGAAAATAGCAGTACAACCCTGGGAGCTGGCTGACTGAGCTTATATAATACACTTTTTGCCAACTCTTTTTTTCTGCTATGAAAACATTGTAAGATTAATTAATGCTACTTCATCTTTCTTCCATTCTCTTTCATAAATAAAAGAGTCTCAAAACACAGACTTTCCTGCTTTCTGATTACCACCTTGCACTAGTAAGTAACTTGGAGAAAGAAGAGCCAGTAGCAAGCATAAATATTGTGATAGGAAAAGATAACTTTGTTTAACTAACATCAATTTAAAGGAAAGGCAATCTGTTTGAAAGAGCCATATTTAATCCTCAGCTCTGTGAGGAATTCCTCATGGTACAGACAGCAAAGGACCAGTTCTTTCCTTGTCAGCAGTGGGGTGGGTCTGGAAACAGGAATGTAGTGCCGGATTTACTGGGGCACCATGCACATCTAGGCAATTGAACTGATTGCACTGGGTTGAATTAGCAAGCTGACATAGAATTTTCCTTTATGATGTTCTATAAGCAAATATACAAGAAATAATATGTAATTTCTTTAAATCAGCAGATACTCCTTAAATAATATTTGTGGTCTTCCAAGCTTTCTCTCTGTTTATGGATGTTCCTGCATTTACTCTGTGGTAGCTATTTTCCTGTTAAGGGGCAGGAAGTAATTGAAAGGAGGACTGAAAGAAATTAGTGACTCATGTCCTCATGACTCTTCCATCCTAGCTTAGTTTTGTGCTTGTTCAGCAGCATCTGACATCTGGGAATGACATGCTACTTCTACTGTGTTTGCTACAATTAAATCTTCAGGCAGGCTGTGAGGTGGGAGTCCATTTGTCCAGTCACTGGGAAAAGAAAACAGAGAAAACATAAACTGTGATTCCTGCAAAAAGCAGTTTCAGGTTCTTGAGATCTTCCTTTCCTTGCCATTCCTGACAGAAACATCCTGAAATATTTATTTTCCTGGTTTGAGGTCAAATCATTCCCTCACCTTTCTTCCAGTGACCTCTGCAGATCCAGTGGTTCTTGCTGGATTAGATTTGTTCTGTAGTAAAGAAATGTGCAAAGCCATAACCACTTGAAGATGTAACAGCAGGCCCTGCTAAGGGAAGGAGAAGCTTCTGAGCTTTCCCAAAGGAAGACAGAATGTGTTATCTGCCTGAGTTTGCCCACCTTGTACCCATTCTTAAGATAACCTTGTGGCTGAGTACAGCAGTCCTAAGCTAAACAAACTTCCCAGAAAGTCCAATCAACATCTGTATCCACAGCAAATTCAGGAGCTTTTTTCAGAGGACTTCAGCCAGGAAAATGTTGAAAGCAAGGAATTTTTAGCCCAGCTGTGAGCCTACATGACCAGCCACAGTCTGAGAACCACAGCTGAGACCCTCAAAACAAGCATTTGTTCCTGGAGCATACACCAGTACCTTTCCCCCAATGTCCAGAGTCATTGCAGAGAGGGTAGAAGCTTAAGGCGGCATTTTTGTACTGGCTGATTTAGGTCTGCTGCTTGTTGAGCAAATCTCATTGAAGACACCTTGCTCTCCTCAGCCCTGCCACCAAGGTGCTGAATCCCCCTGAGATTCGGGCACTCACAAGCTGGAGGGACTAATGCAAAGTTTGAATCCCATTTGTGAAGAGATCCCAGGTACCTGGACTTACTCACATGTGCTGTTTCTACCCTTGTCTTTGTAACACAAAAGCCCTTTGACTATGAATACACAGGCAAAATTTTCAGTGTAAGATCTCTTTTGGGAATCATTAAAAAATTAAGTTCTGCCTTCTACAAGACTAAACAGCATCTAAAATAGCTTTCATTGGCCATGCAAATAAAATGTTTCCATTCAGGCGGTATAAACAAGGTGGAAGTTGCCTTCTAGATGGCTGAGTTTTATTTTCCACCTAAAAGACCTATCATTGACTACATCATCTGCAGCTATATTGAGGAAGGAACTGCTCTCCATTTTACCCTATATATCATCTTACAGCAACATTTTCTTAGCTGGGAATTGCTTGGTGACTTGCCAGCAGACAAATCAGTGCAGGAAAGGGATAAATTGATCACATTCATCCAGCTCTGGAGGTAAAACGGAGATCTCAGCCAGAGCCTTACTCCCATTACAAACCTGCCTGTCCACCTGGTAAAAATGTGTCTGAGGAGCAAAGTATATTAGATTGCGGTAGAGATAAAATATAATTCATATTTCTATAGCTAACCTTCCTCTTTAAATTATAGGTCCTGGAGAAGATATTATTTATGAGTTTTTAGCCATAGTTCATGGCACTAGGCCGTTTTTCTTCTTTTCTACATATCCTTCTTCAGAAACCTCAAAGAAATGGCACAGAGTTTACAAACTAAATGTCTCTATGTGCAGCTGGACAGTAGGCACAGAGCCAGATAAAAATATTCGCTCTCTGGAGTAATTTAACTGAAAATGAAAGTTACAGAAAAAGGGGGGTATCAGGTTTAAAAACCGTAGGTGGTTTTCCCAAGTAAGAATTCTTCAGTATAGTTTCTGTCGCTAAAATTCATTTAAGTTAAGGAAAAGGACAGTGATTTGTATGAGAATCGGTACCTTGAAATTTAGCTGCATGTGGTCAACTTTCTGGCCCTTTGTGGTGATTTGAATGATCACTTTCAGTACTTAATACCTTCGAGGGACTTTGAAAATGTAATTTGCTATTACTAGTCCTCTGCACAGTGGGTAAAATGTATGTGTCCAACTGGCAGGAGACTGCACTAAGGACCAGCAAAGTTCATTGACCTGCACACAGACATCTGGTTATCCAACAGCAGACAGATTTTTAGGAGGTAACAGTTCATTGGTTTCACCACTGTTGCTAAAATTTGCTCCTGTTAGTAGATCTCCAACTATTTTATACAGTTGCATCATCTCCAGTGCCTGAGTGTGGAAACTGAGGCACCATGCTGGGAAAAGACAGCTCTGGGATGGCTGTGGTCTAGCGATAGAGCCACGCCAGGAGCTGAATGTGGACTTCCCAAATCTCTGTTCAGCACCTTGTCAGCATTCCTTTTTTGAACTCCTTTAGCTGACAGATTAATATACTTCTCTGGAAAAGTTCAGCATACAAGATTTGCATGGTCTTAGCAAAGCTTTAAGTCTTGTGCTTTCACAGTGGTCAGAGGCACAGTGATTTTCCAGTAGTTAAAATGTTTATTTCCAAAACAGCCTGTTGGGAATAATGGTTCTGGTTCTTTGGCTTGCTGGTATGCAGGCTCCCCATAACCCTCCTGCAGCCAGGGAATTTTGCTGCTGTACACTCACAGTAACACAGCCCAGGATCAGGCCCTAGCATATTCAGTAAGACAAACCTGTAACAGCCACCAAATCGACAAGGCTTCACTTGAACAAATGAAGCAAGGAATCTATTTGAACTGGGAATTAAAAGGAGCTATTAAAATACTCCCTGTGGTATTTTTATTTTGTTTACTCTTGAGACCGGCTCATGCCCCTCTGACTCGCACTGAGTCCATATTTGGAAAACTCTGAAGTCGTTTGCATACTTACACTCAGGCAAATTTTAGAGATTTCTTTTCGTGTACACAGTGCACTTTTCTTACTATTTCTCTTTTTTCTTAAACAATTTAAATCAGAAGGCTGCCTCTTTCATTTCACTTTCGAAACATAACCAAAGAGGGATCTAAGTGCTTTCTTCAATTTCTTGAAGCTAACATTTCTCCCATACTTGTTATTGCTCCCTGGACACCCTGTCCCATCCTGCATCTCATCTCAGAAGAAGGAAGAAGCCCACATTGCCCTGAAGCTGCAGCAGTGTGGCAGTGGATCAGGCAGCTGCCTCCATAAGAAATGAAGAAACAGCTTGGACAGATTTTCCTTCCCTGGAGAGTGAGGCTGAAGAAGATGGAGGCAGCATGCTGGAGGCGAATTCCCTATCTGCCACATTCTAACCCTGTCAATCATAGATTCAGTTCCACGTCTGTTATTTTAATATTCATTGTATCATTTTACTATTCAACAGTTGCCAGAAAGTTCTACTGTTCTGTAACGTTCATAGGTTAATGCAAATATGTTCTGCCCTTGCCCAAGACTCATTGGAAAACTGTCACCCCATGTCAATTTGTGATTTGTTAAGGACCCTGGACCTCACCTTATCACCACTCCTTTCCCCTTGTCTATAAAATTCTAAGACCCTACCGGGGTCTCTCTGGTAGCACATATCCTGAAGAAAAGGAACATCAATAAAAGTCTGGGTAAGCTAGTGAGGGTCAATTCTCTCTTCTTTACTTCTACCTGCTCCAATTACCATCGGGGTTTCCTGCTCTCACTGCAAGGTGCAAGCTAGGTACAGAGATAAGCGAGATAAGATAAGGCTGCTGGTAGCAGCAGCCAAAAAGCTTATCTGACCAAAGCGCTGGATAGCGGCAGACTTTGCAGCACCCAAGCAGCCCTGCCGAACCCCCAAGAAGCGTTACAGCAGGATGAGGAAACCTCAAAAGTTTAGATGTGCGTCAGTTCAGAGGAGCAGCCTCAGCCTGGGTGCTCCAGTAAGAAGCTGTCTGGTGGGGGTGGGCAGCAGGTGCTGGGAATCTCTTCACATTTCCAGGACTTTCTGTTAAGGCCTGAAGGACTTTCTGATGGCTGTCCCACAAGCCACTGCACTCACCCAGCAGCAAGCCCCTGCCTGTGGGAGAAAGGAAGAGTAACAGTCCTGAGGGGTTTTTTCCTCAGGTGTGATCTGTAAACTCAGTTTTGGCGGTTAATGGCTCATGCAAACCACTTCACCTATTAAAGATATCACAATTGCATTCAACCTGAATAAACTGAGAATCTAAATCAATAGGATTCCTTGAGCAATAGGCAATCCACTAAACGTGGCTGTGTTCAGGGCTCTTACGACTGCTGTGAGACTGACCTGCCGGAGGGTAGGGAAGTGACAGACCCCATTCTCTACCACTTCTACAGACATCTGCCCAGCCTGGCTCCTCCTTGGTAGAGGAACCCAAAAAGAGGATTTGGGGATGCAGCTGGCAGAGAGGAGAGGCCTGCAAGTCTTCAGTTAGGAGGATAAGATGCAGCCGCAGCCACAGCAGTGTAAAATCCTGCCCATCCCCAGTTCCCAAGTGTCTGGAATAGGGGTCGGTGCTGGGGACCTAGCAGAGGGACGTACATTACCCTGCAGGCACCAAAACTCTGCAGTCGGGTGCCACCTGGGTGAGGGAAAAGGGAAGGAGGAAGCACCAGCTGATTACCTCTCCAGGAAGTCTTGTTACATGGGATACAGGCGCATCTCACTGACACAGCTGTTCACAGCAACTACCTGGGGACTTCAGTCCCCTCAGTAAGATTTTAACATTTACCAAGCCCTCATTTAGGTACCAGGAAGTCCTGGAGGCACTTCCCATGTCAACGCTGAGCTTGATATCTCCAAATCCAGCTTTGGCTCAGGCCCAGGGACTCCTGAGGTTGTACTGGGCTGACCTGCTGTGTGTCTATATCATTCCCAAATTCAGATCAGAACGTGTGCTGGACGTGTGTGCAGGCAGATATTCCCAGCAAGTGGCTGGAGAGGAGAGCTGGATGAAGGCCATCAAATGCCAGTAAAGGAGATGCTTTCCCCTTTCCCTCTTCCACTCCCTGGATCAGGAATGAGAGTACTCAGTCATGGTGTGAGAAACTTATTTTCAATTTTGTTCTTACTCTTAAGGGATTGGAGCCCATGCTCCCACTTCTGAGGAGAGGTCCTGCCTATTTATCAGGGGCACATTTGTGGGCAGTTTAAAGCTAGTGAGGAAATAATAAAAATAACTGGGTAACAGAATATCTCTCAGTAATGTTGTACTATACAGGTGTAGTTATACATCTATCGAAGAGAATAGGAGTTTATAAGAGAATATAGCCTAAATGTTAGCATGTTTGACTGGAAAGGGCTTACCTTTACCCCTTACCCCTCTACAGAATCTAAGTGCTAAAGATAGACAACCCTTCTTCCTCCTTCACTGTGTTAAGCCAGTCTCCCCTAGCCCCTTTCTTTGGAAGAGCAGGGCCAGTTGTGCCCTCTTCACTGCTGGCCTGTGAGGTGGGAAAGTGTGTTACTGCCTGCTTCCTGGCCTGCCACAAAAACAATTCCTGCTGTAGCTGGTCTGGGATACTGGGAAAAGAGAAGAAACAGTAGTGTTGTAACCAGCTATGTTCTCCTGCTGTGTTTGTGGACAGCCTGGCCTCTCACCTCCTTTGAAAATCCTGCCTGAAGGGTCTCAGGTATTACTCAAAGCAGACTTTGACCTCCAGATCTTTCACTATTGTTCAGTTTAACCTTTTTTGTCTGTAGGGAAGAGGAGTGCACACAACTGTCAGAAGAAAACAATTTTAAAAATTTATTTATGTTGAGGGAAATTAAGCTGTGGCATGTAGGAGAGCTGTTCACTGAATCACATGTTCAGTTACACATGCATATACATCCAAGAAGTCACTCCATTCACATTGTAAGTATAAAGCAGCACTTACTTAGTCCAAGCCAAGGCTGTGCATATTGTATTCTCAAATATGCTTTAACAGACTTCACAGATAAGGCTGTTACAGCCCAGACCAGTAATTTAATTCGGTACTTACATATCTTCATTACAGTAGTTTCCTATTGCCTCACAATTCTGAGTACATTTTTTATCATGGTGTTCTTTTTGTCCTGCAGAAAGAGTTTATGATTTTTCATAAGGCTCGTAAGGTTTCTCTTAACTCAGCCCACTGCAATTAAGAAGGGAAATGTCCATAGCATTCCTATCCTGCAGTTTGGGAGCGGAGATGGAGAGAGGCTGTAGTCTATCCAATGTCATAAATGAAGTTTCTGACAGAGCAGGGCATGAATTCAGATCTTTTGAGTTTATACTTGTCTGCTAGGGGGAACTGAGTGATTTTCTTTTTTCCCTCTTGCAGCTTTTGTACTGTGATTTATAGAAAATCCGATTATCATTCTTTAATAGAAAGTACTGAATAGCTTGATAGTTATTGTTCCTAGAGAATCTAAAATAATGTAAATCACTTAGAAGAAAAGGAAGGCCAAAAGAGCATGAAAATACAGATTCAGATCCAAAACATGCCACCCTAGCTGTCTCTGGAGTGCATGAAAAACTGGCAACAGGAAGATTTTTTTTTCGCAGCCTGGCATCTGAATTTCATCCAAGGAGAAAAGTAAGAAAGTAGAGATGGAGATAAGTTCTCTCTGCCACATTCATCCTTTTTGTTTCCTTCCTGTTGGAAGCAGGGCTGGATGTAAGTGAAAAGATCATAATGAAGGTAGAAAAATATTTAAAACCACCAGCAAACTCCCTCCTTCTCTGTTCACTTTATCTCTCTCCACCTTTATCCTGTTTTCTCTCTTAGAGCACTGCAGACCTTTAGCATAGCATCATTAGAGTGGGAGAAAGAAAAGTTTATTATATCATCATACTGAATCAGTACAGGGTTGAACCTGTTTATTGCCTCATGCCTTTGCCAGGGAAATTTGAAATGACTTATGTCATGCAGGCTTCCACTCCTCTGAAATTATATTTTGGATGAACTAGGTTATTATTCTTAATTGTTCTTGCCATTACAGACATATTTCATTTAAGTTTTGGCTGCCATTGTCCTAACCCAATAACAGTCAAATCCCTACATGGTTTTAAAACTGAAACCAGAAAGTAGCCCAAGTAAGTCTGAGCAAAAAGTGATGAAAATTATTCCCTGTAGGAAGTGGAATGTGTAGAATTGTACTGATAAGCAGTGGTGCAGAAAGGCTGTTTGGACTTGGCCACACCATCCTTACAGCATCAGGCTGCCAAATGTTTATCACACTGTGTGTGGCAAGCTACTGGTCTGGCACATGTGTTACTGGGAAGCTGATTGTGTTGTGGGATGCTCACAACACTCCACGTAGATATCAGTAGCTAAAGTGGGTGCTCAAACCCCTTTCTCTGCTTCCCTTTCCGTCAGGTTTTTACAAAGCTGCTTAAAACCAGGTTTAGTAAAGTTCTTAGCTGTGTAAAGATGCAAGAGATGTCGAATGGAAATGAGGCTGAACACCAGTTCCTATGATTTCCTGTGGAACTCAGGCATGCTCTGGACTGCCTCTTTCCACAAACCTGACTAGACTATAACTTGCACTTTTAGGTATACATGGTACATACATTTTAAAAAAAAATAACTTGGGATCCCTAACAGCAATGGTTAAATCACACAGATACTTTAGAAAGTGCTAGTTACTGTCAGAGAAAAATAGACAAGAAGGAGTATTACTAAAGATCAAAGTATTGTTACGAAATAGTATTAACTGAATAATTCCCTGCAGAAAGTCAGGGAGTTCTGGCTGGTTTCACCAGAACTATTCCCTAAATTAGCATTGTAAAAGTGAAAGGGGCAGTACTGTGGTTATCTGAGGTAATGGCCACCTTTTGTGTGTATTTCTGAAGTGTCATAAAACAAACAAGTTTTCCATGCTTGAAGGAGCTCGGAAGCTCTTTCAAGTTACAATTGTTCTTGTGGCTACAGCTGTGGGAAGACTTCCCACCAATCTCTGAGCAACAGTTCCTGTATTGTGGTATATGTTATGCTTCAGAGGACCCTAGCAATATATAACACATCAAATGCAAATTTGTGTGAGAAGGTGATAGGGAAAAAAATCATACTCCTCATAAGATCATTAACAGAGATTCAGTACAGGAGAAAACAGTGATTTCAAAACAAAGCCTCAATTAAAGATAAAAATAATTCTGCAAATAATACTGTATTTGCATGGGAAATATGCAAAATATCATCATGCAATTCTTAATCAACTAGAGAGCTGTCAGACATACAAAAATAAGTTAATTCTGCTGTTAATATTGCTGCATGTTTTAAATACTAATTGAATGCCATTCAACATTAGTTTCATTATTGTTTAGCAACAGTTTTAACTCCCCCCACCTTTTAAGTTGTCAAATAATTGGCTTTCTTCTGCTCACATCTGTTCTCATAAAGTGGATTCATGTGGAAAAGAAGGAAAATCTTGTATAAACCAACTTAAAGCACCAAAAAATGATGTTTCCAAAGACACTGTGAGTTTGTCTTTTTTCCTAAGTTTGATAAACTGTGAATCAAAGTTTTGGACTGGTGACCAACCTTGATCTGGCTCTAGGCACCTTTCTGTACCAAGGAGAGGATCTGCCATTCTGTGCACCTTCTGTGTATCATGGGTGCTCTGACCAAAATTCATGAAATGCCTGAAGAAAGCCGACAGACTGCCTGTGGGAGAAACTGTCTGGTTTTCTCATTAGCAAGAGCTAAAGGGTCTGTATCAGGGCCTTTCATGTGGTAAAAAGAACTCATTAATTGCTTAATTCTGTGGTTGCTATTTATGTCATAATTTATTAATATTCTAGAATCTGGCATTGGGGCAAATTCTAGTCTTAGTTAAATTAATAAGTTAATAGTAAATTTAAAAAGTGGCTTGATTCACCATTGTTATTTTGAATTTCTTCTAATTAAAATAAAACCCTAACCCATTATAGGGTTATTCCCCATTATCACAAGTAGATGTGCTATATTACACTGCTGTAGTGCAAATTCCTTTATAGATATTAAAGGTTTTGTATTGGAACAGGATGTGAGGTGGATAAATGCAAATCCATTTTACAGACATGAAGGTGAACATACCTAGGCATGCCAGAGGGCACCCTAGTGAGTCCATGAAAAACCTAGGAAAGAAACCAGAATACCAACCCTTGCTGTGGCCACCAACACATTTTCTTCATCAGTTCCTCAGCAGATAAATTTACATCAGCCAACCTTGTACAACCATAAACTTGTCACTTATTTCAAACACAGAAAACGTCATGTTCCAGGTCATATGCATTTTTATGTCATGGAGAATCCAGTCATCACTTTGAAGAATGGGTTACTTTTGTACAACAGTTCAATCTGTAGAGATCTTAGACCTGTAGAGATCTAAGCCAAAGTACTGGAAAAGTCTGGGAAAGAACAACCTCATGCCAGCCAGCCAGTGTGAGATGGTGCAAGAGCTGGTCTCCTGTCTTCAGTCCAGGTAACAGGCAGATTTAGCCAAACACATGTTATTGAGCACAAGAGTAGTTAGAGGAAAACATGGTAAAAAAGGTGGTCTTAGTGCTCCTTTCACCCTTCAAAACTGTGAGATGATTTTGCCTTTGCTTTATGAATCTGAAAAAGAAGCATGATCCATATTCACACATTTAAAAATGCAGTGCTTTTGTCTTACTTCTTTTCATCTTAGTTCTCTCACCGTTATAATAAAGTATATAGATAACAGAGGGGAAAAGGCTGAGGATCCTCAGGCTCAATGAACTGGCTTGTCTGAAAGAGCAGGCAAGCAGTTTCTATGAACTGTTTCAAAAATGTGCCCAGAGTCTCACTGCTCTGAGAATTCATAATCTCTTCTCATTTTCAGCCCAGAATTATTCAAGCAGCCCTGCAGCAACTTTTCAGTTACAGATAAAACTGTATCAGTTTTATCATTTACCTAATGAGCTCTTCTCCTTCCTAGTGTTTATCCCGAGATGCAGGCAGAAAGGAGTCCTCACTCACACAGAGTCATTTTACAATGCAGAAAGAATTAAGATCTAAATCTTTGTTCATATGATGTGCTCTTCATTTTCCTCATCTTCCTGACAGTCTGTCTTGTACTTCAGTTTGTCTTTGCAGACTCTGATGGCCCAAAGTTGTGTCCCATATTCCTGATGGAGCCTCTCCTAGGTGTTCTGTGAAGGCACTCTCTCCCCTGACACATACAGGGTCAATGCCAGGGAATATGGGTGTGCTCCTTGTAGGCACTTGGAGGTCTCTTCTTCAGGATTCATGGATTTGGGAGATGTGTAGGGATGAGGTTGAAGAGGGGATGTCTGAGTTAATTGCAGCAAAAAGCATTGAGGTGTATCCGAGCAATACAGGAAGAAATTTAGGAAATCTGCCTATAGTGTAGAGAACCCACAAAGTGTGGATTTCAGCACTATAAAAAGTCCTCTCCTGAGGTTCTTAATTTTCTTTGGGCTTCTGTACTTACAGAATTGAGGTGTAGATATCATTGCTCCTTCTTACTTTGCAGAAGAATATATCAAGTAGATATGAAAGACATAGAAAACCCCAGGCAATCAGGAAAAAAGAAATTCAAAACAAAATAGAACAAGTTGCATATTTAAACCTTGTGTGCTAATTATTGTGGAATTAGATTTTATTTCGATTTGGGGTACTGTGGCTTTGGTTTTGCTTGCATTGGCATACAGTGATGTGCAGCAAGCAATGAAAAACCTGTTGATGTACTGGGAAACTCTTCTTTCAGCTCCCAGTTAAGGACAATGAATTTTATTTTGCTTTCTCTGTCTCTATTTCTTCCCATCACACACTTTTTAGCAATATTTGCAAAAACTTTGAGGCAATATTGCTACAAATACATATTTAATATTTGATTACTCATTCTCATCCACTATCATGTGCCAGACATGCAGCCCACTCTAACAGATTACTGCTCTTAAAGTTGTTACAGGAAGGTTAAATAAAATGTTGCTTTTATGACACTGAATATCTTTATGATGTTTTAGCTAAATTGTAGGCTGTTTGGTGATGCCACAGATGTGCTAGGTATTAAAATCAAACTGGCAAAATGTCACCAGTCCCTTGCCCAAGTTATCGTGTCCCAGAACCTCAAGCACCTACCATTTGTTGTCCGACACCTCAGGAAGCCATCCCTGCCACCCTTCCTTCTGCACATTTAAGGACCCAAAGCAAAATCAAAAAATGCCCAAACTGCTCCAGTAGTAAAATCAAAGTCTGAACTGAAGCCACAAAAAGTCCTTATTTTCCAATTTCCTGTCTGCTGCAGTTGCTAATCATCCTCTTTTAGGGGACCCCTTCGCTAACTTATTTTGCTTTCAGAGTCTTGGGAAAAGACATGTACCATTTCCATGTGGGAGCTAATATAGTAGTATATATGTATAGTGGTAGCTATAGTGCTATATATGTATATATTTACATATGTAAAAATGTCTATATCTATGAAAAAATCATTTAAAATAAAATATGTATCTTCCATGGCAAAAGTACTACCACAAAATCAATGAATAACTGATGCTGCAATTTTTGTGTGAGAATAGAAAGACTGAAAACAGCGGTTAAAGAAAAGAAGGAAAGTTGTAAATCTTATTCTTTAAAATAAAATCAGAGCTGGACAGTGATGCTGAATGGGACATTTTGACAAGTTCTTGGTGAATATTTCAAATTAAGTAAGAGGAATAGCAGTCTGAAATGTTTGCAGGTTTTTTTTTTTTACTTGTTCCCTGCTCTAGTTCTTTCTGTTAAAATATATAAATAAATGTTTACTTGACACACTTTAAGTGAAATGGGATTTCTTTTGAAAGTGTATAAGCAAGAAATTGCAATGCAAGTACTTTCAGGAGTTTTAGGTCTCATGTTTTGCAGAGTAATTCAAGAATAAAGAAAATGAACTCATTTTAAATATTTTTAAATCTCTATTTTTTTACTGTTACAATCTATTTTTCAGCATATTTGAAATGATTCAAGAGATGAAGGTATCTCATTTTTAAATCATTCACATTCTTCTACCTACCTCTTTTTTTGTTTTTTAGGTATTCAAGGAAAACTTGTGCTGAAGCTGGCTAGCTTTTAAAAGAGTTGGGTTATGAAGGTGCTGACAAAAAAAAAGTAAGATATGTTTAGATACACATTATTTTGAGAGTATGAGAACAGAATAAAAATTGTCAATGTGTGCATAGACTGTAAAGTTCTCTGCACCCACTTTCAAGCCTTTGCTTTGTTGTATTGCTGTAAATTGGTCCCAGTATGGACTAAAAAGAGGTCAAAGATATTCATTTGACAGACTTAACTTAGGTATTGTGCTGCCTTCAAATACTTGTGATTGATTTCGGTATGTCCCTTCTCTAGCCAAATAATATAGAAATGTGCTTGAATTAAGAAGCTGAAACAAGAGAAACTTTTTTTGCCCACTGAGCTGAAGTCACACCCAAACCTCTCATGGATGTTAATGCCAGTTGTGCAGCTTCACATGGTGACCTGTAAATCTACTCTCAAGGCTCCAGAAAACATAAAGCATGCCGCCACTTTTATAGAACACCTGCCAAATTTAGAGCATGGAAGCACAGCAAGGATAGTCATGCTTCATGTTTCTGAGCAGAAGAAAATTGGTTTATGGCCTGGAGATGATGCTTTTTTCCCTTGGGGATCACACATTTGGGCTGTGACGTTACAAATTCCTCTCTCTGACGTTCTAAGGACTTGAGTGCTGGACACCATGAAAACCACAATGAGGAGTTGACAGAACAAGGGGAAAAGCACATCCTTGGAGTGTTTGATGGTTGTTTTTTCCTTGGTCTGCACGGAGGAGTAACCCAAAAAGTGTTTTGACCAGCTCACCCCACACCTGCCTCATTTATGGCAGGTGAAGAACTGAGGGTTGTGTGCCAGCTGAACTCCCTACCCATCTACAAAACTAGAACAACCTTTTAGGGAATCTTTCATTTTGCTTCTCCTAGCCAATAATGAGGCTGGACCCCTCTTTCTCTTATAAACCAGGAAAAAGATTTCAGCTGAGAGTGAGTGCTGAGAGCATTATCACTTTTGGAAGCTTTATCTGAATGAATTCCACCTGCCATATGTAGACTATTTCTGTTAAATAATGGGTCATCTATTTCCCCGTTACGTAATCAAATCAGTGCTCAGGTTACTAGTAGCTTCAAGGCAATTAGATACCTGTTTACACAGAGCATCTTTACTTTTAAATAAAATTAAGAGAGAGGGGGAATCCTCTCTCTTAATTTTATTTAAGCAACAAGGTGTTAACATTCGGTTGGAAACTGAGAGGATTTAACACACCTGTGAATTTTAAGATGCACAGGAGATTCTATCTGAACATTAGGAAATTCTTTTTTGCGGGTGACTGAGCACAGGAACAGTTGTCCAGAGGGGTAATGGAGTCTCTATCTTTAAACATATTCTGTCCACACATGATTGTGGGGAACAGGATTTTAGTTGTTGGGATGCTCTAGCAGATGACCTCTGGAAGTTCATTCGAACCCCCTTCTCTGATTCTGTAAGTGTCACAGCACTGCTTTGAAATTATCTTTGACATTGTACGTTTCAACTAGCAGATCTCTGTACCTAGAGTAGGCTTTACTGATTTGGTCTTGTCTCTACTATTTACCATTTTAAATAGCTTTTGCTTTTATTTTGCTGTAGAAATCCATGTTTAAAACAGCTGAAATGTTGGAACATCAATGTGAAGTTCCAGTTCATGGGAGAGAACTTCTGTCTTCTCTGGTTTTGTTTGTATTGCTCCCACATTGAATTTCATGTCCGCAGATCCTGCAAGTTTATGTTCAATCTCACAGTTTCTCCAAACTAATTCTAAAAAAGAAAAACATAAAGAGAAAAAAAATACGCCGTCTAACACGGAAACAGTTAACTTTGAAGAATAATCTGTTGCTTTTTTGGAAGGGGCAAATAACTCTTGCTCTAATGCAGCAAAGATGCATATTCATACCTGCCCTTGCAATGACAAACAAGAAGATGAGGAGAGGTAAGGCTGCTGAAGCAAGCATCCTTTATTATTTGCAAGCAAATTTTCTCAATTTCCAGCAGCTCACACTGCATTATTAACTAGCAAAGACTTAGCAAACTGCAGCTATAACCGGTACTCTGTACTTAGAGCCTTTCATCCAAGACTATCAAAACCCTTCAGAAAGGCAGGCTTTGTTACTACCAGAACGCAGAGGAGAAAACTGAGGCATACGCTTTATGTGGCTCAATCTTGAGTGTAACGTAAATTCAACCACAAATTGAAGATACTTGGGGGTTTTTGGTTTCCGGTCCCCTCCTCTTACCTTGGTGGTGTAACTGTGTTTACAAACTGACACTCTGCAGATTATTATGCTTTCTGCATGTCTATCACAACACATAATGAATAGGAAATTATCTATGGAGTTACAAACAGTGGGTGCAATAATAAATGATAGTTAATTATGTGTAATAGATTTGATCATCTATTGCTACAGGATGTCAGTGATAAAATTAATTGAAAAACAGCTGATCAACTTCATAATCTTACAAAACAAAACATATTAGCTACCTATTACCTTCCTTTCATGACTTGTTATTAATTTTCTATTGTTATCCAAATGCAGGACACAACATAACACACAAACCACTTTTTTCTAATTAGAAAAGGTCCTTGTGTTTCAAGTAGGTACAGGAATATTGATTCATAATAAACAGATTAAATTTTCAGTTATTTTTCAGGATAAAAGGAAACACTGAAATAAGGAAAAGGGACGTGGGGA
>VYZT01023296.1:0-29360 GCA_013400735.1 Pomatostomus ruficeps | reverse complement strand
AAAAAAAAAGGAAAATCAGCACATGAACCCAAAAACTTGAGTACTTAGAGAGATTTATTTCTTAAAAACCTTGTAGGGTACAGAAATGGTGCCCTATGTCCTTTGGTGTTGTGTTCCTCAGGGCTGGATGGGCACAGCTGGCAGTGGACACCAGCTGCAGAGCAGGGGATGCTTCCAGTCTACTTTAAACTTTTTTTTCTCTCCCCAGCATCAGTCTTTGGCTTGAGAGAGTAAGGACTGGAAAGATTTGATGATGAAAGATAAAAGCATGTTTTCATATGTACATAATTATTTACAACTTAACACTAAAAAGTGCTGTAAATAGAAAAATGCTTATACACCCAAGAAAATCTTAGCATATTCTTCTCCTTCCTTGAATTTTCTTTGCATTATCAAATAGCTGCATATTTCCTACTTCCTTTTGATCAATTTTGCCAAAACAAAATTAATATAAAGAAATCCTTTGAGCTCAGAAAGATCTGACGGAGGCTTAGTCTTTCAAACATTGAAATTTTAATCTATTAATTCTAACACAAAAAGGAATCAAGGAAGACTTTCATTATAAACCCAGAAGTTTGTTTTGGTCTGTCTTTCCCTTCTGGTATTATACCAGCAAACGCTTTTTTCCTTGGCAAATGTTTTCTAAGATAATGTTACTTGCAACACCCTGCTGCCAGTTCTGCCTCTCATATTTTATAGGATGAAGGCGAGATAAGGAGGTTTTAGAGCAAACAAATTTGGCCCAAGCAAATAATTATAAATTCTGAATTTTCTCCATGGCAAGTGTATTTAAAGCTGCATTGCGGCCTAGTCTTGATGTATTTCTGTGGATTTTAGGTTTTTTGTGTTTTGGTGGAGTAGTGCTGGGTTTTTGTTTATTTTTTTGGTTGGGAATGACTTATGTGATGAGATTGTTCATTCTGAAAGTTCACCTGCGTTCGGATTGCTCAGTGATTTGAATTTAGAACTGGAACTGCACGTGTTTCTCCATAAGTAGATGTTTTGCAACTTTAAAACTTTGTTAGCCTCTATGGAATGGGTGTAAAAAACAGAGGCACTTTTCATTATTTTTTTCTATTCACAGCTGGAAAAATAACAGGATTTCCAGTTCTTTTTTGTGTGGGAGGTTTTTTACATAAAACTCACATTACTTATAAAGGCAAAATGACATCCTGTGTTGGGTTTTGCTTGCCCACCCTCTGTTTTGAGATCAAGGTTCCCTGACCTGTTAGAAGAAAATTCAGTGTTGTACTGCACACTAGCATTGCCCTGATGTGCTGCTTTCAGCTGAGGATACTTTATTTGTTCTTAAGAGCTTCTTTCTTATGAATAAGACCTCAGGAATTTGTAAAATGTCATCCACTGAATCTGGGGCTGTGGTGGCTGTCAGAATTCATGAATCCTGGAGACTTTCTGGCACTGTTTGCCTGGGTTGCTCTGTCAGCAGCTTAAACTTAGCCACACATTTGTCTTGGGCTCAGCCCCGTTACCTTTGGGTGTGCAGAAAATACTGGAACGTTCCTTTAGGGTCAGTGAGTTTTAGACAGTGATGAATTTCAGCTCTGAACTCCTTGGGAGCTGTGGGTTTATCCCTGGTTGTGGCAGGGGTGGATAATTCTCAAAAACAGGTGTAGGTATTGAACAGCATGAGAGAAATGGCCTAAAAAGGTGGAATGGAGCAGTTTCACAGGAAACCTGGTGTTTCCTGTGAAGCTTTGCTCCATTCCACCTTTTCCTCCATTCCACACATAAGCTGGTGTATCCCAGGCAGGTTCTTGACACCAGAGCAGATCCACCTCCTGTGACACGAGAGATGGAGAAAACTCTTCTCCCTCAGGAAACCCTTAGCCCACTCCTGTGGAATTTGTTGGGAGCAGAGCTATTAAAATTAGTGGCTATTGGAGGGCCACATGATTAACCAGTATTTAGAACAGAGGATGAACTTTTTTTGTTCCACTTCACAAAATACTGGTACAGACACAGTTCATTGAGCAGGGATTGTGTTGGGTCAGGTAGGTGGATGGAGGGGAAGATGCTGTATGACAAAAGGAGATTATTTTTCAGAAATTGTGGAGGATGTGGGGGAAAAATCTGGATAAAAGCAGAAATAGGAATGCCTTACAACACTGACTGAATTAATATTTCATGGGCTAGGTGAATGCCAATGAAAAGTGAAAAGGGATGAAACCCAACACCACATTACATTCCTGAATGTGAATTCCTATGAGTGTCTGTGGAGGTGCTTGCCTATATTTACAAATAGCTATGAGCCTTGGCTCCAAATAAACCACCCCAAAACCAAAAAAACCCACCAGGTATTGCAATGACTAAAAGGCTGTCACATGGATTTATGTGCTGGAGTTCTGCATTATTCATATAGGAACAAGGCGTGAAAAAGGAGTGTGTATGATTAACTGCAAACAGAACAACAACAAGCGGCTGATAATTATTAACAGGCTGATAATTTAGTGGTTTAATAGATGCTTCCTAGGCCTACAATACTGTTATTTATAAAAAAGGGGGTTTAGAGTACACCTAGCAAAGGTCACATTAGTGATATGATAATGGCACATACAAAATTTCAGACTTCGTTCTTTATCCAAACTGAAGTCAAATAATGCTTATAGTCTTGGAGAGTGACTAAATATTTAAAGCAGGTTATTTTATGGATATTTCTAAGTCCCATGGACAGTCCAGTCATCCTGTGTATAAAATCCATCTGTTGCTGGACTGAAATATTGCAGTTAATAGTGGACTGTTGATCTGGTACCAGACTCTTAGAGATCACATGACCTCCTAGGAGGGTCAGTGCAAAGACCATGAGTGACTTAAACTTTATTTTGAGGGCTTTAGCAACACTCAGCCAACGTCTTCAAGGGGCGTTCGGATGCAGTACATAATTAAAAACAGGAGTAATAGAATGAAAGTTCTTCTCTTGGGAATGGATTCTTCCAAACTCCTGCTTTTGAGTTTAATTTTTAATATTTAGGCACTTACAGGAATCTTGGTCTTTCAAACTTAATTGCTTATTGATATTTCTGTGACACATTTAGCCTTTTGTAGCTTTATAAGCTATGATCCTTCTAAATTCCATCAAATATATTGCCATGTTCTTACAGAAATGCAGAGTGTTTTCCCGAAGCTTCAAGTCAGTGTCGGCCTCCTACAGCCTGGATTTAGTAAAGGGTCTTGAAAGTAAATAAACACAGCACAAGTATATATTAATGGGAATATTTTACTGTCAAGGAATAGCTTAAGATCTTTGCAAAAATCTTTTAGTATTCTTCCCCTTCCCACAGCCCCCTGCCACCCCTTTCCCTGCTAAAAAAAAGCTTCAGACATAATTTCTTTTCCTCTATATTAGAGCTAGATTTGAAGAAACAAATCAGCAAAAGCAAACCAGATCAAAAGGTAGATACATCTGAAAATTATCAGGAGCACAGTTCTTCTGCACCTGTAGCCCTTTAAAAGCACAAATCTATTTTTGCCTAAGCTTTGCCTTTTAGCACTAAAGTTACTAACACAAAAGTGAAACAAAACAGGCCAACACTCTGACTTTTACTAGCCAGATGTATTCTGCATTTTCATATATCAAATATTTACTGGTAAAAAAAAACAAATAAAAAGTGAGGTGAAGCATTATTATGGAAAGTCCCATAAAATCTGTAGTAGTCGCTTTCCCTGCTTGGGTAGGAGGATTATTTGTTCTATTAAGCTACACTTTAGTTCTGGAGACAAGACTTTAAAATGAACTTTTAAATTTCAGTTTCCTGCTTTTCCAACGCTTTACTTGTTATCCTGAGTAACTATTTTGTTATAAACCCATGATTTTTATTGAAGCTTCAAAGTGCTTCATGAGTTGGGAGGCATTACAAAGAGCAGTTCCCCCAGAGGCAATGTTAATGTGAAATCCACAGTGTGAGAAGCATTACAATGCAGCCAGAAATTTAAAAAGTCTGAAGGTCTCTGCTCCAAAAGAATCCAAGAATCAATGGCAGTCATTGATCGGTTTCATGGTATTGACCCAATCCCTGGATATTTTAGTGCTGGTTTATGACAGCCATATGTCTTTACAAATGTTCAGTTTAACATGAATATTTTCAATTTAGTGTTTATCTCACTTGTGAATGTCAGAGAATGAAATAATTTTAATTTTATATGAAACAGGAAGCAGAGTCAAAAATAGATGAACAGGAAAAAAAAATATGTAAAAGTAATGTTTCGGTCTCCTAAGATCAAAAAAACCCCCATTTTTTGTATCTTCATTAAAGATTATAAAAATCTCCCGGAAGAACACTGTGGAAAGAAAGGCATCTGAGAGATTTGAGGTTGCAATGATAGCAGTGAATAATGATTTCTCTTCATGCCAAAGGCATGTGCAGATACATTATTTGTCTCAGTGTGCTGCAACATTTGGTTTTCTGCTCAATAAGGTACTTAGACATAAAATTCAATCTTCAAGAATCCTGAAGTTTGCTTGCCTTAAATATCTTATTTCTAAACTAGGTGTTTGTATTCTCTGTGATTAAAACAAGCAATGGGACAACTTGGGTGTCCTGATCAAATATAACCTTTCTCATTGTATGTGAGGAATAAATTAATAGAGAACCTTAATAGATTTTTTTTTTTTTCAGTCTAGTATCTATCACATCCCACAGTTAGATATAAAGTGGAAAATTGTACCTGTGACATGAAGAGAATGTAGTGGTGAAAATGCTGAGGAGGATCATGCTGACATTAATTCGACTCTGGAGTCAGAGTGAAATTTGGGGGCTTTTCAAGCATTGTCCAGTGTCCCATATGGGTGACACTTACGTGAACTGCCGATGGCACTGTGTGAATGAAGTGTCAGAGGTGTTCAATCACAATGGCTGCATTTGTGTGACTGACCTGCCTTGACAAGGAGTGTTACTTTCCAGAGCTCAGATCCTTAAATACAGAGTTGGGTTTTTTCTGTGTGTGTTCCTAAAACTGAACCTCATGGGCCGTTTCTGATGGTGAAAGAGGAGTTTTGCCTCCGTACACTTCCAGTAATTAACAAGAGTGGCAGCTGATGATCTTAGCAGCAGATCTTTGCTGCACTTCATGCACTTTGCCCTGGGAGTCTGAAGGGGACAACAATGGATTTCACAGGCACTTAGGTAACTGCTGTTTCCTGGGTTAAGGGGATTTATTCAGTGTACATGAAAGGATAAATGATTTCTCTTAGGAATGAGCAGGTTTTTAATAGTTTGAGGACTGAGCATATTAGTGCTTCTGGTTAATTCCCTGTCGAGGAGTATGTTCCAGTCACTGCCTAAATGTATTTCTTTCTGCTTAATTTTTCACTTCACATTTTACTTCTCGTCTCTAAGATCTTCCATGACCTTAGCCCTGCTGAGCTAAACTTTCATTTCCTTCACGTGTCACCCCGTGCCGTGTATTTAATAGATTGTCATTTATTAATTATCTCCAAATGCAAGTTGAAGATGTCAGGTGCTGGAGCCCTTTTCATCTCTTCCCTAGGGCCTGAAATTCTCTGTCCAGGGTACTAGAGCAGGAGTTCAGGGGATGAGTTGAAAAACCAGATGAGTTTTTTCAGGTATTTCAGGCAGCTTGGCAAAACTGGGAAGTCTCTTCCTCTGTTGCTGGTTCCTTTTTGGTTTTTTCCCCTCTTTGTACAATGCCTTGCTATTCTTATCATGAAAGGTACTTTCTAAACGTATGTTGAACAGCTAAATACTGAGCCAATTTGTAAAACATCTCGATAATATTTTAAACCCGAATTACGTTATTACCTTGATTGCATTTGACTAATGTGCCAGCTCATTAGGAAGCTGGCATACGTAAAGCAAGCACATTATGGTAAAGTATGAATGAGATTTTACTCACATCTTTTAGAAAGACATCATGTGCAAGAAGAAGAAAGAATACAGCCACAATCAAAGCCTGCAGTTATTGTAAAATGATTCTCTTCTGTAGTTCAATTTCTGAAGTATAGATTGAAAAAAAAAATGGTTCTTATTAAATAAAATATCTCCAAAGCCTTCCTTTCCTCTTTTGCACTTCTAACACACCTCAGAAAAAAAAGAAATAAAAGTTGGGGTTTTATTACCATGACCAAGAGACCTAGCAGCATGACTTTACTGATCTCAAGTGCCAAGTTTAATTATGAAATAGCAGATGTAACGGGTGACAGGATGATTGGGGATTTTAAAGGAATAATGGAGAACCCTGGAGAAACCAGCAGAGGGTTCCTTTTGAAGTACCCAAGTAAAAAAAAAAAAAATTGCTGATTTTTCTTCTTGCTATTTTAAAAGTGGCTCTGTCGTGGACATTTGTATGAAGGCCAGAAGAAAGTGAAAGGAAATAGAAGATGGCTGACTAACAAAGAGATAATCGATATTCCTAAATATGTCCTTAGGTGGGTATATTTGGTTGTCTTCAGTCCTCCAGCTTCCTTTGGACAGTAAAGGAGTTCTCTTAGTGCCACGAGGCTGCTCTGCTGCAGCCCCATTTGACATAAGAGAAAGGAATTTAATTCTTCTCCGGGGAGCTTCATTAAGAAAAGGTTGGAGGTACCTGTGCATGCAGCACACAGAAGGTTTGTTTCAGAGGCAAAGAAGTAAATGGGAAAGAGCTGGTTTTTATCTACCTTCTTCTCCTTTTGGCTGCTGCTTAGAGAGCAGAAGGGCTGAAGTGTGTTATAGCTGATTTGATGCCATAGCAGAAAATGTCACGTTTCACCTTTTCGTGGCTTTCAAAATTTATCATCTCCTCGTGCAACAAGAAGAGTGGAAGAATCATGGCTTGAAAACATTAGGTATGGCATGAAAATGGCATTTGGTGGGGGCATCCTGGGTAGCAGAGCCCATCTGCCAAGAATTTCATTAATGCATGAGTGTTCCTGTTATGCCTTCCTTAGAGGAAGGTGTGGTTTATGGAACAGAGAATTCAGATTGTTTGAAGGGGCTTTTTGATGAAGGTATCTTTATTTTTACAGTGCAGACCTACACAGCCTCACCCACCCTTAGCCAGTGTGATGTTGCTCCGTTGATATTGAATGTGTGGGTTAAAGCTCAGGTCTGATGAGCTGAGAAATGAGTGAAAATCCCTTCATTTCTGTCCATGTTGTTCTTGCAGAGGGTGGCATTGCTGGTAGCAGAGGTATAACCTAATGAGTTTAATGCTGCATTGCTCAGTATTTAATCATGTCCTGCTCTGCTGTTCATCCTTGGTTAATATATGTCACAGACTAATGAAAGTGTCAAGGTTAAAAATATAGCAGGAGTACATCACACAGAATGATTTCTGGTTCTGGAAATAAGTTCATTTTCTTTTCTGTAATTTCTTCTCCTCTCCTTCCATGCTCACCTTTTTAATATTTTGAGCAAAGTCTTTGTGGAGCTTCTTTCTGCACCTTCTAGGAGATTATGGGAGTCTTGTTTTATTAGAAAAGAGAAAATCAAGGTTTTCTCCAAAGGATTTCTCACTGGGCTACACCACCTGAACCTCATTTAGCAAAAGGAGAAAGGCTGTAACTGTTCTCCACATAACTCTGTTAGGAAACCCTTGATACTTGCAGGCATCCTTGTAGAAATATTATCTGGCAGGGGTGGTTGAACTCCCGAACAAAAGCAAATATAAATCTTCTGCAACAAAAATAAGGACCTGGTCTGAAGACAGAGGTGTTCTTTGACTCCTCCAAGCTTTGGAATTTGTAGTGTTCAGTGCCCTCACCAGACTGGACAGGACCTGGGTAACCCAAGGGTTGATAGTTTTGAGAAAGGTGGATTGAAAAGGAGTTAAAATTTTAAATTCTTTTCAAAATTTAAGTTAAGTTACTTACACTATGTTCTTTTAAAAAATCATGAAAGATTATTTCCTTTCTTATTTTTTAAATTCTGAACTGCTAGTCTTGGATTGCCATTATCACAATAATCTGCCCTTTCTTGCAGGCTTTGTTTCAAGCATTTCTGGTATGCTCAAGCAAGTTATTATTTAAGATAATCTTTGCTTCTCTTCTCCTGTATTTGTAGTGTTTTGCTACATTTTCTATACCTTGAACTTTTTAATATCCATTCAATGAAAATGTACCAAAAAGAACACTGAAATATGAAAGGCCTGGACGCTGTCAAGATCCTTATCAAGTTTGTAAATTATCTGATGTAGTGTTTGATCCTCCATGACTTCATTTTTTTCACCCTGACATAAAATGAAGGAAAAACAATTACTGTCAGTGTACAAGTCCTCCCTATCCTGTGTCATATCAAAGAGCTCTCTTGATTAAATAAAATTATCTCCTCCTCACAGTTCTGGAGTTCCAATGCCACAATTTCTACCTGTTCATTAATATTTTTTTCTTTATTTTTCTTGCAAATGACTTAATTTTATGGCTGGCAAAACGTTTCATTGCTGAGCTGTGGAATCCACTTCTTGAAACTCCAGGGCTGCCTTTAACTTGTTGTGAAACAACAGGGTGTGACAAAAAAGCAGCGCTGCCCAGCAAAGATTAATGATGTGTAAATGTTTCAGGTGCTGGGAAGGATGAAGAGGTGCATGTGTTCCTGATTTCAGTCTGGGATGATTTTCCCTCTGTTCAATTAGCTGAACCAAAAAAAAAACCCAAAAAACCAAGGAAGATAAATTGATAATGGAGGTGTATCTGTGAACAGCAAGTGGGGTGGGGAGGATTAGCTGGAGCCCCAGCAGGCACTGATTAGGAAGAGGGGTCAGAAATTGGGTGAAAGGGTTGAGAAAGATTCACCTGAAGCGTTTTTGTTGCTCTAACGTGATTTTAGAGCAACCTAGCAGGTGTGCTTGTCATATTCTGGATTTTTCTCTCAGAGTGTACCAATTTCAGGTATGTCTCTGTTCTCCTCTTGCTTCTCACCCCTTTCCTGTGCCACAGGGCTGCCAGGTGGGCATTGCTGTCCCTGTGGAATTGAGCACCAGGCAGAAGCAGAAGTGGCTCAGCAGGCAGAGCAGGGCACAGCTTGGGGCTGCTTCTCTCCAGGCGGGAGGTGGCAGCCAACAGCAGAAAATCCAAAGTTTTGGGGAGTTTTATGTCAGGCTGGCCTTGTGCTGGCACCCCTGCACAAGGGAAAGGGGATGGTCTTTGAAAAACTGCTTTATTTTAGCAATTTAAATATCACCTTTCATCTTTTCCTGCAATTTTCGGGGAACAAAAGCTTTACATGAACTGTAGGTGTGATGTGAGAAAGTGTGTGCATATGTAAGGTCTGCTCTGAATAAGTGGTTTGGTGAATAAATGCTAAAAGTGCTGTTCTAAATGCCGAATTGCATAGAACAAGGGAGTTTGGGATTTTTATTTTTTTAAGAAGGGTGATAAATTTCAATACCTGTATATTAAGATTTTCTTTCTACTTCATGTGCTAAAAATGTATGAATTTCGTGTCTTCTTCTGTAATGCAAGAAAGCCAGAGGTGCTCGATATGTGCCTTTTGAAATGAAAATGAGCAACATTACTTTGAATAGTAGAAGGGTTTTTAGATTTAGGTTTTTACATATAGACATGTTTTGTTCTTTTTTTCTGGTATCTCTAGTGTTGGAATGTCATCAGATAAACTGTCTTCTGTATCTAATGGCAATATAGTCCATAACAGAGCAGATCAATGGTTTCCAAATGTGCTACTTATCAAATTTTAAGATACCTGTCATGAAGGTTTCTTCAGATTAATTTGTCCTTAATCGCTCTTGTGTTTCACCATCTTTCTGCTTGACCAGGCATTGTTAGTACCTGGAAAAGGAGCCTTTTGTTTTGTCTTGTTTTGTTCTTCCTCCCCTCTCTAGGGAACATAACATGCAACTTTCCAGAAAATTGACATTGTGTGGTTTTAGGGTGTTTAACTCAAAGGCCTGGAAGCTGCTCTGAGCACAATGAAAAAAATCTCTCTCATTTGTGAACATCCCTCTCTCCAGTAACATCCTCTAAGACCTCAATTTGCTGCTGCAGAGTCAGGTATCACTTGTGACCTCGGCAGAGGTTGCTGTATTTCATGACAGTGACAATGAGGGCAAGAAACAGAGGAGGAGTCTGCTGGGTTTTTTCAGCCTGACATATCCTTTGACATAAAAGGTGTTTGATACTAAGAGGTGGCTCTAATACTTAAGGGAAAAATGGAGGTTTTCTCACCTCAAAGACAGGGCCTGTGCAGATTTTGAAGAGGAAGTAGCTGTTTATGTCTGTATCCTTCAAATCTGTAGAAATGTCACTTCTGTGGTCGTTGCCTTCTGTGAAGAGAGTCTCTTTCCCCCAGCCTGCAGTATAAATTAGTTACTTTGTTAACTTCCTGTTCTCTACTGGGAAAGAACATGGAAGAAACCCAAAAAGACAGAACATGAGAAAAAATGAGTAATTCTGGTTGAATTAAAATTATTCCACAAGTTCTGAAGGTATTACCACATGACGTCCATCTAGGTATTATCTATTATTTCTGAGTTAAGTGAAATTCTTGCCCTTCGCTTTAACTCTTTCCTTTGGTTGCTGCCCAGGTCCAATTTGGTTTTGCAGCATCTGCGCAAAGACTCTACAGAAATTTTCCCTTAAAACTGAGCTGAAAGTTAAATACAATTTATGCTGGAGTGGGTAAGAGCTATTCCATATTCCAGAACCAATCTGGTCAATAGGAAGAGGTGTAGTATTGGAAGGAATTATGAATTTCAGTTTCAGACATGTTCTCTGGAGCTTTCTTCAGGCCTCTCAAGCTTTGTATCGTAGCCCTCCCCTTTGGGTGACTTTTGCCTGCTTTCTCTGTGTTTGTGCTAAAGCTCCTGAGGGTGAAGTTTGTCCCCTGCTGTGTCCGTCCATGCACAGAGCCCAGCAGTGAAGTGGTTTTTTCCCTTTCCATGTGGCCTACTGTTTTTTGGGATAGCTACCAGTCTATGGGGTCTTTTGATCCACTTCAGAGAGTTTCAGAACTGCCCCAAACCCACTGGGCCTGCAGAAAGGTCTTGGAAAAGAAAACCCTCGAGGGAGTGCAGCATTTTAACTTGTGAGCAGTTTGGCTTTTCAGTTTTTAATGTGCTTTTATAAACGGAAGTTCGTGAATTGGAAAATATATTTTAATCACATTTCCCCTGACTTTGTTAAAACCCCCTGTTAAGTCTATTTGCATTTCTGAGTAAGCCATAGAAGGATTAGATGCTATTTTCTAACTGTGCCTTAAAACTCTGCATTGTGTGTTTGAAGTAGGAGTGTGACAAATGCTCAAAATTGAAAGTTCCTCTGAAAAGGAATTACTGGGGATTTTTTAAAAAAAATCTTTTCTTTCTGCATGCTCGGGAGATCTCCCACTCCTTTATAACAGTCGATTATATTTATATCTGCAAATGGCAACAGCTGTGTCATCCTATTACAATCCTGCCTGAGAAACTGTGTCTCCACCAAGGTGAGGTTCGTGGTGTTTGAGAAAATGTCAGCTATAGAAAATGTTTCGGTAGGCAAATGTCAGGGAGATATTAAAATGGTCTTGGTGGACAGAACAAGAGCATAATGTTTGCCAGTTTCTAAAGTCACACTGAACTCAAAAAGGTGTTGCATTTCTTTTTTTCTTTTTTTTTTTTTTTAAATCCTCACCTCAAAGGTGCTTATTGTCAGGGAATTTTAATTCCTTTTTGTAGAGATGGATGTGTTTTTCCTGTAAGAACACACAGCTGAGTAGCTGGTAGTAGGTCACTTTTTCACATAAGGACACTGTCATTGACCAAGCTAATATCTCACTTCAGAGGTTTTCCATTTTGAAATATTGGAAGGATTATTTATTCTGTGTCTGGCTTGATGGACCTGTGATTTTAGCCAAGTGCAGGAAATTTAAATCACATGAAGTTACCACAGTACTATATAAGGACCAACAACGCTTTTATCCCCCCGAGTTCCTGTCTTCTTATGAGGAACAGTTAAATTTCCTCAATCATTAGCTAATTAAGGGATGTAATAGCTTAATATTCATCCCTTAAGAATCCTGGGTTGAAGCAAATGGTTTATTAATCTACCTTTGGTCAACTTGATCACTGCTACAACATTGACTGTGGTAGGGTTTTGAGGTTCAATTCAATTTTAACAGAACAATATTACTTTTTTTTCTTTTTTCTCTGTCCATCCTCAGCCCATCTTTATTGTGCGTGCACAGCAATGAGTGTTTTGACTCAGTTTTTGGGAAAATGGCATTATTCTCCTTTTGGGATTTTTTGGTTTGTTCCACACCCTGCAATCCCTTAGGTCAAACTGAAGGGGAAAAAGGCAGCAGAATTTGTTCCTTTCTGTCATCCTCACCTCCTGCAACTCCAGACTTCAGCCTAGAGGTGTAAATAGAGACTGAGATGAACTGGCTGATTTTCAAATTACTAGGAATCTTCAATGTGTTAGTTTAATTTAGTGCAAACTTCAAGTTTTAGATTTCCTTCAAGATACACCTCAAGGGGGAAATGATTTTCAAAACCACTGACACTGATGCTTCTTACTTGATTTAATTGGAACAAAAAGATATTTTAGATCTTTTCTTGTGCATCTTCAAAGTGTGGTTATCAAGTCTGAGTCTTTTGTAATAAACTCAGCTCTGAAACAGTTCAGCCCCTGGAAGCTGAATGTGCCACTTCAGTCAGATCATCAATCAGTTTTCTTTCTTCATTTCCTCATTTTCTCCGTTTGTTTCATCATAACCTGTGCTGAACGAACCATGTGCTTCAGAGGTCTTCTAGAAACCTACAAAGGTCAGGAGACAGACAACTTTTGGCCACCTTGATCTCCTGGAGATTTTTTCCTCTCCTTTGAAAACTCTGGAGAAGGTTCAGATCTCTGGAGCAAAGGGTTGCATTTGCATTATTATCACATTTTGTCTGACTTCTTGGCCTGGGACTCAGTTTTTCTGCAGATTGTGGACATCTGTGCAACTTCTTGTTTTTATCTTGTAAAGGGAAGGGCACAGTGTGTTCTCTTAGTCTCTCTCACATTGCTTTGTGATGTTTCATTTTTTCCTAATTTACCTTTTGTGTGTGTGTGTGCGTGCCTTAAGCATTCTGTGAGGGCTTTTGAGGGTTTTAGTGCACACAAGTTGTATTTGGGTTGATGTTCTCAGGTATATAACCACAAGGAGCAGATCTGACTGAGTTGGAGGGGGAATTCTAGACCTGGGTACTTCAGCAGGTTGTCAATACCCCAAGCCTGAAGTTTACAAGACAGAGATGTGACAACAGTTTATGACAATTATTTTCTTTTTCATGTCAATTTACGACAATTATTTTCTTTTTCCTGTCAATTTACCTCATCTTAGTAATGTAATTGTAAATATCTGATGAAAACTATTTAACAAAAAAATTTAACGTTTAGTGGAACTTAGGAAACTGAGGAAGAAAGGCGTAATTGAAACTGGAATTTGGTATCTCCACCACCTGTCTGCTATAATGAAGCTCTATGAAAATAAACAATTTTTAATACTGTAATTGCTAAATATTCATGTTAATGGTGCTAAAAATACAACTTAAATGGCTTTGAAGGACAATGAGTGTCTATCCAGCAGAGTTCCAACACTACCTCAAGCAAAGGAAACAAAAAAACCCATAAATCAAAACCCATAGATTGAGCTTAAAAATACATCTTGAGTGAATATTGCTTCTAATAATTGGGTAAGAGATTCATTGATCAAGAAATTTTGTATCATCCTTGCATTTTTAAAAAATAATAATAAAATAGCACAGAGAAATAGAATCACTCATGTAAAACCAAGCAGCAGGTCTTTGCAGACTTTCTCACAGATTCACTCTCAGAATCTGTCTCTGATTTAGAAAAAATAACTTTTGACATTTATCTGATGTTATAAAACTATTGGGCAGCGATAATGTGGTGCAAACTGCAGGGCATGCAAACACTTGAGTCTCTTCACAGAAACCAGGACTCTTTCAAATATATGTTATCTGCTGGTCTCTGGTTTACTCAGCACTAGGTTTGGCCTGAATAAATTTGATACTCTCTTGATATATTCTCAATATTTCCTGAGCCGCGCATGTTTATTTTCATATGTATTTATTATTTTAAATACGGATCTCCCCCTCAATTGCATAATCACTGATGGATGTTTTAAATTTTATTTCAGTTGGAAAATGTCAGATCAGGCTCACCTTATTCAAAATGCTGCTTTTTGTACACATAAACATCTCAAATACGCTGCATAAAACCTTTTTATAGCAACTTCTTTTGTCATGTATTCTGGGCCCTGATTCTACTTTAATGTGATTAATACTTAATTGTAAGGGAAGTTTCTCTTCTCAAATCCAAGAAAACCAAGCTAATCCAAGAAGATTGTTAATGTGGAAAAGTTGTTTGTCAGAATTATTTTTGAAGTGCAGTGCTAAACATCTTTAAAGGTCTTGTATATGATCTAAGACATTAAAAAAAGAGCAAAACACGTAACTAATTTCTATTTTAAAAGGTGGCAATAAACAAAGGTACCATTATTCAGAGATTTATGACATTGGAGAATATCTGAGAACACATTTTCTGGTGGAAAAGATTTTCTTTTTAAAATTCTAGTAGCTGAAACCTTGAACTGATGGGAATGAATAGCTTATTTGTCTCAAGTGTCCAAATGAACTGTGTGGAAAATCTATTTTGACTAAACAAAGAACAGATGGAAAATAATGTGATTGCATTAAGGTGACTGCGGTAGTAGTCACCACATAAAAATGAGCAGAGTGCTGTATTTTTCTGAACTCTTTGTGCTCCAGTCTGGGGAGAAGAAATATTCCATGGGAATGAGAGTAAGTCCCTTAGCGTTGTTTTTATTACCTTCCCCAAAACTGAATTTATTGTAAAGATACGTGTTGTCGTTTCCTTTGAAAATTCTTAATAAATATTTAAAATGAAAATATTATTGAGTTACATGAATGCAAGAGGTCTATTATGCTAATATTAAATTAAGTGAGCTTTTAAAGGCTATTTAGTACCTCACTGGCAGAACTTGGCACCATTTTAAGCTGCCTCTAATAGTCTGGTCCTTGGTTCTGGGTTCTGCCCCATTTTGAAGGCAGACATTCCACGTGCATTTGCAAAGAACTCTGACAGAACACAGAACAGAGAGTTTCGACATAGAACAACCAGGTTTTTTCCTCCAATTTCCCCTTGGAAGAAGGAAAAAGGGCAACTTAAAAGAAAGCTGAGATTAATTTTCATAGCATTGTTTCCTGTTGAGTGTAAAAAGCAAAAGAGGGTAGGGTGTCATTTGAATCCTTTCCAGCTGCAGGGACAAGATGTGAATGAAGCAGAATTTTTCTGGTTCTTGAGGTAACTGTGGTGAATCCTGGTGACTTCAGGATTGAAATTGAAGTGCCAGGCAGAACCAGATCCTAAAGACCTGAACTTTATTTTGTAGAGCTTGTTGGAGGCTTGACTGAACAAGGGCTGAGTGAAATCAGAGGCTGACCCTGAGATTTCTTGATGAAGTTTTTCAGTCAGCTTGGGCTTCTGAGTGTGTGCAGATGGGCACAAAATTATCCTGCGGGTAATTGTCCATTTGTCAGGAGCATGGACGAGTCTCCACAGTGGTTTTTTGCCAGTGCCTTGCTTGGCATTGGTTTTTAAATGGTGCTGGAGATGGATCCAGGCACCACCCAACACCTGCAATTCTGGGAATACAAGAGGATTTTTAATGTGTGTTTTGTGGGGTTTGTTTGTTTTCTCTCTCCATTTGGATTTATATGATTTTCAGATGTCTCTGGTTTTTTGGTTATTTCTGGAGTGCTTTGTGGGAGGGAAGAGGGCAAAAGGCAATTTCATTATTCTCTGCTTTTAAAAACATGTAAGTAATGTGCTGTGAAGAATTTTGCATTACGTTTGCTCCATTATGTTTCTGTCTCTTGTTTTTCTGTGGTGGGAAAGATGCCATAAAAATACGCTAATAGAAATGTTATTAATTTGATATTGGACATATCTGGAAGAAAATTCACTACCTTGCAGTCAGTTTTTTTTTATTTTTTTATTTAATACTTGAAGACTGCTGATGTGGAACAAGAATAATTTTTTTCTTTTTGAGTCAGATAGTATGCTTACATCTTTTATGAATGGGGAAATAGAATAAGACTTTAGATTTTAATTGCAATCTGGTACTGAAAGTTATCTGGAAAGGGGTGTAGAGGTGTTTTTGATAAAAACTGATTGGCTGTTGAAGTTCTCTGCCATGGCAGTGTGCACCTTCTCACCCCCCTGGATAGCCCAAGATGTTTGGAGTTTTTCTGAACACTGCCCAGCACTGCTTCCTGCAAAATCCTCTTTGTTTGCCTCGAGGTTTGATATCCTCATCTTTGGCAGGGGCAGGTGGAGTGTTGCCCTGATAGCAGGAGGCCCTTGGTGCCAGCACGGAGCAGATTCCCTGTCCCTTCTCAGTTTGATGATTAAGCTGTGATTTTGGGAACTCTGACACCCCACTGCACACTGCTGGCAGGGACAGGCACACAGCTGGGTGCTTCCAGGCAGCCACTGACACCTGCTCTTCCATTATATGGATGTGTGCACCCTTTTTTGTTGAGAGCTTTTGGATTTCTATTGGGTCAGAAAGAAGTTGAAATCCAACCCCCAGCTCTAGGTGCGTTCTGCTGGAGTAAGTACGGCTTTGATATGCACAAAATCCAAGGCTGAGGCTCCTGAAATGGATCAAACAGCTTGTCAGGCACCTTGGTCCTGGGATTGTTTGTGCTTTAGATCAGAACCAGCAGATGCAGCAGGCAATTAACTCTGCAGCAGGGCCGGGGACTTCATTAGTGTGACCCAGCTGAGCTGGGGCTCTGGCTCCCATCTGCATTCTGCACGCCTAATGTGAATGAGTGCCTGCAATTTCAAAACAGACAAGAGCAATAACGAGGACTTATGAGGGTAAATATGGTGTTGGGTTGTGGACCACAATAAGCCAATAAATCCAGAGTGTCCTTTCACTCAAATGTGATTAAGTAAATTAGTGAGTAATATGCTAGATTAATTTTCAGAATAATTTGGATCGGTATGAATATATCCTTGGTCTCTTGAATAACATTTAAGTTGTTTCAATTCTCATTTTCCTGCTAAAAAAATGGTAACAATATCTTTGTAGGTATCTTAAAAAATACATTGATATCTGTTTGATAAGAGTACTGTTGAAATAAAAGTCTTTCATGTATTATGTATAATAACTTTATGATTTATTGTTACATAAGCATAAAAGCCAAACTGAATGACATGGTTTATACTATTTGTGACTGTGAGAAAGACAAATGTTGTCAGAGGTACACTTGGTACATAACTTCATTATTTTGAGTAACTTCATGAGTGATTCGAAGGGAAATAATCTTCACTCTTTAATGCAGTAATACATTTTGCATTTCCTTCACAGAATCATAGAATGGCCTTGGTTCAAAGGGAACTTAAAGCTCATCCTGTGCCATGGGCAGGGACACCTTCCACCATCCCAGACTGCTCAGAGTTCCATCCAGCCTGGCCTTGGACATTTCCAGGGATCCAGGGGCAGCCACAGCTGCTCTGAGCATCCTGTGCCAGGGCCTCCCCACCCTCACAGGCAGGAATTTCTTGGTAATATCTAATCTGAAACTCCCTTCCTTCAGTTTAAAGCCATCCATGTGCTTCTTTGCATCTGTTTGGGTAAGGAAGTTAGGCAGTTAGGCTCCACTGAGAAAATTACACAGTCTATCGTTATTTCTTGGAAGACCTTGACTCTATTTCTTTTCTTCTCTCAGTTCATTATCATAATACTGTCTAATTTTCCTAAAGTTCTTCAGGGCAAGTACTTTCCCTAGAGGCAATTTTTGTAACTTGAAGGTACCTGTTATTTAAAGCAATGGTGCCCACTGAATAGATATTTTTTTGTGAGAAAATATTATAAAAGGTTCTTTTTAGAAAGAAGATCACAGAGAAATGTACAAAGTGGCTGCTTAAAAAAAATGGCAAGCCTGATACTTTTTTTTTACTTTTGTTTGCCTTTTCATTAGAAAAAATCAGTAGCATTTAGTTTCAAGTAAGGCCTTCAATTAGCACTTAACTGACTATAAGGATCTAATTATATTGCAATTAATCCTTTATCTCAATCACTTAATTTAAAGTGGAACTGAATAACCTTGGGTTTGGGTAAGTTTGAGATAAGTAATCAGAGTAAAAGTCTGAGAACAATTAAAATCAAGATAGATACACCCCCCTGTAGGTATGGGCTTCCAGAGCTATGTAGCAGCTCACAATTTCACCATGGACACTGGACTGGGTAAACAGGCTAAACATCTTTTTTTTGTGTAAACCTGATATTTAGGAGCTCTCAGCACTGCTCAGATGCTACGTAATATCTGTTATCACAAAAAATCACATTAAAACTTTTTGGTGTTGTTGGGTTTTTAAAAAATTTTGCTTTTAATTTTTGGAAATGTGATCCTGTACTTAGCAAGAATCACAAAGTTTTCCTTTTATTATAATAATAAAGCTAGTATTGAACAGCACAGAGGTTTCCTAAGATAAGTACATTTTTTCTTGTACTGGAGGTGTCTCACAGCTGTAATTAGTGGGGTGGTGTGTGCTGGGGCAGTGTCCTCAAGCTGTGCTCTGTCCTGAGTCTGATCTCAAAGATCCGGACCCAGTGAGGCCTCTGGGGGAGCCTTTCCCTGCAGGATGGGGCTGGCTCACAGCAGCAGTGGAGTTTTATCCATGTGCCAATGGGAACTGGAGCTGCCCTTGGAGGGATGTGCTGGGAAAGGGTCTCAGGGATGGATGCCTGCTTGCCTGGCGGTTGAGAAATAAACCAGTCAAAAAAAAACCCAAAAAGGTGTCTCCTGCCTAGAGAGACTGAATCTTTTAGGATTATTTTCATGATCTGAGAGACATAAAAGTGCTAACTTCACCTTCCTTTCTTCGTGCTGCTTCTTTGTGAAAGCATTCTAAGCCAAAGTTTTACGAATTAATATTTTCTGACTGTGTAACATATTTATATAAGATAGATGAAATGTCAGCATTCCAGGGTCAGAATCGGTTGAAATAATCAATCTGCCAAATCATGCCAATGTGCAGTTTAATCTCATTGTGAAATGCTGCTGAGGGGCCAGCAGAACACATGAGTATATTTTTCCATCCCTACACAAGAAATTCTTAGATTAATATAATGAATTGCTTTGAAGCAATTAAAATTAAAAGTTGTTGTTGTCCTATTGCAACTTGGTGAGTGTTGGTTATTGAAGTGTTAATTTGACTTAATTTGGACTGGAAATTATTAACTATTTTTTCTGTATTAAATCATCTATGTGGTAATGCTGTGCATAATGCAAAATGAGCACCAGTTGCTCACATTATTTGAACAGCTGCATTGAACGTTCTTTTCTGACAGGTAAAATGGTAGCTAGACCAAAATAAAGTGATTTCAGCAGTAGTGGTGGTTATAGATGACTTATTTTGCCTTTGGAGAATTACACAGAGCAGCCATGGGTAGATGGTAAAAATTTAAGTCAGGGGAAAACATCCTGGGTTATCCTCCTGCTTTGGGCTGGTTTGTTGTGGAGCTTAGCAAAATTAACAGAGAAGTGACTGGAGCTCCTTTCAGTGTATGGGATCCCAAAAAATTCAGAACACTGTTATCTGATGGGCTTCCCTCTAAAACAGATGGATTCATTCTCGGTATTGATCTTCAGGTACATTCTGTTCCATTCTCAGTAATTTATTTTAGGGCAGCGTTTTTTCTTAGGTGAATGAAGCTGGGATAGAGACAAATCACCTGAGTGTTTCTGCAAGGAGATACCTGGGTTTTAGCTGAAATTAGGCACTGAGTTAAGCATGTGGGGTTAATCCCAAAGGATGCCTGTATAAGGGAGGGATAATTTAAACCCTTAGTGGGCCCAACAGTTCATGTGTGGTGAGTGAAACTGGAGTCTGGAAGAGATTTTCAGAAGTACTTCCATTAAATAAAAGTGAATCACTTGAAGGGTGATGATTAAAATGATAATTACCCGTATTTTTTCCGCTACCTGACATTCAAGTGGTGGACTTAATGCATTCTCCAAGAATGAAGTGTGCAATCATAGGCTTAAAGAAGCATTCCTGAAGAAATCAACTGAGGACAGTGCATGGATCCTTATGTTTGTTCCAGTGCACACCTGTGAATTCTTCACTTTATATTTGACTGCTTCACTTTTGTATGTCATTGATCTGATTGTTTTTAGCTAGCAAGCACGCGTGAGCTTGTAGGGCTGAGTGTTCAAACTGCATTTGGGTTTATATGACAGGATATCTCATGGGATAAATACATACATGGAGAATAAAATATAACCTATTTCCTATCTTCCAGACTTTCTATAAACTCTTAATCCTGTAAACTTGAAAGTTAACAAGACCAACACCACCAAAGCAAGGATTTCTTGCAGCCAGACTCAAAAATATATTTAGTAGTGAGCACAGGAAGAATATCCAGATATATTTTATACACACTCACAAAAATATAGAGTAATGTGCCCTTCTTTTGTAAGGATATTTTTTAGCCTTACTAGTTGTCAGTTTTCAGAGAACCAAAGGACTCAGGTTTATTTGGGAATAATTCTTGCCACTGAATTTCAAGACCTCTGCTGTTGCGGTGTGCTCTGGCCAGTTTTGGTTTACCTCATGGCCAGGCTCTGCTATCTTCCCTCTCCCCCCTTGGCATCTGTTTTCCCCTCATGCAAGGCTCTGTATTGCACAATCCTATACAGAGCCCGCCAAATTCAAACCCAGCACTCCTCTCTCATAGGATGTTTGTACCTACCCCGCCCCCTCGTGTCTGTATTTATGTAACTGTAACATGCTGTGCCAGTGCTTCCCTGGCACAACCCCAGTGCTGAATAAACCATCTGGGAAAGCCCCACTTGTCTCTCCTTCTTCGGCGCACCTGGACCATTGGCGTGCGTTGGAGCAGCCCGCCAGCCCCTGGAGCCGCGAGCGGATGCCCGGTGCCGCTACTGACAGCATCGCGTAACTCTGCTTTGGTGTGTTTAAGTGTGCTGAGTGCTTTAAGTATTTGGGCAGAGTTTCAGGCTGAAAATAGAATCTGAACACTTGAAAAGTTTGGTGTTTCCTCCAGTTACAGTAAGAGGCATCCACAAAGCATTTCACTGAACTGATATGATGAGCTTCTTTGCATAGTCAATAAAATAAAATACTGTAGATAAATGTAATGACAGTATTTTCTTCAAATCTGTTTTCTTTGTTTTTTGGGTTTTTGTTTGTTTGTTTGGGTTTGTTGTTTTAGTTTGGTTTTGGTTTTTTATTAGAGGAGAGCAGAGAGAGAACTGTTTGAGTTCTCCTCAAATGGGTGCCTGGTTTTGATTTCATTCTTTACTTGCATCTAGAGCATGAGCTTTTAAAGTCATCTGTATAAGAAAGATAGGCAACCCAAGGTTTATTTATATGCAATATTTGCTTTTTTTGCAAAGCAAACGTAAACAAAGAATCTAATGGCACTTTTATATCAAAATGCCTAAAAGATAACCTAAATGTTTTGCAATATTGATAATCGCAGAGCAGTTTTTTAACACAGCACTCATCTGCCTGCTGTGCTTTTTCAACCCATTCTTTGTCTTGACAAAATGGAGTTGAAATGGAAAAATATTTGGGTTAACTGCCTATTTCTTTCATCACACTGAAGTTTTTCTGCTGTGGAAATATGGAGGCAACTTCTCTGAGTGGTGCAGAATGTAAATGATGATGCTCAAGTCCTCCCATGCAGGGATCCTGATGAAAAACTGCTGTTCAAACATTGTCAAGAAATTGCTGCCGTATGTTGTAGATACCAAATGTCTTTGCTGGCTGTAAATTAGCAAACATCCTGTGTTCTATTACATTAATTGCAGATATTTCTTCTTAAGGAGAGCATTTGTTAATGTATTTATCGTCCATTTGTTTGAATAAATACCAGTTTTACTTCGAGGTTTGTCTGAGCAGCCAGACTTGAATGGGTTATAAATCTGCTGGGTTCTTCTCTGCACATTGAAGCTGCCAACCTTGTTGTCAGCATTGTTTGAGAGAAGAAAGAGAGCTTGTCCTTTTGTGGGGTTTGGTTTGGTTTCTTTGTTTGTTTCCTTTTTCCCCTGCTCCAAAAATTCTGATGCATTCCTTTAAGGGAATGGACACATGTAAATATATATGCACATACATATGTACTAAATGCTGAGTAAGGAATGTTTGCACTTATAAATTTTATTCCAGCTCTGTTAAGTAATAATATCTGTCTTCTCCCAATGTATTCTAGTAAAATCTTTTAGGAACCCATCAGTCTGAGATAACTAATTTACTGCCTGGATTTTCTGAATGTCCTGTTATCACTGCTGTGGCTTGTGCATGGTGATGTTTCCCTTTCATTCAATAGAAAACAACAGTTTTGTTGTTGTGACTATTTTTTGTCATAAATATTGCTCTCTCAAAGTATTTTATGGACTGATCTGTGTGAAATTTAGCCTCTTTTCTTGTTTCATTGCCAGTTTTTTAACAGCTTGTTGTTTGGTTTTTTTTCCCCCTGAGGTAAAATTATATTCTTGAATTTTAACTGTTCAACAGATTGACATCAAGGACCAGTCACTGTAACACTAAAATGAAAATAACCTCTCCAGAGAAGGCAGGAGATTGATATCTGTGTAGATACTGCTGTTCATGACACAGTACTGTATTCAAATTGGAAAAATTACCTCCTTATGTAAGATATTCGCAGAATTCCTGCATGGATGCAAAGTTGGAGTTCTGGCTTTAAGAAGCCAGGCTTGGTGAGCTTTACTGCTCAAAATGAAGCACAGCTCAGGACTGGGTTACTGCAGTTACCTCTTGAAAGCTAAACCTCGTGTGAGCAGCTGAGAACCAGATTTTGCCTTGGTTGGTGGAAACCTGTGGTAGATGAGAATCTGAAGAACAGACCCCTCTTTTAATTAGAGACGGCTCCTTCCTGGAGCCCACCCAAGCAGTTTCTAAATGTCTCCATTCAGAGAAATTGAAGTTGTAAATTCTTAATGATTTATTTGTCCTCTTTCTTATATGAGCTACCCTGTTCAGAATAATCAAAGCAGAAAACCAATTTTCTTTGGTTCTCTTGGTAATTTTGTTATTTTTTTTCTGTTGTTTTGTGCCATCTTTGTTAACGTTACACAAAGTACACAGGACACTTTATCTCTGCAACCTATTGCAAAATGATAACAACTGATGTAGATATGTAATTAATGGCTCTAATGAAAGTCACTGAAATGTAGTTTTCCAGGGAAGCACAGAGTTTAAAAGAAAAAGACATGGAGACTTACTTGGACTTGGAATTTGTTCTGCAAATCTGGTCTTTAAGTAGGGTCGCTGTAAATTTTCACAATGGTATTTTGGCTTTGTGGAATGACCTCATTAGATTATTAATTAGCTGATCACAGATACAAGGGGCTATATGTATTTTTCTCAAATCTTCTTATTCACTCATTCCAGTAATTTTTTGTGGTTGTTTTCAATTTTGAGAATAAGTTGGCTTTTCTTTTTGTGTTTTACAATTTTATGTTCATTAGTCAGCTCATAGTCACTGCAGGGGCTGCTGGGCATCAGGGATAGGGTTTTTTGTTGGAAATTTCCAGCATTTGCTTTGCTTTTTTCCCCATTGCAGTGAGTTGGCACATCTGCAAAGCAAAATGAAGGTGAAATTGTAGACAGACTTTCTGCTGCTAATGCTTACCCTGCTACGCTGAATTTCAGGGTCCTGCTAACAACCATGTTACAAACCTGAGTGCTGCACTCAGGTTTTTCCACTGCAGTTGGACAATTTGTGCTGTTGAGTTTAAGGATATGTAGATTTTAGAAGTAAATTTTTGCTTTGTGGGGAATAAATATGCTCAGGACTGAAACGCTGTTTCTGACTACAGGTGTGTGGAAGTTAGAATTATGTAAAAATACCTTTCTGGGTGTCAGCTGTGTTTCTTTAGGTGCAGTGCTCAGAGAATGCTGTAGTTTTGGACTTCAAATTGGCATATTGCTTTCAGAAGAATGTTGCTCTGTGTGCGTTTGATATGAAATAGCTGCAAGTATTTGTGTGAGCTGAGCAGAAAACAGCATCATGTGCATGTGGTACAGACTGCTTTGGCTCATTAAGTTCATATCTTGGCACCTGATAAATCACCTCATGTGTTCATGTTCTAAAAGTGCCCCTTAATAGATTAAATAGCCACGTTCTTAACAGTTTTCTGTATAAGAAAGTACAGTATGTAATTAAAATTTTCTACTCTGTATCTTGATTAAGAGCCTCCATTGATCTAATTGGAATGCAAAGTTACAGCTGCAGAAAACTTGAGCTGGGAGAGTGCCTCCATCTGCCTTTCTCACCTAGAAGAATTAGTGTGTTGTTACTCAAAGGGGATAAATACCATAATTAAGGATTTTCAGTCAATTGACTTCTCAACTCTTGACTTGTGTTTGAAGCTTCCTCACAGGACTCTGCCTGTGAAACACTTAATTTTGCTGACTATTTATTTGTATGCTTTCTGTCTGTCAGATATGGTTTTTTGGTATTTATTTGTGTGTGTTTGGGGTTTTTGTTTGGGTTTGGCTGGGGTTTTTCCTTCTATTTTAGAAGGGAGAAACAAGTGTGGGGGTAATGGAAAATGTGCTGGAGTGTATTCAGGTTTCTGTCACGAGCCAGGCTGGGCACAGCATGTTTCCAAGGATGTCTGGCCCAGATCTGAGGGATGCTCTGCAGCCTCCTGGTCCTGCTCACTCACCTCTGACACAGAAAGGGAAAAGAGGACAAAGGTGATGTCACACCAAAGCTCGAAAATATTCACGAGTTTTGAAATCAATCTGCCCTGTTATTCTACAGTAGAACACTAAAATATTAAAAGAAATGCCAGTGTATCTTCAGAGGTATCAACATTTTATTCTGTAAGGTTTACAGAAGGAGAAATGCTGCATCCTGCTTTCGGCACAGTGTAAAATTGAATAATACAGGGGAAAAATCTGGGCAAGCATTTGTTACTTTGCTTCCAAGTATTTTTAGGCGGTTTCTTGCTCAAATATAACTGAGCTCCCACCATTTCACATTAGGTTAATAAGCAATTGTAACGGAGAACAAGGAGGCAGGCGAGTAATGATTAAAATGTGGTCACTGCTGTCTCCATTGCCCAGATGAATAGCAATATTCGTTTAAAATCTCACATTCCTGGAGGAGATGATTTTCCAGCCTTGTGTTTTCTTATCTCGAGTCACTTCATTATTAGCGTCTCAGACTTGTTAATAATGTGAATTCACATGTCTGGGAACAAGGAGCTCAGTAAAAAGAGAGCACTTATTCCCATATGCAAATCGCCCCCAGGCGGAGGAGGAGGTTTCCCTGGCAGAAGAAATGATGCATTTCCAGTTAAGGATGTCAAAAACATCAGGCTTAAGCAGTGGGGTATCTTGTATGTGCCAATTAATAAAGGTTTTTCATGAAAAGAAAATATTTGGTGGAAAAACATGCTCTTAAGATGTGGTAGAGGTGGTGTTTGTAGGAGTGACTTTGTAGAGGAAATGGCTTCTTTCACTTCATTGCTGGAAGAATGTTACTGACCTTTGAGCTGGTATCACTGGGATGAAACACCCTCTCTGCTGCATGTTTATGAGTAAATGCACAGAAGCCCTTTGGGATTTAGTTTCTCGTTGAAATGTCAATGAACTAAATATGCATCGTTTTCATTTGAATGGATCTGCATCGTCTGCTAAAGGGGAAAGGGGATGTTTAACTGTGAGAGTCCTGGTGTTCAGGAGAGTCCAATTACAGTGGATGTGAGTGTCCAAACCTGAACAATTTTATGTCAAAGATGGGCAGGAAGCTTTTGCTGATACCTTAAAGGGTTTGAGGATGAAGCAGCTGCCTTGTGCTGTGCACCCTTCTTGTTTTCACAGTCATGGGGAATGCAGCAATCCATCACATTTATTTACATCCAGCAATGGCTGTTCCAACACTTTTATAACCATCCTTTATATTGTTATAGCCAAGGCCATTTAGTCATGAGCTTTTCAATTCCAGAGCCGGTGCCCATCGTTTATCTGCATAACTAAAACCAGTGGTAAGCACATTTCTGCCACAGTGATAATGGTTTCTGTTAAAGTATTTTTAATGATTCAATTTGAAGCAGTGATTTCCAGAGGAAGGAAACTCCAATTGTTAGGAGTCTTATATTTTAATTCTTTTTATATGAAAAACATAGCAGAGAATAAAAAAAAAAATTCTGCTTTTTAAAATTTTTCAGACTTGCAAAATAGCTGCATATAGGATAGGAAGGTGTCACTCCCCAAAACAAAACTTTGTTTATGGAATAAGATGATGTAACTTCAGATCCTATGGCCTCTCCTGTTCTAAGAAAATTCCAGGCTTTTGGACACTGCAAAAATTAACTGACATAACTTCCGTTGCTTACATGGTTTTAATTATATTTGCAATACCACTTTACTCCAACGGGAGGATAGTGGCTCAAATGTCTCCTTATACAGAGAGCTTTACCTCTCTGCTGCCACAGTGATTACACCTGTGCTGAACACAGGAATAAACGTGTGGATTTGTGTCTGAAGCATTTACATCAGTTCCTTTGAGTTCATACAGGTGGCAGATCATTTTCCAGGGCAGGCATCCCACCTCTGCATTTTCCCTTCTATCTCTGTACTGAACTGTTGGCAGGCTCCCCTGATCCCAGTTCTTAGTTCTGTGCAAGCATATGAAGTGTTTAAAAAAGGAAAAAAATAAATACAGAAACGTTGATGAGGAGGTTATATTCATGTGGTGAGAAATGTTAGTTACATAATGTATAATTTGCTGTAATTCAGGAAATGGAACACGGCACTGCCCAAACTTGCCTGTAAACAGTGCACGACTGGAGATGGTTGGACTGCAGTAAATCAAGTCCCAAGTGTTGTTCTTTTAAAATCCATTGCTATGGACAATGTGGAGCACTGAGATTCTCATCTTGAGTGCTGACCTTGACATAGAAAACCCATGCTCAGACAATGGAGTCAAAATGTCAGTGTTTAGGGTTTTGTATATATCTACAGCAGCCACCTTAAGACAAGGTGTTTTAATAAAATAGGCAAAGCCTAGATGGTAATCCTCTATATTTGAACATTTTAATGATTTTCATAGAGTTCTGCACTGAATTTCTTCTCGTTAACCACTTTCTACTTGCTTTATAAACCTGAGCAAAGTTGCCTGAAGATCTTTCCAGCACTGGAAGGCAAACGGCAGGGTCAGCTTTCTGTGGTGACACAGACGAACCATGTTGAAGCCTTGGATTGTATGAAGGGAACTTCTGAACTGCGATGGTTTGAAGATTTCCAGATTTTTAATTTTTTTTTTTATGGGGATCCAGGCTTAGTGAACTAAGGCAAATAATTTCATCTTAATTTTAGATCATGTATACAAGACTAAGTCTTCCCCTTCGTTGGGGCCTGGATTTTTAATAGTTTCCTGTTGCCAGGCTTTGAGAGGACTAAAAGCAATTTGTTTTTAGATGTATCATGGTGTATCTTCATAAATCTACTTTAATATCTTCAGGTATCTCCCAAGTAAAACTAAGAGGATCATTGCCTTCCCTTTGTGAGGATCGTAATTATTTGTAAAATGGAGTGTGAAAAACTTGCTGGGTTTTTGAGACACTAAGCAGAGTGGATAATGTCATCCCAGTGAGCCCTTTTAGTCGGAAATGTTGCAGCTCACTCTCAGCTGCTCACCTATGAAGTTAAAATCATCTCCTTTTCAGCAGCTGCCCTCTGAGGTGCAAAGCCTTTGAGGGCAGGGACTCAGCTGACCACAAGGCTGGGACAGCCACTGATCCTCATCATTTTCCACTACTGGAATATAAACCCCTTTCTTCTAGAGCTGCTTAAAAATGGGAGAAAGTGGTTGTGGTGAAGAAGCACCTCTCATCTGATTTCCTGCATGTGTGAGGGGACAGGCTGTCATTTTTTGTGCCTGACTATACTTCATCACGTTTTTGTATTTATGGTATTCACAGAAAGTTCTTAAACCATGTTTCAAGTCTTGATTTCTCTTTTTAAGCAATCCCTAGGATGATTCCTAGGCTGATTAGCATTCAGTATGTGCTGGTGGGCAATGTGACTTTACTGGTAAATAATCTTGTTTACATTTGAGTTTAAATGTTTTTTCTGTAGTCAAAATGTGGGGAAAAGGGAATTTCAGCAGAAAATGAAGGGAAATAATTTCTCTATGTTCCACCTTTTATGAGTGAGCCGTGCCATTGGGAAAAAAATAAAATCAAGAGAAAGACTACCAAAGGAGAGCGTTGTCCTACTTTTCACATTTTGTGACTTAAAATTGATAAATTATTTAACTCCTTGCACTGCTTTAAACATTATATAAAGGGAAACTTTACGTGCAAACTCCCCAGAATCTGCACGTCATGGACATTTGAAAAATGAACGAAGATGCAGCGTTCTGCAGCGCCTCAGCCTCTGGCATTTTGCTTCAAGTCCAAAATCACAGATTGCTGCTCTTCCCTTTTCTCTGTTGAACAGAGAAACTGGTGACAGAATCTTCTCAGGCCTCTCCTTGCGCCTTCCTGTGCTGCTCCCAGGATTCAGGAATGTCCCAGGTGATGCTCCCAGGCTCATTGCTTTCCCTTGGGCACAGTGACAGGGTGTGCTCACCCCTGAGCATATCTTGCTCTCCACCACGGATGTTTCTCCTTGGTTCTGTGTCATGCTCAGCTCTCTGCTGGCCAGAGCAACTTCATTTCTGAATTTGGCAGCTGCTCTCTGAACCCTGAGCTCTGTTGGGGTCCTTGGTTCTTCCCTGTGACTCCTCAGGGCTTGTTCACAGCCAGTTACACTCAATATTGCAGCATTGCGTCTTCCCTGCTTTCCCAGTGACATTCTCTTTTGGTAGCAGGCTGTTTTATAGCAGAACCCTTGCACAGTGCCTATGAACCATGAAGGCTTTATTTTCTTAATAACACGGTGTACAGCTTTTGAAGGTGCTACAGGTAAATCACCCATAAACCAATAGGGGATGAAATTTTCTCTGCCTTTGCTTGAATCTGTCAAATGAGGTTAGCTGTCTTTTCTGGATTTTTTCCAGTTTGAAACAGACTTTTCTGTTTCTGCATAAACATGACAGTGTCTTGGACTTTACTCCTTTATTGCTGTCTTTGTGGATTAAATGTTTTGGTTTCTGCTGCTTCTCGGGGTCTGAGTTTCTTTTCTGTGTTTGATGCTACAGAATCTTTTGCCCTGGGTTTTTCAGTTCTCAGTTGTGCATCAACAGGACCCGTGTGTGCAGTTCACTGGAAATGTTTGCAAGAAAATTTCATAGGGAAGGACTATTCATATTCCATAGTGCAAATTACTGCTTTCCCACATTTCTGTAGACTTTCTTACTGTTCTG
>VYZT01023289.1:0-13288 GCA_013400735.1 Pomatostomus ruficeps | reverse complement strand
AAAAAAAAAAAAAAAGACACCATAGGGATAGGGTACTGAGCGAAATGCTGAACACAGTAAACATCTTTCATGACAAAGAACACAAATACCCTGCAGATCTGCTGTCAATAGCAAGTCCTAGGCTCCCTGCTTTCAATAGTTAATACCGAGGCCCCTCTCTCCCCAAGCCTTAGCGGTAACAATCACAAGCCAATGCTTAAAATGTTGACATGCTAAGCACATTTGGAAAAACCCATGTCTGCATTCCCTGTGGATGGTGTAGCACAACTGTCTAACACCTAAAGAGCAGTGCAGTGAGGTGACCTCCTGACCTGCTGGTTCTCCCTTGACTTCCCTCTCTGCCTTGCGTGGTGTCCGTGCAGCTGGAGCTGACCCACATTTGTGTTTCCAGCCTAGCAGGCTTCCTACCTCCGCTGGAAAATTGTTAGGGAGAGGGTCTTTATCAGGAAAAAAAGCTGTTGAGAAAGGTGTTTGTGTTATGCTACTTCATCCCCAGCTGCGTCTTCATCGTGGGTTATAAAAAGTGTGTCAGGAAAAATCTGGAGTGAATTTTGGGGAAATGGTGAAAATAAATATAATAATTTTCTGCTGGGGGAGACATAAAAAGACGCAAAGGAGAAATAAAATTATTGTGCTGAAGGTCTCATTGAAGAGAGTGGTGAGAGGCAGATAAAGATTAGCAGATTTCTGTAATGAAACTCAGAAATTTGGATGCCTGGAAATACCCTGTTCTCACATGGAAACCGACATCCTCTCCCTGCAGTTTCATGTGCAGGGTTGGGGACATGGCAGAGCAGTCACAGAGCTTTGCTGTGCCAGTTTTGGCCAACTTACAAGGCCGGTTAATCCTGACATGAAAAAGGGCAGCATCCATCGCATCCTGTGCACTGAGTGACAGCAGCAGCTCTCAGTCTGCCTTTGGAGACCTCTCTCCTGGATTTTTTATTTCACAGGACTCCACAATAAATTATTCTGAAGTATAAATTAATTCCCATCTTTACTAAAATCCATGTGTAATAGGGCGCACATGCCCACTGGAACTTTTTTTAGGGGTTTTCAAATTAAAAAGGCTGAAAAGCCTTTGCTGTTGGCTTTTAAATTTTGCCCAGCACTTCTACATCTGGTAATGAAAATTCCTGGAAAACTGGGATTTGCTCCTTGCCCGCCATCCTGGCACTGAGGGCTGTTCCTAAATCACTGCGGTTTGCTCGTGTTACGCTGAATAGATTTAGGATTTGCAACACCCTAAGGAGAAGAAAATGCTTAAAAGTGGGAGTGGAATTTTGTCAGGTTTGGTTCTGGAAAAAAACATGCCCAGGGTTTTGGGCTGGCATTGCCAGAGGGAGGTTGGGGGGCACAAGTTTGACCCACTCAGTTCCCTGAAAGGCTTTTAAATCCCTAAAAAGCTTTTAAATCCTTGCTGCAAGCAAGCAAATGTATCTGTATGACTCCTCGGGGAGTTAGTATGTGGTATTTGCATATAAAACTTTCCCTGAAGGATAATATCAAAATTAAGGAATTAACATTTCCCTGGACAGATAATTTTTCCTTGCTGTTGCCAATAGGATTTGCAGCTGTTTACACTCATTGAAGTGTCTCTGGTTTCACTGAGGATGACGAAGACTCTTGGAAAATTTAATAGGACGTGGTTTAGATGGGAAAGAGTCACGGTGATGCTGGGAAAGACGCGATGCTGACGAGTTTGATGGATGCATATCCAAGCGCTTTAAAAGACAGCAGGAGAATTACACAACTACCTCAGCCTCACTGTACTCCGCACAAGGTTAAAGATTTTATTTGAGAAGACTTTCGCGATACTGGTTTGCCTTTGTCACCCTAAACAGTGGCTGTTTGTCAAACTGGGTGAGTTGAGACAAAAATGGTACCATTTTATGTGTTGTGCACGCTCAAATAGAGTGCTGGGGGCTTGTTTTCCTATCAAAGGCATTGGTGGTTCAGTGGTAGAATTCTCGCCTGCCACGCGGGAGGCCCGGGTTCGATTCCCGGCCAATGCAGCGTGCTTTTTTTTTTTTTTTTTTCTTTTTTTCAGTTCCTCGTTTCTCCTTCCTTTTCCGCTTCCGTCCCGGCCGCCAAATCCTCCTTCAGCTCCAGCGGGCCTCGCCCCGCCGTTCCCCCGCCGTGTCCCGCCGGGCTGAGAGTGCCGGGGGCGGCGGGAGGATCCTCTGGGAGGCCGCGCCGGGGAGAAGGACAAGATGGAGGTGTAAGGAACGGCCTGAGGGGGGACACGGGGCACGGACGGGCCTCGGAGCCACACTGCCGGGACCACAGCGGGGCTGCGGGGCCGGGGGTGCTTCTCTGTGGGANTATGGGATTCATCTCTGTGGGGTTTGTGTAGGGTACATTTGTGTGGGGTTTGTGTGGGGTATATTTGTGTGGGGTTTGTGTGGGGTATATTTGTGTGGGGTTTGTGTGCGGTACATTTGTATGGGGTTTGTGTGGGATTCATCTCTGTGGGGTTTGTGTGGGGTACGTCTCTGTGGGGTTTGTATGGGGTACATTTGTGTGGGGTTTGTGTGTGGCACATCTCTGTGGGGTTTGTTTGGGGTACATCTCTGTGGGGTTTGTGTGCGGTACATTTGTATGGGGTTTGTGTGGGATTCATCTCTGTGGGGTGTGTGAGGGGCTACATCCACATGGGCCTGTGCGTGAGGGCTGTGAGAGTACAATAAATGCACGAGGGGTTTATTACCCCCCAGCAATAATTATTTTTAAAATAAATATTGTCCTCGGCCTGAGTTCAGGCCTTCTGGTAAATATCTGAGGGGTTTATTTGCTTTGAAACTCTTGCTTGAAGCAGCTCTTGGCAGCGTGAATCCCATTCTTGGTCCCCTCCTGGTCCCTCCGCCCTGAGAGAGGCCAAATGTGAATTTTTCTTTTCGAGGAGAGTTATTCCCGTGAGCTCTGCAGGAGCTAGAAATGCTGGAGAAGGAAAAAAAATCTGAGGGGTTTCTGCCAGGGACTGCAAACACAATAAGAGAGTCGGAATTTTTCCTGGTCACTATTTCAGGGCTGTTACACCAGGCAGCGTTTCCTATAGTTGTGTGCTTTCCCACCATGTGTTTCGGGCACGAAACGATAGGATTTTACCTATTTTGAAGCTTAAAAACTCATAAGTTCTGTGGAGCTGGTTAAATTTCTAATTTTCATTTAATTTTCATTTCTCTAAGGTGTGGGGGCACTCATAGGATGTATCCCCCAAAGTCAGCAGAGCTCCTGCAGCATGGATGCTTTATTACTACTAAATCTTCTTTACTATGAGCATGAAAATAAGTTGATAAAAAGTAAGAAACATCTGCTGAAATACGGGTTTATATGACATTAATCTTATCACAAGTAGCAGCCTGCAGAAGAATGAGCTGTTCTGGCTGTTGTACACTGCGAAAGATGCTTTTGGTATCTTTAATAAAAAATCTGTGATGCTTCTTATGCATCCACTGAATTTTTATTAATCTTCTTTTACCTTCTGCCTGATGCCCTTCCAAGAGGGAAGCTTTGCAACTCCCCATGTTCTTACCATGGATTTTTCTTACGAGAATTATTCTATATTTCTTACCAGAATGATCTGTTATGAGAGCAAGGAACTCTTCGGAAAATATTGTGGTTTAAATATACAACATATTTGAAACAGCAAACTTAAAAACGTGAAGTGACAGTTGTATTTGTAGACTTGTGATGCCCTGTACTAATTTTTTTTGTATGGAGATCTACTCAGGAATATTTTGATTTGGACTAAAATTTGGGCAAATATTAGCTATTTAAAGACTCTAAAAAGTGTTTATATTTTTGGCGTTAACATGAAATATTTTTCCTTTCTGCTTAAGTCTTAATCACATAAAAATTAAGCAAAGTGTTGAGCTGACTGCTTAAAAATATACATTAGAATTCCTTATTTAGAATTTCTTGTTTCCTGGATGCGAGTCAGGACCGAAGGAAATTTTATTTCTACTGCAAAAGTTTATCAGTTTATAATTTTGGTATTTAACATGAAAGAATTGTTGGAGATTTGAGACTGACTCATTGACAGGGGTAAAAAAAAAGCATTTTTCTGAATGGCCAAGCGGTTTGGCATGAAAAAGGCCAGCAGTTGTCTTAAATAATTTTCATTCTTCACCTTGGGCTTTGAGCCGAACAATTCCACCCGTAATTCTGCCCATAGAACGTCTTTGATCCGCGGGGATTTCTGCAGGGCCCGCCTGAATGCAAACACTCTGAAGAACTCGCATTTACCTCGCAACAAAAGCTACGTGTGGTTCGTGGAACATGAATGAAAAACCTGACGCGTGCCTGAGCTCACTTGCTGAAGTTTCACTCGGGTCAGCGAAATGCAAGGCGAAGTTCATCTCAGCGCATTTTAGAAGGTCCCTTTTCATGTAAAAACAATGCTCGAACCTGTGGAAGTTTGTGGATGCATTTGCCAGTGGAAAGTGATGAACGTGACAGTTCTATTCAGGCGCTTCGCGGTGCTTAACAACACATTGTACCTTTTTTGTTCTTTTTTTTCTTTTTCCTAAGCTGCCGCGCAGACCTGAGAAAGGCCTTTTTTCCCCCCCTTTTGTATGGAAACTTTCTGTTGTTGTGGCTGCTGACTGCTCAGCAGAATGCGTTGTTCGGGGAATACAGGATGTTCTGTGGCAGTTTTTTCCCCCTCTTTTTATTTTAAATGTATAAATTTACAGAGTCCAGGAGGAATAGAGGCATCGGGAGTTTAAATACGTGCTTGGCTCTGCAGTCACCCTGCCAGCCTTTGATAAGGATTCCTCCTTAACTGGGACTGGTGAAGTGGAAAATGGGAAACACAGCCTTGCCTTTCTTCTGTAGGAACAGGCACATAAAGATGGAAAGAATAAATAAATAGGAAATGCAATAAAGATAGATAAATTAAAGCCCTATTTGTGTCTACACACACACATGTCCATGGTACTAAAATACTCATTGTGCTCTTGACTAATACAGAAAATAGTGTGTATTATCTGAATTATTTTTCCCATCAGTCTTTATCTGTCTAAAATTAGAGGCTTTTTTCTAAGGAAGAAGCAAAAGATTTGGTGTGAGTGTGTGAAATTGGGTGAGTGAGTAAATCAGGGTGGCTGAGTGTTGTACAAGTGTATTATGATTTATGGGGGAAACTGTGCAAAATGTACTCAATATTTATGTCAGAATTCTACTGACAGTATGGAAAAAATTATTTTCCACAGGTGGCAGTTCCATAATCACCAAAATAAGATATCTTGGGGCTTTTATTTTATTTAGTGTCTGTGACTCGTCAAAGAAAAGCTTGAGAGTTCCATTTGGCACATAATTAATTGTTTTCATTTTTCCTTTTAGAAAAGATGCAAATGCTGCATTGCTGAGTAACTTTGAGGTGAGTTTGTCTTAATTCTGGTCTTAAAACAGGAATTTAGGGCTGTCATCAGTCCCTTGTGTGATCTTTGGAAGCTCAAAACTGGCAGTGGCAACCAGCAAAACGTGCGGGGGATTTCCACCTCCTTGCATTTGGTTTCTTTAAGAAAAAAAACCTTTTTAGAGAAGATTTGGAAATTATTTTGCTACTAATGGGTGCTGTGTTATAGTTTGTTTGGTCTTGAGTTTATTCCAAAGATTATTTTCTCTCTCATTTTAAGGGAGGTGGAAAGAAACGTTGGTTTAACTTGAGCCAGGTAATGGAAATTGCAGTGCTTTGCTGATTAATGTCATTTTTGGAACAGTTTAATAACCCAGGTGGTTTTGTTTGTGGTGTTGTATTGCTGGAGTTGGTTTATATTACAGCTGTTTGGTTCTGTTCTGAAATAAATCTTGATGTGGTTTATCCTGAGCTGCACCTGTCTGCAAACAGCAGAGCAAGGTCTGGTGACTTAGAAGGGCTTTAATGATGTATTGGAGGGAAATCTTCAATTTTCTCTGAGAAATAGAGGATTGTGTCAGCCAAACTGGTGTTCAGTGCCTGGCTGTTAAAAATGTGTGAAAAAACCAGCAAGTATGGCTTTTCAAAGTACTGATTCCCCTCAAACTGCTGGTACCTTTCCATTTGCTCTACTCCCCAGCTGTAATTTCTCTGGCAAAGCCAACATCCTGTAAGTCCAGGTGATGCTTTGCCCAGGAAGTTCCATCCCTGCAGTTCCTCTGGGGGCTGGGAGCTGTCATTTCGTGGTGGTTGTCCAAGTTCACAGGCTGAGTTTGGGATATCTGCGTTGCCAGGTGTTCCTTTTCCATAGGAGGGGCAGTGTTAAGGAATTGTAGGATCTGTAGCTGATTGTGTTCATGTTTCTCACTGCCTAGGAATTTTGGTTTTTATTTTCTCTGGACTTGTCAGTTTATAACTTCCTTGGGGCTGGATCTTGAGTGAAGTCAGGTAAAAATGAGGGACAAACAGTGAGGAGTGCTCAGTTTACTCTGGGTACTGACTCTGGATATCCTGGAAAGCCTGAAACAAAACAGCTGAAAAAGTTCCATTCATCTGTTCAAAATAATCACTTCGTTTACAAAACATTTTGCATCCTTATTCATCACTCTGGGGCCAAAATATTTTTCGTTTCATTTGCTGTTCCATCCACCAAAACAGCCACACATTTTTTTGTTGTTTAGCTGATAGGATTTTACCTGTTCATTTATGATTTCCTGTTGTAATATATTCAGGTAAAATGCTCTCAGATGGTCTAAACCACTTCATTTTTTATTTTTTATCTTCAGGTGTACCAGTTACTTACTGATCTCAAGCAGCAGCGTAAAGAGAGCGGCAAAACCAAGCAGAGCTCTGGGCAGCAGAATCTGAACACCATCATGTATGAGGTGAGTAGCACTGGGAAAGTCTTTTTACCAATTAGCTCAGGCTGGAATAATTCACATCCTTAGGGTTGTATATTGATCATTTGGAATCAATTTTTCCCCTATTAAAAACCACGGTAAAATGTTTTCTCTGCCACTTTTCTGTGCTCAGGTTGTAGGGTGACTGTGCTGTCAGAGCTGCTGTTATTAAAATCTGTAAAAGAATTTCAAACCCCCTGGTTTTCAGCTGTTTTGTTCTGTTAGGATTTTTAAAATTCCAAATATTCCATCCTTTTAAGACAGCTTGCTGTGATCTGATGAATTGATGATATCACATAATCTGATGATTAAACTGATGATTTCAAAGGTGAGGCACACATCACACATGGTGTATATTTTATTAACAGAATTAAACAATTTCCAGCTAAAATAGATTATTTTAATGTTTATTTTGTCAGAAAAAAAGGCCTGATTACATATACAGATAACATCACTGGGTGCCAGGTCGGTAATAAACGTTTCATCCCTTGCTGGGAAGGAATTCTAAAATCCTATAACACAAATTCCAACATTTAAAATATCCCAAGTGAGCAGCTCCGCAGAGCCTTGCAGGGAGAGCCGTTGTGTGTGTGCTGGGGAACTGCACAGGCAGCTGAAAGCCCTTTGCCTCTGCTTGCATGAGTGATCCTGTTGAGCACTGGAACTACTCATGTGGATAAGATCTGGCCTAGACTCGGGTTTTGTTCCAGGTCTGGGTTTGTTTGCAAAGGTACAGAGTTGTAATTCCTGAGCCAACGGAACAGGGGCTTACCAAAAATCTGAATTAAAGCTTCCTGGAGACTGCCAGTCTCTTCCTGTACCTCTGGGAAACAGCTGAGAAAGAGCCTGTGAGTAAATTTCGTCAGGAGACACCTGAAATCTTTCATTTCTTTGCTGTTCTAGATGTTAAATACTTACAGGATGTGTGGCTGTGTGTAAATTCAAGTGTATTTTCTGTTTTTGACTGAAAGAAAAGCAGAATTTAATCTCACAGGGTTGTGTTTTTATTTTTTCACAAACTCCCATCCACTGACACTGAAGTAACTCTATGACAGGAGCTTTGTTTTTCTGTATATTTGACATTTTCATTGATTTGAAATTGCCAAGGAAAGATGAACCTGGGAGAGAAATTACTCCTGTGAAATTATATTACGTGACAATATAATAATTTCATTTCAGGCATAAAACTTCATTTTATCTGAGAAGGTCAGGCAGAGCTTTGAGAAAGGAATAATAAATTATAATTATCTCCAGCTCTTTGTTTTGGGGTTTAATTCAAGCAACAATAAATATTCAGGAAGATTTTAAGCCACTTCCAGTGAAAAGTCAGCTGTGAACTGAAATTTCTGTGGGGTTTTTTATCTACAAATTGGTTTTTCACTCAGGTCAAATTAATGTAATTCCATTATCCACCTGCTCAATGTTGTGTTATTTTAAATAAAGCAAATAAATAGAACATCTGCTGTCAAAGGCAGTTGAGGTTGGCGGGTGTTGCCTGTGAAAAATGGATCAAAGTTTAATTGTCTCAAGTAGGAGAAACATTTTTTAATAGCAGATTTCATAACAACCTGCTTCTATCAACTTTAAATTGTCAGAAATGCAGGTGAGGGATAAAACCAGCCATGGATCAGAGATCTTAAACAGGGATTTCTGGGCTGGCAGTGGGGATATCCCTGGCACTGAGCACATGCAAACCTGGCAGCAGGAAATGTGGATTTAAGGATGAATTGTGTTCAACTCTCCTGAGTGCTTTTAAAAGCCAAAAACCACACAAGGAGCAAACCAAGGAAGCAAATCTCTGTTACAGACAGCAGGAGGGGTTTTGTAGCAGGCAGAGCTAAAACTCACTCCTTTCCTGCCTTCTTCACCTTGTAATTCTGGGCTTTGAACAGCTCAGATAAAGTTGATTTCCAAACCTGAATTGATTTTCCAGTTTTTCTCAGTACTGAGGAGACTTTTCAAAATCTCCTTGTTCCATACATAGTGTACAAACCAAATATGCTGGGTGAAATAATACATATTTTCTTTCTGTCCCTTGCAGACACTGAAGTACATTTCAAAAACACCCTGCAAGTACCAGAGCCCTGAGATTGTCAGAGAGTTCCTGGTAGCAATGAAAGAGCACAAATTAACCAAGTAAGTGGAGCTGTGCCTTGGAATAGAAGGATAAACCCAGAGCAGTGCTGAAAAACTCATCCCTGTGCACAGCAGGATAATCTGGTTAAGGGATTTTAAGTATTTTTTACCATTATTTAAATGCTCAGCCAAACATCTTTTCCCTCACTCAGGGATGACCCTTGGTATTTATGTCCCTCAGGATCTCTGAGCTCTGCATTTCAGTTATTTAAATATTGCATCCACCAACTTCCCCCCTTCCCAGGGAGTTCCTAGTGAAGCTGAGCATCCAGGTCTGAAAGGAAAGGAAAGGAAAGGAAAGGAAAGGAAAGGAAAGGAAAGGAAAGGAAAGGAAAGGAAAGGAAAGGAAAGGAAAGGAAAGGAAAGGAAAGGAAAAAGGAAAGGGAAAAGGAAAGGGAAAAGGGAAAAGGAAAGGGAAAAGGGAAAAGGAAAAGGAAAGAAAAAGGGCTTCTGTGCTCTTTGGCAGGGGTGTGAGTGCCTGTGCTTGAAGCACAGAATCCCCTGGAACCTCTGCAGAGTGGGAGTGAAGCCTGGTGTAAACAGAAATGGAATCAACTGGCCCCTTGTTTGAATAGCTCCAGTCCCTCCTCTGACTTTTAAAGCAGAAAACCCCCAATATTTAGCTGCTTCTAAATGACTCCTTCACCCCAGAATGCTTCCCCTGCCCTCTAAAATCCTTGTCCTGGCTCCACCTCCAGTCCAGAGGGATGTGGCAGTCCCTGCCCAGCCTGTGCTCCCTGCCCTCGGCGCTAGGCTGTGCTTGTGGCCAGCAGAATCCCCAGCTGGGAACAAACACCGGCAACTGAGCCTGGAATCAAGGGAATTCTTATTTTTCCTTTCACAAACCCCAGCGTTAACGCTGCAGGGTGTCGGGCTGCACAGGGTGTCCCAGCTCCAGTGAGAGAATTGATAAGATAATTCTGCCAAATTCTGCAGTTCCTGGAAAATCACCTCAAATCCTTCTGTTATCACTAATAGTTGCCACTCAAAATAACAGGTTAACAGATCAGCATCCACTTTGTGATGGATTTCTCTCCTTAGGGTTACAGACACAAAAAAAAGCTTCCGAAAAGGCAGATTTTAGAAATAAACATCAACATGTGCAAACAAATCTTTGAGTCATTTCAGAGAGCTGCCTGCTAAATGCAGCAAATTCAACAGATATTTCACTGGTATAGTTAAGATGTGGTAAAACACTTTTTCCCATCGTTTTTCATGGCTTTTTTTTGTAAAATTCAAACTGTAGAACTGAGATTTTTGTATTTAAAATGAAAGCTCTGAACCCACATAATGAATTTTATTATTACCTTGTTGAGGCCTCAGGCTTTGGCTGAAGCTGCAGTTCAGTGAGCCATGTTGTGCGTGGAAGTTGAGTTTGCCACTAGCAGCTAATTTTCCAGTTTTAGTGCCTGGAATGGCTTCATATTTTGCAAGGTATAGTGAATTACATTGCTTGAAAAGAACATTTATTAAGCTGGAGCTCTGTAATTATGGTTCAGTGAAAACTGGCTCTGCTTGTGCTTCTTCCTGGTACTGATAGCCTATCTTGGATCTAATTTTGGAACAACCAAATTTCCAATCACTGCATATTATTTTAATTTTTTTAAAAAAAACCTGGACAGAAACATTGCCCTTTTTGTCTTTAAATCAACACAGTCAAGGAAGTGTTGAGCTGAAAATCTTCAGTGCTTTTAGAATTTTCCCTCCTGACTGCCAAGAGCTACAACAGCTACAAACCTCTGCAATATGAAAGGTTGAAGGATTTGCTTTGTAATTTTTGTCTCCTCCAGAGCTTTCAAAATGAATATTCAACAGCAAGGCAGGAGGGTGCTCATTTAACACCAGCATCATTTAAGAGATTTAAAAAAGATTATTGCACTCCCCCCACCCCGGGATTTATTGGGAATTAACCCTTGGATCTGTGGCAGTGGGGCTCAGCTTTTCCACTGGGAATCCCTTTGGAGAATCACAGCACCCACTGGGCTGTGATTTTCCACTTTTGGGAAAATCCATCAGCCAGCCCCTGGCTCAGGATCCAGACATTAAACACGAGCAGGCACGGTGCATCCAGGAGCATGGGATTTGTATTTCCAGCAGGAAGTCCTGCTCCTGTGTCCAGCTGTTACTCCATGGTTTTCCTAGCAGCTCTCCAACACCCTTTCCTGAGGATGAATTTGCCCCTGCACAGCCACAGATGTTTGAAGGGATTTATTAGCCCTCTGTGCTGGATCTTGGCTCTGTACTCTCCTTACCCAGAGCTCTTGCTGGAAAAACACTCGGGGAGTGCAGTGGATTAAAAAATGGGCAATACCAACACACATGTGAGGTTCTGGTTAAGTATAAACTGCACAGATTTCCTCAGTGCTGGCAGAAAATGGGGCATTTTGTCTGAATTTCCACAAAATTGACCTCTTTGTGTTATTTTTCAGAATGGATGAATCAGCATCAATGTGCTGTCTGTTCTGTGTGCCCAGGTGTGATCTTGCACACAACCCCGTGGTGGTTTTGGTCTTGCAGAACTGTTTTTTAGGATTTTTAGAGTGTAACTAAAGCTCTTCACCTCCTCCAGCACTCTCCCCTCATACATAGACCTCAGACCCATTTCGTCCCCCATAACAGCACAGGTTTTTGTGCCCTGCAGCCTGAGCTTTGTGTGTGTCCCCAAACCCATCCAGAGAGTTTTTCCCTCAGCTGGAAAAGCTCCTCTGGCTCCAGCTGAGCCTCAGAGCTGCAGGATGTGGGCTGCAGGCTCGGCCCCACAGCAGGAATTGCCATTTTGGGATTTCTCACCAGGCAGGGCCTGGACAAGCCTGCAGCACAGGCCATTAACTCCGATTAGTGGGATCTTGCTTTTCTGGGAGAAAATTGCTTTCAACTGCCACTCATCCTTTGTAGGGATTCTCCTCTTGAATGAGCAGCCTTCATGTTCCAAACTGTTCCGAAAATCTAGGCAGAGCAGGGAAAATGCGGATGCTGATGTTTGGGGGCAATGAAGCTGAAAATGTTCTTCACCTCCTGTTTGGATGAATGGGACAGTTCCCCTTTTCTTTAACGAGCATCTCTGTGGCATACATGCTGTAGGAAGTGTAAAGATGAATTAATGGGAGCTGGGAAAAGTTAATTTTCCTTTTTTAGATTTAATGGAGTGTGAACTAACTTCAGGCTTATGTCTGTGCCCAGTTAGGACTGACGCTAATGCATGGTTGCCTTCCTTTAAGCTAATCTCTGCTGAAATTGTGGTTATTCGGGTTTTAATTTGTGTTTGTGCTTTTGGGATCAGTGTTACAAAGGTGCAGAGCTCCAACTCAAACCACCTCCTTCTGCTGCTGCTGAGGGCTGAGCCATCCACTTTCCTGTTCAGCAATGAAATTTAGGGACATTTTGTGAGAATTTGTTTCAAGGGGGTTTTGTGTAATTACGAGAATTTGTTTCAAGGGGGTTAATGTGTAATTATGAGGTTTGCTTACCTCATAATTACACATTAACATGTCTGAGGATCGTTGTGTTGGAGTGTTAATTAGTGCCCATGCCTCACAAGCAGCTTCAGCTGAAATACAACATTTATGCAGCTTGTAGGGGTTTTTTGCACCCTCCTGCTCGTTCCTTTGTGATGTTCTGCATCATTTTCCAGTGGGGAGCTCTGCTGATCAAAACCAGGCCTGAAACCCTTCAGATTGCACATCGGAATGTGTTCATCACTTGTAGGTTCTCTCCCATTCTTTTAAAATCTGCAAATACCCCAAAATGATGCTTTTAGGATCTGTTTGGCCTGACTGGAAAATTTCTGTCTCTTCCCTAATGAGTTAGAGTGATGTTAATGGCTTGTAAGCAAAAAGTCTTGGAGAGGTGACCTTTTTTGTCTTGTGCCCTCTATTTCCTCAGGAAACACGAGCAGCTTTCACTAATTGATTGTTTTAGTCACGGTGTGTAATTGGTGTTAATTTATTTCTGGTTGCTGCTGTGCCAGAAATCTTCCTGTGATAAACAGCTCTACCTGCTTTAAAGCAGCTCTGGACAAATTAGGTTTGCTGACTTTTTTTACTCTTTAGCTCAAGCATGAAATGGCTTTGGCTGTTTGTTCCTCTTTATTTGGCTCTGGAGTTTTGCTGGTGAGGAATTTCAACGATATTACTTTGAAAAGGAAAAGATAGGGAAAATGATTTAATAAATTAAATGTGCTTTGTGTGGAGGGGTGGTGGAGCTGGAGGATTTGTCTTGCTGCAAAAGAGAAGGAAGAGCTGTTTGTCGCACTGTTTGGACACAAAGAAAACACACGCAGTCGACCAGATTGAGGAGCAAGGAGAGAACCAAGAGAGAGGGCAGAGCCCTC
>VYZT01023276.1:11339-22632 GCA_013400735.1 Pomatostomus ruficeps | reverse complement strand
ATACATAGCAGTAAAAAGCTAGAAGAATCAAGAGGGATAAAAGCTGTAGCTTGGCAAATTTGATCCAGTTGTGTAAGAACTAGTTTTCAGTATCACCAGCTTACAGCTGTCCAGGGATATCAGATTGTCCATCCCTCAAATTTTCTTTAAATTCAAGACTGGGCATTATTTGAGGAGAGAGGTGCTTCAGTAATCACACAATCAAATGAAGTGAATTTACAGGAATTATAATATTTAAGATCAGATGAACTATAATAATAATCCTAGCATTTAAAATTCTGAGTAGAATTATTTTTAATTTAGTGTCTTTCATTCAAGGGATTTTAAGTGCTTAACAAACACTGATTAATTAATCCCCTCAACAACTGCGAAAAGTAGGTAATTATTACTAGATCTGCTTTTCAGATATGTAAGCTATGACTCTGTAAGGTTAAGTGATTTGTCAAAGGTTGTGGAACAAGTAAATATCAGATATGGACTGCTGGAAAATCTAGGTTGTGGGAACTCTTATAACTACGACAAATGCATTATATTCTGGATAGAACAATGTTGATCTTTTAACTTCTTATCAGTCAGGTGGTGTTAACTAAGTATTTGCTATGGCACAGAAAGAGATCTGAAAGAGGAAGTGAGGGATTGGAGTGCTGATCTATGAAGCTGAGAGGTTGTTGAAAAAATACCAGGGTGAAGATACAGTTTCTTTAGCGAAATCAAAAACAACTAATGATATTAATAAAGTTGGGGGTGCAGTGCTTTTTCTTTGTCTGAAAAAGATGGTGGAAGACATTTGTAAAGATATTAAAAGGCACAGTTTATTGAAGCTGTTCACCACAGACAGCATGCTCTGAGTTTCCATTCCCTATCTCATTAAATACAGCTCGATGCTGCCTGGTATCAGCATGCAGGGTGTCCATAAATCCTGGTCTGGATTATGTTACATTAAACTTGCCAAAATTCTGATTTAACTGTAGGCAGTAGTAAAATTCTTCCAGACTTCAGTCTTAATCCCGGTGCAGCTCCTAACAGAAGAGTATTTTGGATACGGCTGGAAAAGGCATTATCCCGCAGTTCTAGTTTTTCTTAATGGGGTGGCTCCTACAGAAACTGTGATACCATTAGGTAAATCTTGCTGTTGACTACTCAAGAACAGCTGAGGAAAGCATACAAAAAGGAACCATGCCTTTTAGAACTGCAATGTCACAGAGTTCTATTTGTGGGCAACGACCTGAGTTAGCACTTATCTACAATCAACACCAACCATAATGTCAGGGACTTGCAGAAAAGTCTCATCTATAGATTTGAAGCAGATGCTTCTCAAGAAGTACTGAACTCAAATGCCTCAAGCCTTCCAGTAAAAAGAAGACAAAACTCTTCTCTACCTCTCTTTGTAAAACACACTGAGATGCTGAGTACCTAAACATGGCCTCAAATATTTTCCCTTGTTTACAACCAACTGTATTTTCCATATATCCTTCTGCACGCTCCTTGACTGAGCAAGATATGTCTTGATACCTGCAGAATGCAAGAAATCAAAGAATTTTCTAGTATACTTTGCAGTAAAATTTGCAAGCTTCTGAAATACTTTTATTTTTTTCTGTTAGCTGAAAAAACCCAAAAATTATGCTAGGAGATCTGGCACACTATTCTGAGATTTAATGCCACTGTGTTGCATATTGCAGATATTCTCTTTCATGTTGTTATGTTTCTTACTGAGAGTGAAATCCTGATCTCACTGAAGTCCATGATGAATTTTGCTTCTATCTTCCTAAGTAGACCAAATAAAAAACTCAAAATGTAAAAGGTCTAGGCCCATGCACATGACTGAGAAGTTACTGGCAAGCAAGGCTGAATACTTTCAAACAATTGTTATGCATATGCAGTACAAACAATAGTATATTGTGTGTGTGGAAACTTTGTGCAAGTCTGAGACCTTTACTGCTTCTGTGTCTTTTGATGTTAAACTGCCACTTCTTTTAAAATGCATGCTACCAAATTACAGCTAGCTCTTATAAATCAGTAACAAAAGCAAAGAGCAGCTAGAGAATATCAGGGTAATATGAGCACAGCTATACCTGACAAATGTAACCTGACTTGCTTTTTAAATGCAGTTTCTTAAATGAGTATAAGTAAAAGAGATAAATACAGTAGATGAGAAAAAGAGGAAAGGACAGTAGAAGCATTTTGGGAAAACAATACAACAAAGCATCTGTTTTTTTCAGCTCTAAAGAGCTGACGCGCAGGGTACTGTTCTTTTCCAACCTTTTTTCTTTTTAAATGCTTCCACATAGCTTAATATATTCCATCTACGCTTAGAGAAAATAATGAACTGACGAATAGATGGTAGTTTGAAGGGATTAACTGACTGCTGCGGAACAAACTAGATCGACTGCAAACTACCCCAAAAACTTAGTGAACTTATTATTTATGGGTCCTTTCCAACAGAAAAGCAATATAGTCAAAATTAAGTAGTCTTTCTTTGAAAATTGTAGTTATTTTGATAAACAGTGCTGTCAAAGCAACAAACATTAATGCCACAAACTCTAGATCATTCAATTTCATGTAAGGTTTACGAGGCTTCTTGTGAGAATACTTCATAGTTAAAGTATGTCTTCCCTTGGGTATCACATGAGCATTTAATTTTTGTTTTGGCAATGGGCCCATTGTGTTTATGAGGTTCTTTAGAGAAGTGGAATTGATGACCACAAAAGAAAAATTGAGAGTTACTTATTTCAAACCATGATTATAACCTTTCAAGCTTTTCAGGACAAAAAAAAAAGTGTTCTCTTACAGATAGATAGATATACATGTACACTTTGTTGCAAAAAAGCTTATGTCCATATTTAGCCTAACAATTTGAATAGTCATACCAAGATTTATACTATAGGGTTATTTATCGTGCTATAATGATCTACTTTGCTGCTTTGCCAGTTATACTAAATACCATGTACTACAATTTTTTGATCTACAGTGCATAGTATTTTTGTTTGCAAAGATAAGTTTGCAGGTAAAACTTCAACCCAATTCAATAGTCTTTGATTTTTCATGTAAGCTTTTCCATTACCAATGAACATTTTTTGTATATTTTATTAACCTTGGTTTGTTGTCTGTCACTTACGTAAATTTACATTACAGATATAAGAATCCCTTAAGTCTTAAAGCCTGTGCAGTGAAGCATGATCTTGGAGGTACAAGCCATGCAAAAGAAACTGTGCAATGTCAGATCTGCATGATATTGGCAAGACTGTGCTAAGTGTCTTGCTACAGCTTTTCTTGTAAGTGACTTCTAAATCACTCCTTATGACAATTTGCATGGATTCTGGGCACAAACATGTTTTATAACAACACACTAATTTTCTTTAACACGTGGAAGATTTAGCCACTCCAAGTCTAATCCTGTTGGATTAATTCCTGTAAAATTCTAAACATCCTTTACTGCACGAAAGATAAGGAGAAATGAATATGCTCCATGTGAGACAGACTCACTCAGCACCTTCCAGGAGCAGAAGGTTTTACTGAGCACTATGATACAGCAGTTGCAGCCTTAGTGGTACAATCTGATTGAATAAAGGACATCCACTCTGCAGCTAATTAGGTCATGTAGACAAGCTCAGAATTTAACCTCAAGGATTTGTTAAATGAGAATATGTGCCAATAAAATTAAGTGGCAAATTGCATCTGATACAGTTCTGATATTCTATTACATGTCAAAGGAGGATCAAACTGATCAAATCCTAGATAACTTAGTAATAAAAAAACCCACGTTGACTATTGACCTCAGAGTGCCAATATCTGGTTTGATTTGCCCCAGGGTATTTCCTCTCGCCCCTTTCCCTCCCCCCACCTTCTGAAGTAAAGTTTAATAGTTACACAAAATTAATCATTACTCCTATTTCTTGGCTCAGGGCAGATGCAGCAACATTTGCACAGCAGAAAACATTAACTGTCACTCAAAATTAAAACCTTTTTTCCGTTATAAGTGATAGCAAATCCCTTGATTTCATCGGCAGCCTTTAGATAATGTGATTTTCCACTCTGTTTCTGCCATATGCCTGTTGACAAAAGGATTTCAGAAGTATAAAACAATTACTGTTTGTTTTCTTTTGTTTATGCTGAAATGCTAAATGATCTAAGAATACACAGTGGATTTTACAAGATATTAATAATCCCTCCTAATTAAGAAGTCTGCTTATGAATACTTTTCAAGATCTTACTTCTACCCTTTTAGGATTTATCACTAGTCCTTCAATTCTTGATTTTGGCATTTTCCTTCAACAATTGTAAGATAGCCTTACATTCCAGAACTGGTTTTCAGTTACCTGTTAGCTGGATTCTACTATCTCCTGGTTTTTTCCCTTTGAAATGGGAGGTTGAAAAAATTAGTTTTGGGAACACCTTTCCAATGTCAAAGGTAAGATGCATGTCTTTGGAGTGCCTATGGCCAAGGTCCAAAAGGAAGGACAGTAAAAGCAAATGATTGCCAAAAAGGTGTGAAATTAATTGCTTAACTGTACAAGTCTTCTGTAACTTCAATTTAAAAGAGTAATATTTTAATGGATAATTTTCATTAAGCAGAGAAGTCTGTGTAAAAGCTCATCTGAGATGGAACTTGTAAAAAAATCATAATGAAGGAAGAGGGATCATAAGTGCTAAAAGACTACTTTCTCTCATCTAAGTTTTTGATATCATGGTCTTAGAAAATAAAATTCTCATATTTTCTCCTCTAAGAGTACAATGCTCTAGAAGGCTATGGCACAGCTGATAGTAAGGAGAGTAATATTCACTTATAACTGGCACAAAGCAGACAATGTGATTCAAACTTTTGCAATGTTTTCATAGAATCATTCTACACTATATCCACAGCACCTTCGCTGACAATGAGACTGCAACCAACATCTTGCTAAGCAGTCCTAAAAAATTTTAATGTTATTGCTTTTCTGCATCTGGCTTTCCATGAAGGTTATCAGACTGGCATTTGTCAAGCTGATATCTGTTTTGTTGGCATAGATCACACAACGTAGCTAATTCTGCTCTGTTCTTTTTTGGCAAAGTCTGACCTCCTGGAATTCAAGAGTCAGCCAAATTTGGTATACCATACAGTGGAAAAGGCTGCATACACAATCTACCACTGAAGTGTTATAATAGTGGACCTCTCTGATTTCAGAATAAAAAGGGTTAAGAAAATGTCCCTTCTCTCATGACCCTGTCTTGAAACTGTTGTGCTCCTGTATGTCTTTGATAACCTTTCTCTTTCTGTTTCATTTTGGAATTCATACAAACACAGGACTACAAATATACAGGTACCCAGGTGTGAATGTGATATCTGCTATTTAAAAAACATGTAAGTTTCACTCTTCAAATTCTACTCTGCAAACTGTTCAGAAATGTAATTTCTAAAGGAAAGAGTGTATTTTCTCTTAGTCACATGACTCTAAGAATAGGCTTTTTAATTAAAAACACTGTTGAACTCCAAACAGTATAGCTAAAAACACTGCAAGGGTCTTCCACTCCGCCTACAGTAAATAACTTCAGCATTTTATCAGTGAAGCGTCTGAGATTTCATTCTTCCAGCTAAAACCTTCCAAAGTGTATAGCTGCACACAGACTTCTCCAGAATCTGCTTGCTAATTAGCTGCAATAATATATATCAGTCTTGTTTCTGTTTGTTCTTCTAACGAGATTAGATTTTCTCCCGTGCACAAAGGCCCTTGTTCCATGGCTCCAGGACCAGTGGAGCAGTTGCTGCGCAGAACAAACAGCGTGGGCGAGAAGCGGCACCACACACCCGCGGGGTGAGCTCTGTGCCGTGCTGACAGCCGTCCCGAAGAGCACCGCCGTGTCGCCGTGTGTCACCCAGGGCGCCAGCAGCGCCCCGCCAGGGCTGCTGCCTTGGTCAGGAAAGCATCTCTTCTGCACAGCGCTCTCCAGTGCGACGCTCTGAGCCTGCCTCACTGAAGGAGCTCTGAAGTTTCCTGAGAGGAGAAAATGCCTCCTGCCATTCAGCTGCCTCTGCATGCGAGCTCCTCGGAGCTGCCTTTAGACTATCAAACTCTTACCTGTGCAACGAATCAGGGCAAGTGCCTCCAGTGCTAACTCAACACAGAACTGTGGCATGATCTGTAGTAACCTACTCTGCAGCTCTCTTGTCTGGGGTTTTCTAATGTTGATTCATTTTCACTAGCGTGAGTAATGTTAGTTGATGGGTGGTGCTGTGCGATGAGTGAACAGTGTCAAAGTCTAAGGTTTTGCTATGTACTGAAAGATATGCACAAGCAAGCACAAGGTTTTACAGTAAAAGGAACTGTTTATGATTTTACAGCTTATGATTCATATGTAAGATGAACAGCAAGAATAATGGTTGCAGTTCCACAAACATAAATTGAAAATTATCCTGAAAGTTGATTAAATTCTGAAAAATATTAAGGGGTATCTTGTGAATTTTTTTATTCTTGTAAAGTGTGCTATTAATAATAAAAATGAATAATCATGTTTACTACATAGGGCTTGAAGGCAATCAAGTACAGGATTTCCATCATGTTTCCAGGTGATAACAGTAATCCACCTGTGCCTTGATTTTCTACCTTGTTTTTCTTCACTTATCTGGACACAGAAAAAAATACCCCACCTCACTGTCTGTCCCACGCAACAAGGCTTCAACAACAACAACAAACAAAAGACAGCATGTCCATAAGCAAAATCAGTGATTTCTCTACTGGTCAATGTACTACTACAGAACAGAGAACCACATGTACCTGCAAACACTGGTTTCTTGTCATATTATCTTAAATTTAGTGTTTGGTTTTAAATGCATGTGTGTCTCTTTTAGTCTTCTGGGGGTTTTGTTTTGGTCTGTTTTTTTTTTAATCTCCTTCTGTCTATTTTGAAAAGATGGCTTGAAAACAGAGTTATTAAGCAAACACTGATGTTCTAGACCACCATCTGCAATTACTCAGTGCAGAGACAGAATCCTGAAAAGCTAATACTCAGTGCAGAGACAGAATCCTGAAAAGCTAACTTTCATCATGAGGAGTCTGGAAAAATGTAGTCTCAGCCTGTGCATTTGAAGAGCAAGCAACACAAAATACAATTTAAGAGTATCACAAGGTCAAATGGGATTAATAGTTACCTTGGCTGGTTTCAATCCTGCCATGTCATCATAGGAGATGCACAGATGCTGAAATGAGAGCTTGCTCATGTAACATAATCTGTATAACCTGTACAGCCTATCTGCTCAATAAAGAGCTTTTTGCAGGAGTAAACAGCAATCTTTGCAATAACTACATTAATACTGTCCACTGTCTTTGACTGGGATTTTATTTTTTTTTTTGCATTATACTTTATTTTTACAGTACAGTGCTTAATCTTTCTTGCACCTACATGCTTTAAATACTTGTTTCTACAGCAATAATACCAAAATTGGAGGTTTTGCAAGATCCTGGCTCTGTAATAAATTAAGATTGAGCAATTGCTTTCAAAAGTCTTTAAAAAAGATCTTTAAATTAATGTCTTCAGGAATTGAAGTGGATGGGAAAAGGAAAGCTCTATATTTATCCTAGGGCCATGGATTCTCTTGTTTTGATTTTATTGATGAGGTATTTCAGTTATTCTTATTGAATCAATATTAATGACAAACCAGTGCAATGAGCTTTACATGTTGTAAAGCCAGAAACTCTACATAGGGTCTTGAGTGAGTAGAAACAAATGCTTTTATTTGGCCTTTCAAATTGACATTATAAAAAATACTTCAACTTCACATAGGCATAAATTTTGAGCTCTTTAAAGTGTGTCAACAAACAAATTCCTCATAATTAGATACTTAGCAAACATGAGTAAAAGTGTTTATGAAGACAAACAAATGCAAACTTGAATGGCCACATATTATATCTTAGTTATTACCTACATATAGGGAGGAAACATTACATTTAACTTCACCATTTCTATGTCTAGGGGTCATTTATGTTTTTNCTGAAGTTGGAAATAATGAAATTCCTATAGGAAGCTAGGAAATATTTCTTCCTTCTCAAAGTTTTCCTCAATGTATTAAACTTCGGAAGTTTCCAGATTAACATTCAAATAATTCAAATAGTTATGTACTAAAGGGATCTTGCCCAATTTGTGAACTAAAGATCTTTTGACTGCTCAGCCAGACATGCAAACTAAAATGGAAGCAAAGCTGATAACTAGATAATTTTCATTGAAAACAACTGCAATTTTAAAAGAACCATACGCAGAAAGAAACATGTATTATTCCTGGACAAAGTAACATGCCTGAAAATATCTCAAAGATACCCCTCTAAAAGTTGTCTAAAATTCAATTGTACTTTGTATTATGGCTTCTTTTTTAATAGAAGGGTCTCAAGACTGCTTCTTTGAACATCCAAGACCATGAAGTTATTGAGCCTCAGTACATCACAGTAGAGTAAACATATAATCTATCTCTGGTTGGTAGACTGGAAAATGAGGGTTAGGGAAGCAAGGGAGTTGCCAGACAGTTTAATAAAAAGAATATCAGGAATCTTCATTTAATTCCTCTATTCTAGCAAGCTGAAAATCTCACACAAACAGGTAAATACTGGCTCAGGTTCTGCTGAAACCATTTCCCTATGTTCTTTTTCATAAGATTATTTCTTCCTCCTAGGAGGAAACAAAAGAAGGACAAAAAATAGGGAGTATATACACAGAGTCTCTCACAGGTAAATGTGTCTGAGAGGAAGAAGTATCTTTAAATTTTAGAAATCACCAAGAAAGAAAGCTCTTATCCTAGCTGAAAATATTTGCAATCAAATTAAGAACACGCTTCTCTATAAAGAATTCAGTAATTCTCTCTAACAGAATTATTTATGCCTTTAATACCTACTCCTCTCATATGCGAATTAGGCTAAGATTTTATTCTGAATTACTCTTTGACAGTTTACAGTATCAGGGATTACTGTAAAAGATGAAAGAATTTGTGATGATTAACCATTCTGTTCACTTATCAATTCACAAAACTTGAAGCTGAGATTGCTTCTAAATAATTTTTGTCAACATGTTTATGCAATCAGAGAGTGATTAAAAATCTAAGAAAGCGTGATGTTTTCAGGTCCTGAAGAATACAGGTTCAGGGATATCACTGATAAACAAATAAGTTGAAATTTTGTCCAGCATTTCAACAAAATATTGCAGATGATTTAAAAACAGACTAACCATAGGAATATATTCTTTTTTTGGCCTGGTTATGTTTAATAAAATTCTACTGAAATGTTAACGTATGATTTGAAAATGCACATTTCCACAAAATTTAGAAAAAAAAGTTTTAAGATGAAGTTGTGTGTTTCACTAATTTGCATTATGCATGCATTTTTCCAGAATGGACTTTCCTTAATTCTCTGGGTTTTAACAAAAGGGAAAAGCCCATGATATTTGCCTGTTGAATGTCTTTAAAGTCACTGGAGTTAATGTCAGGAAAAGGTGGATAGGGCCCTACCACTTAGTTTTACTTTTGAAACACTGTTCAAATTTATATAAGATAAAAATCATACATACAAGCTATAGGAATAATGCAGAGATATTATTTGCTATTTTTTGTTTTATGAGTGACAAAGTATCCCTGAATGGCAAAGTCAAGTACGCAAATTATATTTTAACTATTCTATATACATTGTAACACCATAAGTCATTTGTATCTGTTCAAGATACCAAGAATTGCTGGACAATGATACAAACAACATATGCATTGTTAATAGCAATCAGCAAAGAAAGAAAATGTACAGATGCATCACTTTTCCCTCAGACAAAGTCTTAGGCTGTGCTTAGTTTAATTTTTTTGAGCTCTGTGATCAGTTAAGGTAGTGACCAGCACAGCACATCAGCCCACAGGAATTCTGTGCAGGCACCGAGGAAGCACAGGCTCTACAGGGGATGGTAAAGGCTCATTCCTCCTGTGGAGCTGAAGATCCAGGGGCAGCTACACAGCCTTGTCAGAGGCAGCTCCAGGTACCCACTGTGCACACAGGCTAATTTTTCTAAACACTGCACTCAAAATAGTTTCACCGGTGCTGAATCACTTGTTAACAGTCTTCACCTTTCTGCCTAATGAATGCTAATGCCAGAGGCCATTGGTTTACAGAAGCATTTTACAGCTATGCTATCAATAATTGTGTAATCATGAAAATGGAGAATGGGCTAGAAGCTGGCGTGTTCCTGGGTACTGCATATATGATTGGTTCTGTGAACTGGTCACGATGTAAAAAAATTCTCACTTTCTTTTATTAAACCGGTATTTTGTGTTACTCGTGAAATTAATTCACATCTTCAGTCCAAGGGATTTATGTCTCTGTATTGTTTATAAACTACTAGGATACAGCCACCTACAGATTGCTTGCTAAGTAAAGCAGGGAAAAAGGATATACTCCTGATATTGTTAGTCTTTTCTTGGATTTTTTTTCCCAATTATTAATAGTTTGTCTTCTTTTCACAGCTTTTTATGTGTTAAAAAAACCCAGAATCATTGCAGTCCTGGAAGGATATTTTATATACTAGATTAAGCTCTGAGTCTGCTATTAAAACATATTTTAAGTTCTACAAACTGACCCCTTGCTCCTTCCCTGGGATACTGCTCAAAGGAGAACAAAGAGGTAAAAAAATTGAGCTTTCCTTACAAATGTGGCTGAGAAGATTCTTTGGAGGAAAAAAAGTGTTATTTATTCTGCTTCCTACAATAGCAGTGATTTCCACATGTCTGCCTGTGCTGGAGAAAAAAGACTAAGGAAATATTGGATGTGCCCATGCCTATTAAAAGAACTTAGTTCAAAGATGGCAAAAAATCGGAATTGCTGGGCTTCTTTTAATGAAAAGGAATGTAGAGAGTTCGGATTTATGGTGCCTGTTATACCTGGGTCATTTACTTGGCTGATGTACTTTGTACCCTACTGACATTAATCTACAGACGTCAACATACTGTAAACAAGGCTGAAGGAAGACCATGGGGGAACAAGTTTTTAAGATTTTAATAGTAAATCTTTGAAAACCGTAAAATACTTTGCTAAAATCAAGACAAACAAACAAACAAACACTCCCACCCCCAAACTAAAAACATACCCCCAAAAATGAAAAAAACAAACCCAAGGGGTTTGACTGTTTCTTTTTAACTCCAGCCCATGCTCCGTCGCTTCAGTAACTTCCGAGCGGAGGGCGAAGAGCAGAGCCCGTGGGCAGTTTAGGCGAGGCGATCGGTGAAGATTAACCCGCGGCGTCCTTGTCCGCGCTGAGGACGGGCGCAGGGAGATGCGAGTGCAGCCCCCCCGGCCGCGGCGGC
>VYZT01023228.1:3642-22839 GCA_013400735.1 Pomatostomus ruficeps | reverse complement strand
GGAACTGGAACAGCTCCCCAGGGGAAGTGGGCACTGCTCCAAGCCTGACAGAGTTCAAGAAGTGTTTGGACAATGCTCTCAGGCACAGGGTGCGACTCTTGGGGATGGTTCTGGGCAGGGCCAGGAGTTGGATGTGATGAGCCTTGTGGGTCCCTTCCAACTCAGCTTATTCTGTGACTATGTATTAGTGCTGGGGGAGGAAAGACGAGAGAGAAACTCCTTTTCCCTGAAAGCAAACTGGAAGCAGAGTTGTGCAAAGATCTAGAGGATTGCAGAATGGTGGAAAATTCTCAAATTCTGAAAATCTCAAGCGCTTTTAGAAGACCAATGAGAATATGTAAAGCACTACTGAAATGGTTTAATGGGGTCTTTTATTACCGCTATAAAAGAATATTCAGGGTGAGATCAGCTTCTGTTTCTAAAAGAAAAGGAAAACCAAGACATTTATATACTGGCCCTTTGAGAGTAAAACAACAAAGAACAAAGTATATGGCCTAAGACCATTAAATTGAAACCATGAGTTCTGTGCAGAAAGCATGTTAGTGTCAGAACAGAGCAAATCTGGATTCCTCTCTCTTTATACTCTTTATATAGTGAAATTCCATAGGAAAGAGTAACTCTAATAGTGAAGAGGTGACAAAGACAAGTCTCATCAATTATCTTCTGCCTTTTAGTTGCCAGCTGCCAGGAGAGCCTGATTTCTTCCCTAGTCCAGCACAAAGAGAAAGTGTAAACACTCCCATTCTTTGGGATGAAGCAGATGAGCTGTGTTCAGGTAACATTGAAAATGGCAGAGATGGTTTAAGAACCTGTTTCTGCTGTTTCCCAGTGATGTCACTGCTTGCTTGCTAAGTAATATACTTATGTAAAGTCCTTATTAATATGCCACATCCAAACACCAACAGGGAAGAGGCTTGCCAGCATGGGTTGAGTATGTAATATAAGCACATAATTTTGCATACAGATATAGCTGAAGAGACATTTGGATCTTGGTTGCAAGTAGATTCCTTATTCCCAGCAGGTAAAACAATTACCACCACACCAGCAATCTCCCCAGCCCCCATGTGCAACAAAGTTCCATTGGGTACATTGACCGGGCTTTGTGGATGTGATGTAACTGACAGGGATCAGGCAGCTGTGGAAATGTGAATCTGGTTGGATTCAAACAACTCCGCAATAATTATACAGTCAGTTCTCATTCAAAAATACTGGGAGATGAAAAATTCCCATGATCTGTGCAATCAGTTTAACTTTATATCCGACATGTAAGCTGATTTCTCACCTTGCTGAGACTAGAGTCAATGAGAAACAGCTGAAACTAATAGAGTTATAGTACCGTGTACTAGAAGAAATTGTATCAGGACTTAAAACTATGTACAAAATTGGATTTTTTTTAACTTCAGAGCTCCAAAAGCTTCTTGACATGAAGGTGAAACAATACACCAGAATTATATTAGCTCCTAACATATGGCTGCACTCAGCATTAACCTCCTGCCTAGTCTGTCTCTGATCAGGACAACTTAGAGCCAGGGGGTAGCACAATGCAGGAAATTGGTATTCGAAGACACTAAAGAGACACAGGGCCAGGTTACAATGGCTACTGATAGTCTTCTCTTGGGCCTGATGAAACATGTAAAACTCCTTTCTTTCCCATATGCATGGAATTTCCTTTAGTGGATAATATATGCTTAGGTTACCTAGGGTATTCTGTGCTGCTGCAAATGTGTGTAGAAGAGGAGAGATACAAAGATATTATCTTGAGAAAATGTCTATCCCCATCCTGAAGAACTACATCAGTTCTTAAGTAGAAAAGAATGAAAGTGGGCTGATAAAACCAGCAAGAACTCAGAATTTAGAAGAATGCGTTATCTGAAAAAACCAAGAAAAGAACCCAGGTCAGTGTTACTTGTAGCATCAGGAAAAATAGCAACCAGACACACAAAAAGGGAAAGAGGGGAATAAAGGTTTATTGGGCAGTGTCAGGATGATTAAACGTCAAAAAATCACCCAGTCTCCATAATAGATCAGTGTCAAAAATACCATCCCACAAAGGCTGAAAATAGCAGAATAACCTTACAGGAATAAGTGTCCCACTTTTATGAATGTGACCTGTGGGATGAATTACTGAAATCTTAGCATAGGTAACTGAAGATTAGAAAGACAGCATATAACTATAAGTGAGTATGCACTGGACTAATAACCTTAAAATACACGACTGAGGAAACTCACAAAATGAGCCATAATCCATTTAAAATCTTTAGATGTGAAAGGACAGCAGCAATAGGTAGAATATCCATAAAGTGATGCTGTATTTAAAGATAGATGACATATACAGCAAATTAAAAGACAGTAACTCTCTTCCAGCATTTTTGTTCCCTTATGAAATAAAATTCAAAGACAGTTTGTGACACTTAAAGACATCCAGTGAAGGTTGTAACAGCATATGAAAGGAAGCAAACTAAAAAAACAGACAAGTGAGGTAGTGGATTAAAACCAAATTAACTTCATTTCATGAATTCATCATTTGAGCCATTGCATAGCTGTACTTTCAGATCTTTCAGAGATGTACAAATTTCTTCTAATCCTAGGTATTTACATTCCTCTAGAGTGAGCCAACCTAATCATTTCCATTCTCTCTTTCAGCTGGATCTTTCAAAGCTTATTTGTACATGAAAGAGCCTGCCTAATTTACTTCTACTGCTTTTCAGGGGACATTGCTGAATTCACTGTCTCAGATGTGTTTATTGCCCTATCAGAAAACCAAAATTTTTTCCTGGAGGCTGGCAGGAGTTTGAAACAACTAACCAAACTTCTAATTATTGTGTTAAGGAAGTAAAGCCTTGTGCTTTTGATCTGAAGAACACAGATTACAAAAACTAAACTGGGAATTGAGGAATTTAAACCTTGGTTTAGGTATGCTTTATCAGCAGGAATTGTAGGGACAGGAAGATAAAACTCGCCCTCTGAGAGGAGAGAAAATTACAATGTGTAGGGATCTACTGTGCCCTGCCCAGATCTAGGAAGCATTACATTAGGTTATAAGGTGCTGCCTAGGTACTCAAATCTAGTCACTGAAACGTGAAAGCAAATAGAAAGCATGCTTGAGATGAAGAGATTCCTGAATGAAGCATTAGAACAGTCTGGAGTAAGTAGGGAATGTGTGCATGTTACCAGTTACATATGTTTGGTGAAATTAATTTAAAATTCATAGATCACCCACACAAGTTTATCCAAGATGCTGGGACACCATATGATTATTCATTTACTCATCTCTAAATGGAACTAACTTTCGAGAAAGCAAAAGTGTGAGATCTTGCTACAGACAGCTTTAGTGTTCCTTCTATCCTCTTCCTTCATTTATTCCAGGATACAATCTCACACTGAACCATCTTTTGAAAGCTGTAGTAATCACTTTGCTGAATAATGCAGGGAATCACTGTGAGTTTCAAGACTGCACTAATTTACAGCCAAGGATAAAGCCCTGTCTGACACATCAAGGACCAAGCAGAAAATAGCTGATATATATGGCAGTTCACTAAAATCTCTGTTAGCTGTATAAAAAAGAAAAAAACCCAAATTTTTGAAAGATGTTAGCAGCAGAGTTTGAGGGTACAGTTATACAGTACTTCCTTGGATTAAAATCTACCGAAATAATGTAAATATTATAATCTGGGTATCAAAGGCCTACTGAAGGAAAAGGAACTTTCCAGAATCTATTCATATATTTGACTGAAAATCTAGTAAAATGAGTGCTTTTTTCTGGCATGTTCAGATTATAAGCAGATTTTCAGAGACATGGAAATAATTAACCCATTAAATTTACTAACCACTTCCAACTTCAGAATGATGAAAATGTGCAACAGTTATTTAAACTGAACTACTTTACCAGCCACTGCTCAAAAATCAACTGCAAATGCATCCTTGAACTGCTTTTGTAGGAAAAAACCCCTCTCTGTGTCTAAGATGGTAATACAGCACTGCTGAGAAAGTTATTTCTGAAAAAAACCCATAGAGAAAACATACGCAGGTGATGATGGCCAGTCAGTCACTTGGAGCACAAGGCCTGTTTCTAGTATCTGTAAGTTTTTAAGGTGAATATGAAGTTCATGTCAAGCCAAGGTGAAGATTTGAAAATGATACTAATGTGTTGAGACAGTCAAGTGTCACCGAGATTTTTCAGATATTGCCATTTTGTATAAAGATGGTTTCATAAACAAAATAACAGAAAGACCACATAAAGACAACATTGCCTGGATCTTTCCTTTAAAAAAACAGTGGTTAACTGACTCACAGTGTCTTTTTTAACTACCAGGAATCCTGCTTTTCAACTCTACATACCACAGAGATCAGTAAAACAAGACTGGTAGACTCAAGGTTACCAAATACGATTAGACTAATAACACAAGAAGGGGAAATCATGCACAGAGATGTGCTGAAGGAAAAGCCTCACGTATATTTAGAGATGAGTAATGTTATTTCTGTTTTAATATTGTAAAACTATGGGACACCCACAGCTTAACACAATGAAAGTGTGCCATCCGAATCCATAATAATAAACACATGATGTGACAGAGTTAGAGAAATTGTGACATTAACATTATTTTTAATGCTGCATATCCAAACATGATAGCATCATCAAGAAGCAAAGGAGAGGGGCATGCCAAAATATAGTGTTCTTGGCAAGCTGAAAAATAGAAAAGGGATCTCAGAACCCGAGACTTATCCCACCTATTTCAAGTACGTGAAACACAAAAGATGCAAATAAACCATAACAATAGTGGATTATAAAAATTATGGTCTGTAGACATATCAAAAAGATACTGTCAACAGTGGAAAACAAGTAATTTAAGTAATTTTCCATCACATTAAGTATTAAGGGAAAGAAGAATCTAAAGAAAAACAATATTGTCCTTTCCAGACTGTAAAAATATTGTTTCCATTTACAGAAAAAAAAAATCCAGCATCCTTTATACTTTGATGATTTTTTTTTTCCTTTGATGGTCATTTCAATAAGAGTTTATGAAAAAAAGTCTTCCCTGTTCACCATGCTTGCCTGGGTATGCGTGCCTGGGGATTTCATGCACTGTGGTGTATGCATGGATGCACAGTAGCCACTATGTATGAAGGTGGCTAATGAGTGGAATATTATATAAAAACATTTATAAAAACATCTACTGAATTTATCAAGCTGTAATCACAGCAAAGTTCCTGTGATTACACTTTTCAAATGGCTTCCTGACTGCACCTCCTAAAAATTGACCAGATCACATGTGCATTAATATTAGGAACCACATGTCAATTAACCCTTTACTTTCCACCCAGACTCTCATTTTTGACACTTCTCTCCTAAAGACCAATTAATTTTCTCTCTGACTCAGTCATTGGTAATCTCCCCAGTCATTAAGGTCTCATTTTGAGTAGGCTTAAATGAAAAATATGGTAAATTGTACAGATAAATAAATTGAATAAAAAAGAGTAAATAAACCAAACATAAGAGACTAGGATTAACGTAAGAAAATCCTACTGAACTGGTCACCACTGAAGAACACAGATTGTTTGAATTATCTCACACTTTCGAAACCCACTGATAACAGCTTCCAATGAACATTTTTGCCTAGCTGGCACACCTCAAACATTTACTAAAACTTTGGCTGATGTTGCTGTTTATTACTAAAATTGCCTGTGACTTCCTAGGGTAGGATTTTGTTTACAGTAATTTGTAACTTGGAAAAATACCTGTCTGTTTGCCTACTGTTTACCTCAGGCTTTCTTTTTTATTGATATCTTTTTAAAATATCCAGAACAATTTTGTAATTTCTATTATCATAGCTGCAGCAAAAGATTGTTTTGCCTTTGTAAAAATTCTCTTGTGACCTTCTTTTGAAAAGTTCTTGCAAACTCCATCTTGAAATTTGTGAGGGCATACAGAACTTTTGTTAGACCGTCTTTTGAAAGTACACATTTAGTCAATGCTCGGCCCCTCCCTTAAGTGTTCAGAGCCCAGGGAAGGGCTCTTGTCAAACCACCTACTTGAAAGAGGATCAGCTCTAAGGTCAGACCAGGCTGAGGTCCATGATAAAAAGTGTTGGAATCAGGGTCAGAGCAAGAGCAAACAGATCAAACAAGAGACTCTTGTGGCAGCTGGAAAGTCTCCTTAGCCCCAGAAGTCACCCCCAAAAGTGTCACTGTTATTTTCCTAGATGGAATTTCTGCTTCTAGAGATTGCTGGTATGGATACCTAAGACCTGCACTTCCTTTTCCCAGGCAAATAACTACTACAAGAACAGCAAAATCAAGGCATCTAAAGACAGAATGACTTTTCCAAAGGTTAGGTGTAGGCAACAATATACATTTTTCAGTTGTGTCTACACCTTAAAACTATGTCAACCTCATCTCTCAGATCTCAGACTTTTTAGGCTACCAAAAGATCAAAATTCTTGTATGAGGTCAACTTAAAATGCTGTTGAAATTTAAATAATGTTTCAGTGTTAGGTTAACATTTTAATTATTTTCCTTTCTAACTTGGTTCATTTTTTGAATGCAAATTCCTCTCAGATAAAAAAGATAGATTTTTCATTTACAAGAATCTGAATTAAAATAATTCAGTATTTCATAGAGAAAATATTTTAGCTAGAAATTTAAAAAATAATTACTTTTATGTTTTCAAAACAAACAGTTAATAGTGTTCACTCTCACAAATTTCTATATATTTTTGGTTCCTTCAATATGCCAGCTACATTATAAAAAAATCAAAAAAACCTTTTCACCACCCCTCATGCATTTTCTTGCATGGCTTCAGAATATGAATTTCTTAACAATGAATTTCACTTCATACCACCCTTGCAAGATGGTGGAAGAGGGTTAGTTATTTCTTCTTCATAGAAGCTGAACTGAGACATGAGAGAAAAAGAGTAAGCACAAACTAATTTGGAAGTCCTATAAGGACACCTAGGAAGAAGTCTTTCAGACTACCTAGAAATATTTTATTTAATTGATTCTGTATGTATTTTACATTAATTTTTATGACAGATTAATGCACTTAGCAGTTTAGCAAATCATACCTCAAGGCTTCAAAGCCTGGCCACCTGCTTAAACCTTATCCTAAAAGACTTTGTCAGCATCCTTCAGAAATGTGATGTAAGTGTGGTGCTGTGGTAGAGACAGGGTTTTTTAAAAAAACTTTATGATAAATGGTGATGTTGAACTGTTTTAATAACAGACACTTTCTCCTTAGGAAGGGACCCATCAGAATCACCAAGTTCAACTCCTGGCCTCATACAGGACCATCTCCAAGAGCCACACCATATGCCCAAGCACACTGTCTGAACGCCTTCTGAACTCAGGTTCAAGAACTCAGGGCAGGCTGGTGCTGTGACCACTTCCCTGGGGAGTCTGTTCAAGTGCCCAACAGCCCTCTGGGTTAAAAGCCTTTTCCTGATATCCAACCTAAGCCTCCTCCCCCTGATACAACTTCAGGCCATTCACTCGGGTCCTGGTCACCAGAGTGGAGATCAGTGCCTGCCCCTCCTCTTCCCCTCACAAGGAAGTTGAAGACTGCAGTGAGGTCTCCCCTCAATCTCCTTTTCTCCAGGCTGAACTGACCAAGTGACCTCAGCTGCCCCTCATATGGCTTCACCTCCAACCCTTCATCATCCTCATGGCCCTCCTTTAGATGGTTCCCAATAGCTTAATGTCTTTTTTATGTTGTGGCACCCAAAACTGTCCCCAGCACTCGAGGTGAGGCCGCCCCAGTGCAGAGCAGAGTGGGACAATACCCTCCCTTGCCCAGTTGGTGATGCTGTGCCTGATGCCCCCCAGGACACAGGTGGCCCTCCTGGCTGCCAGGGCACTGCTGACTCAGATTCAATTTGTCACTGACCAGGACTCGTAGGACCCTTTCTGCAGTGCTTATCTCCAGCATCTCATTCCCAGTCTGTACAAACAACCTAGGTTGCTCCATCCCAGGTGCAGAATCTGACATCCATCTTTGTTAAACTACACATGGTTGGTGATTGTCCAGCCCTCTAATTTTTTGAGGTCTCTCTACCCGCAAGGGGGTCAATAACTCCCAATTTAGTGTCATCGGCAAACTTACTCAGTATTCCTTCATATCCTGCCTCCAAGTCATTAATGAAAAGAACTGGACCTAAGAGTTTTTGAAGCACACAGGGTCAAGGATGGAGCCCTGTGGAATCCCATTAGTAACAGGTCATCAGTCTGATGTCGCCCCATTCACTGTAAGCCTTAGCACCTTGCTCAAGAGCCAGTTGTTCACACACTGTGTAACCTGGTTATCCAGCTGTGTGCTGGATATTTTCTCCAGAAAGATCCTGTGAGAGATTGTATCAAAAGCTTTACTGAAATCCAAATAGATTGTATCAACTGGCTTCCCTTGATCAACTAGGGATTTCCCTGTTGTAGAAGAAAATCAGGTTCGACAAGGAGGATTGTCCCCTCACAAAGCCATGCTGGTTGTGATCCTTGACTGAGTTGTCCTAAAGGTGTTTTTCAGTACTTTCCACAATAATCCTTTCTATGATTTCTACAGCTTCTGATGTGAGACTTACAGGCCTGTAGTTTCTGGGGTCCTCCTTCTTGCCCTACTGGAAAACTAGGACAACATTCACCAGCTTCCAGTCAACTGGAACCTCTCTGGGTTCCCAAGACTACGCGAAAATCACTGAAAGAGGTTTTGCAATGGCATTACCTAGGTCTTTGAGGATTCTCTGATGAATCTTATCAGGCCCCATAGATTTGTAGCTATCCAGCTAGAGCAGCAGATCCCAAACAAAATCAGGGTCAATTGGGAATCGATCAGTCTTGCAGTAATGGTCCTTCAGCTTGGTCCTTCTTGTCCTCTTGCCCTCTGATTTGTTTACCACATGTGTGATATTTCAGTATTCCCTGAGGCAGAGTTATTCCAAACAGAAGTTGCCTTCTGACACAGCCTTGCCTGTACCCAGAGGACACCTGAAGCATGTACTGAATAAAGCAGTGTCTTATGGAGAAGGAACCTTGCAGTTAATTAACTAAGGAGTGCTTCATTGCATTCTTAAATGCCAAGTGATTTACTTCATAACTTTAGGAATAAAGTCAAGAAGTAGTTCTCTGTGTGTGTATGTGCATGTGCGCATCACAAACATCCTCTTCCTCCGTTTCTTCTCTTTTTAAGAACATATTTTCCCAGTAACCTCTTGCAGCAGAATATAAGCTGTGTGTTATCTCCTCTTGTGAAATGATATTGGGCAATAAATAAATTAAGGATCTGAACACAGATTTGATGATTCATGCACCTTTCTTTTCCTACACAGTTACAATCCAGATAATTTCATGCTATCATTATTTATACACCAATAAGTAAGGTCCTCATAACAAGAAATTAGGCCAAGTATACGCAGGCCAGCATAAATAAGTATACAGCATTGAATATGTAGATTTTGTCCCATATTTCATGGGGAACGCATTTGATCTGTACATATAATAATTTGGTGAACAAGATGAGTTTGGCAGCTCAGAAAATGAAAATGAAAAGACTGTGTACAATTAAAACGTCTATCAGGATAAAATAATGATGGTATCTGTTCTTTGCTGAAGTTTTTGCATGAATGAAATGCCTCTAGAAGTGCTGACAGATACTGATATGTTTGGGGAAAGGTGTAGGGGGTAGCTAATCCCTACCCTTGACTGATAGCATCTGCCCACTGGCCAGCAAATGCTTGGGTTTGGTTTTGCTTTATTTTGGTGTTTATTAGGCAGGTAGATTGCTCCATGCTGGCATTACTGACTCAGTGTTCTTACCCATAAGTCCATTAATTTTGTCTTGTGTAACATGCTGTCATATATTGCCTCATCAGGATTCTTTCCAGCCTTGAATACAGAGCCTGCCTACAGGTCACTACAGGAAGGGAGGTCCTACCTAAACGCAGATCCTCTTACTGCCCTCTTCAGTGCTTCACCTCACTGAAGGGCATCTATTTCTTTCAGTTCTATTAATATTTTTTAATTCTTTGCCAATACGTGAGACACTGTCAAAGCTTTCAACACTACAGTGTGGAAGACAAGTTCAGTGGTGACTGCCACAGATGAAAAGAATAAGCTTGCAAGATATAAGTGAAGTGAAATGGGGAAACTGTGCTGTGCAAAACTGAAATGCAGGTCTTAAGCTCAGCAGATTTAGTTTTATGTTCTGAGTTAGACATGAAAATTCTCAAGGAAGCACTTTTTTTCCTGAAAATCTACCCAGTTTAGGAAAATGTTGGTTCTTATTACCCATGTGAGAAATACATTGTAAAGAAAGTATTGCTTAGGGTAGGGCAATTACAAAAAGAATTGTGTTGGGTTTTGTCTTCTTCTTTTGACTTCCTTTTCAATGTTAAAATTTGATTATCATTTAACAGAATAAGCAAGCATTTTACTCAAAATGCGGTAAGGGAGAGAACAGGAAATACTATTTCAATCTTTTATGTGGCTTACAGGGGTTTTTAAATCACCTTATAGCTGACAATGCAATTGAGGCCTATCATTCAGACCAATGATCACTGCAGATGATAATGAACAGATGTTTTTTTTTAATAGGATGTATCTATTGGAATAGTCCATGAGATTACAAAGTTTGCTTTCAGATTTTTCTAGACAGCATCTGCTGATATCTTAACCCCTACTTTTTGCTCCTTTGTTTGTCCTTAATGTGTAATTTTTTTCTATGAATGAGTAAAATACTTGCTTTAGTAAATGACTACAAACTTGATATCATGCCTAAGCTGATAAATTTGATGATTATTTGGAAAACTCATACCAAATAATTAATAATTAACAGTGTCCAGAAATAATATTCTGTTTCTTGTATTGACTGCTACAGGATGTCTGCATGACATTGTTGCTATGTACTCCCACCTCCTCAGCACAAATTTAAAGCTGCTGGGCTTGACTCAGTAATATTGTGAAAAGAATATCCAATTCCACAGCTGCTTTCCTTAATAGGGGGATATTTAGGAAAGGAATCTAACAGGAAATTACAACTGATAATACACACCTTGGACTTGCTTATAGCTATGATAAAGAAACAGATTTTCAGATGAGATGCGTAAGTGAAATCATTAAAAACCCAGAGAATTTATTGCTTTTTTTCTGTTTGTTATCAGCCAAAAAAAAAAAATCCTCGCATTTTCTGCAAGTTAAATAGTGACTATGTCAGTTTCCAGGTGTGATATTCATCTTCAGAACCTTTTTCCTAAGCAAAAATATTGGCACTATCCAACAGTATATTCAATACTTCACACTGACAATATTCATATAAATTTTATATATGTTTAGAAAACACTTGAAGTGGATAAAAGTCAGGGAAGGATATGATTACCTGGCTAAAATGTTTATGTTCCACTCAGAAGAGTATTTAAGGGGTTTTTTCCTTCACACTGACATTTTCTTTTTCATATGGTAATGACCACAAACCCACTCCTGCTAACATGAGTAACAATATCCAGTAATTTGAATAACCTATTGGCTAGCAAATAGGGTTCATCCATTCAGTCTACAGGGGTAGATTTTCAAAAAAAAGCCACATAGAAAGTAAAGTGAAATTAAGCAATTGTACTTCAATTGAAATAAGCAGGAGTCAAGGAGCTTGACGTGTACCTAGGGTACAGCTTTAAAAATGTTGGGACTAGCATCAGTTGACTGGGTAGCACTGGTATCTGGCAAAGGATCTGTATTTCAGGGTTATTTAGACAGCATGAGTTCTCACAACACTAAATTAGAATGGGCAAAATTAGAGTTAACCCTGTACGATAGCCATCCCACAAAATGAGTTCTCGGGATGATCCCCAGTATATGAACTCTCCTCTGTGAACTACCCTTGCCACTCAGCAATCAAATGACTGAATCATGTAACACTGTTATAGTCTCTGCAGTGGTCTTCGTGAGCCAGAATCAATTTATCAAAGGGGATAAATGTACAGAATTGTCTAGCAGATGAAAATAATTTCTGGATAATACCAGTACAGAGAAATTTATTGCTAGCTATTCTTTTCTTTATCTGGGAAAAGAATAAACTAAAGTCCCAGGATTGATTACAGGGTGATTTCCAGGGAGGACTTACCCTTGCAATCTACTGTTACATGAAAACCTGGAGATCACTTCTTTTTGTGCAGCAGAGAGAAGCCTGAAGCATCTGCTTCAATTTGGACATGTTGAAAGCTGATATGGTCCTACAGCTGTAGGGAGATTTCTCCTCCCTTGGAATACTCTCACTGTACATGTTAGCAAACAAGGAATAGACAACAGTGAGCGATAATGATGCTCTAGAACATGTACAAAAACACCTTACACAGGGTTTGAAAATGCCATATACCAAAAAATAAATAATTCATCTGGATGAAGTCCTGCAATATAATTATATAACAGAGAATAGTTATGCCCAACCTACCTGCAGCACAAAGAACTTGGTCTATTAGCTGTCTTAACACATTCATCATATAAATGCTAGAATTTATTAAATATTTGGCTTAAATAGACATTTTCTAGACAACTTTTATTAAGAGAAAATTAGATATCTCTTTTGGACAGGTGTTCTTCCCTACTTTATACAGGTCATGAATTTTTAAATTGATTAACCATAACTGGCAGTAGAGAAAATCTGAACTGGACAGTACCATCTAATCAGGAGCAAATGTTAAAGAGCATGAAGATGTCGGATCAGATTCAAATTTCACATGACTTTTTCTATTCACTTGAGAGAGGTTTGCATCAGCCTGAGGAGTAACCTAGAACTAATGAATAGAAAGTGACCTTCAGATTAAATAGCTACTGGTAAGGTACATGGAATGAAGTAAAAGAAAATAAAACCAAGGAAAGCTGGAAATTAGGGTAGAAATAGCATAATCTACCAAAAACTGTAGCTTAAAAATAGGCGTATTTATATCATATTCTGTCTTTTAACAACTGTTGAATGCAAAAATAGAAGCTGAATACTAAAACAAAAAAGAGACCTGCTGAATGATGGTGTACCACAGCTGCAGCTGGAATCTCACCCACCATCAACAAATTTAAGAGTTAAAAATAATTAGAATATGTGTATATTTCTAAGGAGTCCAGTTGCAGAATTTTCTCCAAGTATCATTTTTTATTATTACAGCAAATTTTAAACACATTTCAAACCATGCATATTGAAATATCTTTAAATTTAATTTGAGGCTGAATACTTGTTACTCCTGGTATTGGTCTAATCCCACAAATAACGTCCACAAAGACAGACTTTTATGGCCCTGTAGAGACTCGCTGATTTCAGTGGTTTCCCTGTGACCTATTCAATAGATCACTATTACATTACAAGTTCAGGTCTGTGCTCAGCAGGATATTTAAGAGCACACTTAAATCCATACTTACTCATCAGAGCACTCAACTACAGGCATGTACTCAAACCCCTCCAGAATCAATATGGCTTAAATATTTTACTGACTATGAGTAGATATTTCAACTGGGACATTGACTGGATATGCCAGCACATACACACCTCATTTCTCTTCTTTAGTAAGGAATATGGAACATTTATTTTGAATCACACTACTATTAAATTGCTGGATGTGGTTAAAAAAATGTCAAATTGCATTTGACCTAACACATTTATATTTTTACCTTTGAAAAAGTTTATTGGAAACATAAGTCTAATACAGCATTTCTGTGATATTTTTCACAGGATTCAAGTATGGTAGAGTTTACTATTGCATTACTGTGTTGGGTAAATTTGATAGAAACAGATGGAAAGATGACCCACCTGTTTTCACTATCCACTTCAAAACAAACAACAGCTCTCAAAAATGTTTGAGACAAATGTACATGGAAAAAATTAAAAATGAATATAAACCAGGATGTTTTAAGTTGATTTAATAGTAACTTACACTTGTTTTAAACTAGAGTAATTGTTCTGAGAACTGCAGAATACCTGGGCTTGCAAATAGAGTACAGTAAAGATTGTTAGCCTGAAAGTGTTTCCTATGTCTTGTTACTGAATTAAAAAAAGATGAAATATTTCATTTTAATTTTTCATATGACCCCTTTTGAACAGATTGATAGATAAAAATTTACCCACAGATTGTCTTTAAAATAAGCTTTTTGCCTCCAAATCTAGAGGTTGAAAGAAGACAGCATTATTTCTATTTGTAAGGGAAGTGGAATATACATATACTGCAAAATTTTCAAAACAAACAATCCACAAATCACTAAAAATGAAAGATAATATAATTTTGTTATAAATTAAAACCAGCTGTGGAGCAAAGTAAAATAACCATCCTTTGTGTCCATAATAACTGTCAAAAGTAGTTATCCTCTTGCATGCAATCAGATACCTGAAGTCTCTAGAAAAATTAGTTGTGTCAGTCACAGTCCAAACCAAAGGCCAGTTTTATCTCTCTTTGCTCTAAAACCTTTCCAGTGAAGAGTTGTCATTCCTAAAATCAAATTCAGCATTTCAATGTCTCTTCTTAATTCTGTACGTTTAGAATTGTTAGTGTTTGGATTGCGTTTTGATAGTACGCAGTAGTAGTTGCAGTAGTAAGTTACACACAGAGCTACAAGTTGCCTGATGCTGTTACAACACCCTAACTTAAATATCTGGGACAGTTGAAAAAGCTAGGAAACAAAAAATATTTTTAAATAACTAAGACCCATATCCAATTAAAGCAGGTTGAAGGTTCTCATGTTCTTATGTCTACTGCTCATGGTGCAACAAACAAACTGGTGTGAGAGTCACACCTGAGTGAGACACACGGGGTCCGTACTGAAGGCACGCACCAGTAGCCAGAAGGAAACCCCACCAGCAACTCATCGCATGTGGCTCTGAGGGTATCTGCAATTGCAGTTTCGCCTTCCACAGAACAGAAGGGTAACTGGGTAAAATATTTACAGAATATTGTGATGTTGACAAAAACCTTTTTCAGGTTTTGGTTTGGGGTTTTTTGTTGGTTTTTTTTTGGTTAGTAGATTATGTTTATACATAAGGGCAACACACTTTGCACAGTATTTTCAAAACTAGAAGCATTATGCAGACTGTGAAGGGTACAATCCCTGTGATTAGCCTCTTACCCCTGCAAGCTCAAATGAAGTTAATAATCAGCTTTGCAGTCTGCAGGTAGAGTAGAAAAGTCATGAAGAAATCTGATGTTCTAGCCAATATTGTACTCACAGCAGAGGGGAAAACCTCAGTTCACCTTAACTAACGTGAATAGCAAAAGCAGTTTGAAGTTCAGGCTCTGTTCTCCAAAGCAGCAGTAGCCAGGTGTTTATGAGCACCACCGTCGGTAACAGGAATATTCCAGTGCTTATGGCAGCCTTACCAGAACTGTAGAAAACCTAACCACAATAAAAAACAGTCTCCGTGGTTGAATAATTTCATAATAGTATTTGGTTTAATGCTCAAAAAGACAGTCAAAGCTCCATATCTTCAAGTTGTTTTTAACATAGAACTGGCAACACTGAAAGTCTTTTAAAAAGAAAACTAAAACAATATTTAAATTTATTTTGAACTTTCTGTAAATGTATCATTGTAGAAAAATTGTTATAGGTGCAGAAGAAATACATTTTTATAAAACTAATACTAATTTATTTGTCTTAATGATCTCATGTAACTTCCCAGAAGACAATTTTTTGTAAGTGTTGTTATAATATATAGGAAGAAACATTTGATAGAGGAAATTCTGAGAGGCTGTCCTTAATTCCAAGGCTTTGCTTTAGCAAGGCTGCATAGTTGTTAAAGGTGCCATTCAACAGTTTTTATCACTGAGTTGTCCTCTTCACCACGGAGTTGAGCTACATAAGTTTCAACCAGCACTAACACAGGTTGCCTGGGAATGTTCTGGAGTCTCCATCATTGCAGATACTCAAAAACCATCTGGACGGTCCTGGGCCACCAACCTGGCCACCAACCTTAGATGGCACTGCTTGAGTAAGGGATTGGGACCAAATGACCTTCAGGAGTCACTGCCAACCTCAGGCACGCTGTGATTCTGTGCTAGCTCTGAATTCATTGTCTTCCCTATTCTCTTCTTTAACTGTGAATATTCCACCGAATTTTCCTGAAAAGTTCTTGGGCAAAACCCTAGTCATGCAACACAAAATAACTCTTTGGTTACTATTTTATGTCCTCCTCCTTCCCCTGAGCAGAAGGCAACTTAAGCCTACAGATACTATGAAGAATGTGGGACACTCAAACTCTTAAATGGCTTTTGTGCTCCTGGTGCCAGAAGCCAAGAGAGCACAGCACTTCCGGGTGCTCGAAGGGAGCTCGCTGACACATTGCCAGGAAGCTCAAATATTTTATCAGGTCCATGTCTTGAACCATCCCATTGTTATTTTCCATGTGTAGGAGAAGTCATTTGGAGAAGGCAGAGATTGACAGGCTTGAAAGCTTTGTGCAAAATGCAGTTCAACTTGAAATTACTGTGAAAACAACAATCTTCATGGTCCCTGACAGAAACACAAGGAGATAACAGAGAAATGTGCTTTTGCTTCTTATGTTTTACAGACAAAAACCTGTCTCAAAAGAAAGAGTTCAATGAACTATGTCCGTATGGTCCCTCTGGCGTAGGGTATTGTTAACATTAAAATATGCCAAATGGAGACCATGAGCCTCCCAGCTTCAATGTTGAGCCACATGGCAAAAGTGATCCAACAGAGCACTAAAATCTGTGCAGTTCTGTGGGCCTTTCTCTTGTGGAAAAGAGAGCAAAGAGAACTAATAATAAAATGAAGTTAAGAAATTGGCACTCAGCAGCCGAAGTCCCCTATAATCTTTGTATTTAATTGTCTTTTTCCTTGTAGTACAAAGACTCAAGGCATTCAAAACAATTATCTTTGGAGATCTCACTTCTCAGTCAGCCCAGAATGGCTAAGAACTTGCCAGGAGCTGCAATAAACTCCCTCCCAACTGAAATGTGCCTCTAGAATGCAACAGGCAGTTTTGTACACAGAAGCACTATACAGAAGTTTAAAAGAGAAAACTAAGAAGGAAAATTACAATTAATTACAACATTCCAAAGGCATATGATAGAGTTACACAAAATGTTGTGATTCACACAAAGGTTCTAAGAAGATTTTCTGGGCTCTGTACAGGCTTATTCCACTCTGCATGGAATACCAGAGATATGGTAGATCAGGTCATAAATCTATTATATTTAAAGCTCTACCTGAACTCCAAGATCCTGGAACATCTTCAAATTCCAGGGCTCAGGTGAATGTTCTCCTTGGGTCTGACTCTGCAGCTGGAACAATGCCTAGAATTGACCTTAGTAGCTCTCCTTAGCCCTTCTGATCTGCCTCTTGGAAAAGCAAAATCCAACAAACTAACATTTGTTGCTCATATTGTGATGTCGCAGTGATGCACAGATTTGAATCACTAGAATTACAAGACTGGATACAGGAATTTTGTGTGTACACACACCTCTGTCTTGACAATTTCTGTGTTAGAGCACATGGGTTCATTGTCAATTCCACAGTCTGACACTTCTCTCATATTATTCACATCTCTGTTTGTATTTCCATCTAAAACTTCGCTAAAAAATTTCACATGTCAAAAAACATGTGAAACAGTGGAATAAGCAGTTCCCTACCACAGGTGGCTCCCAGCCATCTCCCTCGTAGCAGCCTAAAACATGCAAGGTGCTTAGATTGGCTCTGGGGGATAAATGTGTGCACCTACACCTTACAGAAGCAGTCATGATTCACAGAATTCCTTGGGGATTGGGGTGAAATTTTCTTCTGAGTGTTTGATTGGAAAATTATCAACAATTTTTCTGCATTTCACCTCAATCTTATGGTAAACAAGTGCATTTTGGAAGAAAAAATAATCCTCCTTCATTGACCTGAATGTGTTGTTCCACAACACTAGCAGGTTGCTCCACTCTGAATATCACTGTAAAAAAGACACTTTGTGGTACCAAAAGCACGTTGAGCGCTATAATAGTGGGTCTTCTAGATGTCTGTTATTTCAATTTTATTTTATTTTGGGGGCTGGAAAGGGAGGGTTCTTTGCTGTTCAGAGTTCAGTGCAAAACTGTAAATGTAGGTTGCTTGGCAACTGTTTTCAAGGAGGGTTATTTGCTCTCAAAGAGACAAGCTGTTATTTCTTGCCTTTTAAAACAAAAACATAAAAGAAGAAAATGAAACAAAAAGAAAAAAAAGAAGAAAGGGAATTACTTCACCAGCTATTAATGTAAATGACTCCTTGATATGCATACAGTGGTGACCTGCAAGGTCTTGCTTGTCACCGCCATATGATTTCCAACAGAGAACCTGCAGCTAAGAAGTGGGTTTCTACAAGAATTGCAACCAAATGGAACCGACATCTCATACCAACTCAGAAAAGTAAATTACCTGCAAGACAATGCATCTCACAGGGAAAAAAAAAAAAAAAAGAGCTGTTAGACACCAGCTCAAAATTTCTTTTTTAGAAGTGCTTGCTAGCACCCTTTTGGGCAAAAACTGTAATGACCCCTCTGCATATGCCCCCACCCAGCTGTTTATGCCTCTGTTCAGAAGAGGCTGTGAAGTGGCAGATGCTCAGCAACACCAAGCCCACAGAGCTCACAGAGCAGAATTAGGGAGACCCAGCTGCAGGAGACAGGACCACTGGGGTCCCTGAGGATGACATTCCCCATCTGGAAAGCTTTCACACCTTTTCAAGAATTGAAGCCCAGAAAAGCAAACTAGCAATGACTGCTCAAGACAAAAATGCAATGAGCCCATAGATTGCACCACTTCTACCTGCCTCCCTTTTTTCCCTTATCAAGTATCCAATATCTTAAAACAGCTTTTGCTGAATTTTGCATGTTTTGGTTTTGTGAAGACAATGAGAATTATGTTGCATCATTAATGTCAACTATTACTTCGATGCAAAAAGACAGATAGCTTACAAAAACCAGGCATACTGAAGGATCCATAAAGTGATTCAAATTTATTTGGTATGTGCAGTTTGGGTTGCAACTTGGTATGACAGAATGTGTGGTTTATAAAGCAAGTATACTTACTTCTCTTGGAGGAAAATTTATGCAGGGCAGCAATCCAATTCTGACTACAGAGGCTAAACATTTCAAAGAAACATTTAAGGTACACCTATGTCCTCAGCTGGCCTTCAGCTCAAGTGTATATATATATATATATATATATTGTCTACTCTAAGAAAGTAAGTAAAAAGCTATCTTAGAGGTA